>OX418223.1:52729727-53072085 GCA_948455865.1 Conomelus anceps | reverse complement strand
AAAAAAAAAAAACATCTGTGACAGTTTGTGTGCTTGAAAAAAATGGAAATACTGAAAAAAATTAAACATTTTTCAATTTGTGAGTTACATACCTCTTCTATTGTAACTTTGGGCCGGTACACAACTTCGGCTAGAATATTTACAACAGCATCAAAGCCTCGGCTATCAGCAGATGCTGCATACACCAATGTGTCTCTGAAAAAATTAAATAAATATAATGCATATAAACCATTCACTTGTAGATTAAGGTAATTAAAATATATATATAAGTAGTGAAGTGAACAACGTTTAAAACAAGACAATGAATAGAGAGCAATTATTTTGTAATTATTGGATAACTCAAGCATTAGTAATCAATTTCAGTTTTTGAAAATACAAAATAAAATCAATAGCTAATTTTTTATTCATTGAAATATATAATTATATAATAAAATTCAGGTAACTTAGCTTTAATATAAATATTGAAATAGTAGTTTATACAACGATTTTATTTTGACCCTTACTAAGGCACGAGTTAGATGTAAGTTACAACACGAGCGAATGCGAGTGTTATAAATATCTCACGAGTGCCTTAATGGCCAAATAAAATCGTTGCATACAATATTTTATCTACGACCGCTAGTATACATTTAATTAAAACAATTTCATTTTACCTGTGACTGTCAGAGATACCTAACCTCTCGTCTCAAATATGAGAAGCTATAGTAGATTGTTAGGTTAAAGTAGCTGGTGTAGCAGTTTGATGAAATCAGCTGATAGTTTCACAATATTGAATTACGATATTGATTCCATCAAAAATGCTTCTGATTGGTCCAGAACCCGTGTTATAATGTAGACCCTGTACTATAATGAGCTCTTTATGCAACGGGTCTCAAAAAGCATTTCGAAAAGACAGCTGTTTTGGCATCAATTGTGAAACTGTAATGTATACATTATGACATTGTCGTAGATAAAATTAATTTATTAATTCAATAGCCTAATTACGGTACTCTATTCGGTCAGTACTTTGGTTTCTATAATTTTTGCCTAAAAACATTCAACAAGTTAAATCAGAGGCCATGAAATTGTTCAGGTGCGACCACCTGAACCAGGTTATAACTCTGACATCAAACCTGAACCAGCCAGGTCACACAATATTGCTATTATTATTATTATTATAGGTACTTTTTCTATCAAATTAGTCAGTCATTTTTAATCATAATAATATAAATATTATTAATATATTAATAACATGATATAATTATTATTTTTAATCGAATTCAACTGAAAAATCAACAACTCATGTTCAGCGAAAATTCAGATTTTAAGAATGAGATAATATAATTAAAAAATTACTCACTCAAAGCATTTTTTTTTTTTGTTTTTAGTCGGATGATGTCCACATGAGTCCTGAGACTTGTGCGTGGGTAATGAAGTGAATGATGAGAAACATCCATGGCAGAATGAGATTGGAACTCAAGACTGCAGGAATACGAAGCCAGCCAGAGTCGTATCTACTCATAGACAAGCGCTCCAACCAACTGCACCCTCAGAGCCGCCTATTTCCCAAGGAGGCTACATCTGATATTATTCTGCTGACAGCATTCACAAGTTTGAGACTTGTGCGTCGGTAATGATGTAAATGGTGTTGCAAAAAAGTCAGACTGGAATGGGAATTAAACCCACGACCACCGTAGTGGCAGTCAATCAGAGTAAGCGCCCTAACTACACTAAGGCGGCCAGCTATAGGTATTATAGTAAAACAAATAATTTGAAATAGTTTAATCAGATTAAATTTAAATGAAATACTATTCAAAGACAAACCTTGATGATTGGCAGTCACATATTCCACCATGCTTCTCCAAAACTTGGAAAATTTCCTTGTTGCCATACTGTTTTGTTGACTGGAAAAAACAAGCAATTGACGTTATTTTTTTACAAATTGGTATAGGTATGGCATGTTTCACACATAACCGGCATCGGGTAACCGGTGTCATTTACCCGGCATAATATTGCATTGCATCATATGGTTTCAAAAATCGGGTAAGTGTGAAGCGCTCCATATGATACAATATCCCTACACGACACCGGTTATATGTGAAAGAAGCATATCTTAAAGACGCCGGTTACCCGATGTCTGTTGAGGTCGACTCAGACACATCAGTAATGGCACGTCACAGTCACAGTTCCGTCTCAGTTCAGTCACGGTAACAATCAGTCACCTGACGGGTGGGCTCCGGACGAGTGTAGACAGCGTAACCGGAAACTCAGATAAGAATATATTTTATGACTGTGACGAGACGGATAGCTTGCAACTGAGACGCGCCGTGACTGATGTGTGTGAATCGACCTTAAGAATATATTTTATGGCTGTGACGAGACGGATAGCTCGGAACTGAGAGGCGCCGTGACTGATATGTGTGAATCGACCTTTAAGCGTGAAACAAGTATATCTTGAATGGAATACAAAATATTGCATAAATATCGTAATACAGCGAGCGAGAATGCTACATAGCAAGAATAATTTTCCATAGAATTCATAAAGGCTGAAAATCCAACTTGAAAACACTTGATAACTATTTATTTAGGGAATGAAAGAAATTGCAATGTTTAATATAAAGCATTTTAATTTGTCTACTATTGTTTCCATCAAACACTTTTGTCATTTTTCAAATATGAAGAATCATTGTATTTTTTGGATTGAAGTTTATCTAGTGAATATACATTCTATGTGTTAATTAACTTTGGTGTTTTGGACTATACATTCGTAAAAAGAATAGTTTTGGACTTTGTTGCTTCTTTACCTCATTGTTATTTTATTTATTTATCATCGTACATCATCACATTGCAGTAGAATGAGGAGGAAGCAATACGCTTTACAGCCCAAAACTGCTTCCTCTTCTACATTTCAAAACAGAAATGTCCAAATAAAGGTTATGTCTAGAAGTCAGTTTCCCTATCAATTTTCACTAGATAGGAGTCGGCGTAGCCGAGTTGGCTTATCGCTGGTCTGATAAGCCAAAGGTCCTGGGTTCGATCCCAGTTGAGTACAAGATATTTTTCTCGAGCCACTCCCGTGTTTCGGAGGACACGTTAAGCCGTCGGTCCCGGTTGAATATAAAAAAAAGCAGTCGTTAAAAAAACGGCGAGGTGGAACTACCCGTAAGGGTCTCCCCACCATGAAAAGCCATACGAAATTATTTTTTTTCACTAGATAAAAAATATTTCCCACTCTTTTTGAAAAAAATTGTACATGAAATTCAAACGCATAGCAGCTGACATTTTGTCTATAAATATTATTGTTATGAATTAATGGCAAATTTTACAAAGCCGAACTGAAAAATAAAAAAACACCCGGATTTAATTTAAATTTGGCATAGGACGATTGTTCGACTATGGAATAATTAACATCAATTTCCAATACCCTGTCGTTATAATAAAGGGTGAATAAAATGTAAAGTGTGCATTTCTTCTGAACTAGGACGAATGCAACCAATCTCAATACAGAAACTTTTCACCAATCTATTAACGAAACACTTTTACTATAAAAAACAAAGTGAATTAATGTTCATAATAACAAATTATTGCTACTATTATAGTATTGCTGAATAATGTTAATAACTACTTACGTTGAAAGCTAATTTTTCTAAGAAATGTGAGATTCCACTTGGATAGGACACTTCAAATCTGGATCCTGAATCAATTACCACTGAAAATTAATCAGAAAGAGAAATGGTGTCAAAAATTGAAATAGGAAACAGTTGAGAACGACTGAATTTATAATTTGAATATATACTGAATCATACTGAAAATATACTGAATTTATAATTTAAACAAATATATATTATTTTATGTACTGTGCTTTCCTTTTATTGTGTACATAGCTAGCTGAAGTAGTTGTTCCTATTCATGTACAGTACTTTTTTGAAATATTATAAACAGTGTAACTTATTTTTATATTATATTGAATCATGTATTGTAAAAAGAAATAAATAAATTAAATAAACTAACTGATGGTTTCCAGTGAACAGGCGTAAGCTTCATTGTTATTCTGCATATAAATAAATGAATAAAATGCACAATTACAAAAATAAACCAATCCCTAATCAGATGTGGTGAGGGGTATTGTAGTAAATGTTCAAGATTTCGACAATTTTAAAGCCTTTTTATACAGAGCCTCTGCAGTCGCGGTCGCACGCCACAATTCAAGGCTAAATTACATCAGCCGAGCGAGTCACCAAGCTCAACCACGTTAAAGTCCATGAAGACATACTTTTATTCTAAAATTGATTTTTTAGTCAAACTCTATTCTTGAGGATGAAGCCCACATAGGTCTGAGACCTGTGCGTGGGTAATGAGTTGGATGATAGAGAGTTGAACCTACACTTTCAGGTGGGTTCCGAACCACTGGGAAGTGATTTTACAGCAGAGCACAGTCTTTTTTGCTGGCCAATCCAATCGATCACCCTTACAAAGACGGCCTACATACTACTTTGGATGATGGTACTACTTTGGATAAAATCTACAGTTTTAGATGGGTTCGAAACCACTGGGAAGAGATTTTACAGCACAGAACAGTTCGCAGCTTGTCTTTATTTGACTGAACAGATACCTGCTAAGGCTCGTGGCTATCACTCACTTTCCTAACCATTCACCCAGCTGGTGTAATTTAGTATTGAATCGTGGCACTTGACCGCATTGGCTATGTATAATAAGAGCCCTTGGTTTTCGATTTTTTAATATATTGGCTTAATAATATGCAATCCTTTATATTGATTTTGCTCTTGTTTGGTTATAAAAATTATCTTATTTATGGGAAGTGATAGCCGTAAGCAGTATCAGGTATCTGCTAAATCAGATAGAGATAAGCTGCGTTCTCCTGAGCACTCTTTGTAAGGGTGACCGATTAGATTGGCCAGCAAAAAATACACTGTTCTCTGCTGTAAAATCACTTCCCGGTGGTTCGGAACCTAAAACTGTAGGTCCAGCTCATCAATCATCATCATCCAACTCATTAGCCAAGAACAGGTCTCAGACCTGTGGGCTTCATCTTAAAAAAACAAAAATTATTTAATAAACAAAAAATTAAAATAACGCTGAGCTGGAGCTGATTATGCTCATTTAGGTCGATTAAATTAAAATTAAGGTTTAAAATTGAGTATTACATTAAAATTGATCCCATAAATGAACTTTATACTCTAATAACTGAATAGGTATGGCTAACCAACCTAATTTATGATTTTATGCATCCCATATATGAACTTTACACCCTAAAGCCGCGTCTCCACCAAGCGAACATGCTCGGCGAACAGTGTTCGCTAGAATTATCTGATGTCGCCGAACATTGTTTGGTGTGGACGCCTTCTCGAACATAATGATAGGTGTGGTGGGAATAGTGGCGGGAACCTGTTGTTGGTCGTCACTGTTCGCTCACAGACCGAACATTTCAACTGAACTCACGAACATGTTCGGTGTCCCATATTTTCAATGTTTGTCCATTTTTTGTATTCGCCAACAATGTTCGGCAGACATGTTCGGTTGGTGGAGACGCGGCTTTAGGGTGTAAAGTTCATATATGGGATGCATTTTAATTCAATACTCTCGAACATGTTCGGTGTCCCATATTTTCAATGTTTGTCCATTTTTTGTATTCGCCATATCAAATCAAATTTATTTATCAAAAACATTTACAATACAATGTAATATAATCTCTATAAATAAAAATGAATGTCTGTCTGTATGTATGTATGTATGTATGTATGTATGTGTGTTCCCTATAGACTCCAAAACTACTTGACAGATCGGCATGAAACTTTGGGAATATGTTGTGTGAATATTGGGGATGGTTTCTGACCATAAATTTCAATAGGGGAGCTAATAATTATTATTAATTAAACCATTTTATAGACCTAACCTACTGAAATTGCCAGCCAAACAGCTTAAAGGAACAGCTGATATAAGTCAACAGTTTTTAATCATATGGCAGGCCCCTTAGTGGCGTTATTTACGCTGTCTTTGAACAGCAAAAGACTTTGCACTTTGCATGTAGGCTACCGTGCAGTTGGAGCCTTGCAATATGTAGGAAACATACGACTGGGTATGATGAAATGTAATTATGCCAGGTTGATGACATCTGTTAACCAATGCAGCTAGAAATTTGAAATGCAGCCTCAGCGGGAGGTGGCGAATAATAAAATAAAGAACCTAGCTTCTACCCTTATAGGAGGTTTAAATTTGAAATGTTTCTTCATTCAGAGGTGGTGATTAAGAAAACAACGAAGCCTCTATGATCAGCTGGAAGAGCCCTAGGACTAACTTCTTTCCTAATTTTAAAAGTAACCTCAGCGGGAGGTGGCGAATAATAAAATCAAGGAGAATTTTTATGAGAATGCAGCAACGCGCGTTGGGCCAGCTAGTATTATATACAATACAACGATAATAATTTTATGCCTCATTCGCCAACAATGTTCGGCAGACATGTTCCGTTGGTGGAGAAGCGGCTTAATAACTGAATAGGTATGGCTAACCAACCTCCAACGGTGCAGAACTGTCCGAATCGATTCTCAGACGCGACTCGCAGTCCGCTGGGCAGAGTCGTGACTCGAGTCGACTCGCCTTCATCTTTGGCTGTGGAGAATACAGGGCGGGGGAGTCCGACCAGCGGCTTGCTCAGTGGCGGCTGACTGAACGAATTGCCCGGAGTCAGTTTGCCCCCTGCGCCGCCCACTCCAGTCGAAGACTGCGACGAAAAGTTCTTCCACTGTTGTTTCAAACTGAAAATAATCATTATTATTAATAATCAAATAATCATAATCATATCAATAAAATGGCCTTATTGTGGGTTGAGAAGAATTAAGGGTGGTTCACCTATATAATAAGACAGAGTAGATGTGTGTATTTTTTTTTTTGTCTTACGGATTTCACAAAAACGGCAACGATTTGGAACATTGAATTTTGCACAAAGCTTCCTCTAACCTCGATTCAGTGCACCTAGAAGCCGGGTTTTCGATTCCCCCTTCAGACTTTTCAAAATTAATGTTAAAATTTCCCGAAACTGTTTCAAAATGTGTTTAGATGCAGGAAGCTCATAGAATAGCTTAGATAACTTAGATAGCTTAGTTAGCATAGATAACATGATACGTCACTATGGTGATAATATAGTCTAGATGATACACCGATGTCTTAAACCAAAGCAACAGATAAGCTGTGTATCAACATTACAGTTGCTAATAACCTAGCGTCATGCGAGCTTACTTATCGTGTGTAATACATTATTCTAAAGAACTAAGCACAAATCTATGCAGTTGGGTAGAGCTGCAAAGTTGCTAAAAGGGTAATTTACTTCTCAAAAACACTAAAAATTCACATCAGTGCAAAAACAGTTTATTTGTGAACTTCTCTTAACAAACAGGTGAACTGCATGGTATTTCACTCACACTTCCCAATATCGTAATTTTGTGACCACTACAATAAGTTATTTACCATAAAAGAAAAACTCCAAACTGGACTCCCGGGTAAGACCGGGTAAAATGCTAGTCTCTGATACAAAAAAGGCTAAATCAATTGTGTTGCTTTCAAAACGTCTCTGTCGAATGATGACTTGGACGCAGGAAGCATCTCAGAGGTGTGCTTAATAGAATAAACACTCATATGTAAAGGTGGTAGTGGACTGTCAAGCATAGAGCTTCAGAATTTGTTTTGGTGGGCTAGTCATAGATGAAACTCTGTTAGCTCAGTGAGGAAAGTAATTGCAGCCTACCTCACTCCTCATTTGAGTAGTACGCTCTTTGGACCAGAACATAATGTTGCGGTCTACATAATAGTCACCTACAGTCGAAATCGGCTATGGTACTAAACATACATGTCAATAAAATACAGTAGTACAAGGTATTATTTATGATCAATGAAAAATATGGTTTCCTTCCCAATTTTTTTATGCTTTCCGTTTTACTTAAGAATTAAGCCTAATTGATTATCCTCACACCGTTTCTCTATGAGTTTAATAGGCAAATTCTCATAACTTTACATTTTTTTTGTACTTTGAGGCACTGAATTTCCTTTTTATTGTATTTAATGATTTTCCTTTCATTGTATTATACATTAATGGTATAGCAGTAATGCTATAGTAACGCTTATTTGCTATAGAAGTTGAAGAAAATTTTTCTGAAGGAAAGTATTGTCTTATATGCTCAATAAATTAGAAAGATTTATTTATTCATGTTTTGTAATCATCTTGATAGGTTCATAAACATTTTTATAACACACATCTTTCTTCATCATCCCATGTAATTTAATGACAGATCCAACAGCGCTCTGATGGATGCAAGACACCTCTGAGCTGATTAGCTTAATGTAATGATAAGTGTATGGCTTTTATTGGTGGAGAGACCCTAACGGGTAATTTGACCTCGCCGTTTGAGTCATGGTGAACATGGTAGACCTACAATTTTAGGTGGGTTCCGAACCACCAGCTAAGTAATAATAAAGCTGTTTACAACAAGTCATAGCAGCTCGGTCACATATCCAAGCACACATACAAAAATTTGTTACAATCATGGGAGGTGATTAAATACATTTGCTATCGATTGGCCAGCCTCTGCTATATTTAGTGACTCCTGGATCAATTTTTGATATTGAAAATTCAAACATGATGTACAAGTATTACTGTTTCATAAATGAACGCTCACAAGATACCTTTGATAAATTATTGGAAAATCTAATAAATATAACCTATACAAGATCTTCAATGCAAGGATGACGTAACTTCATCAATTACAGGAAAGGTAATTATTGCATAACAGTGGGTAATAGTTGAAAATACAACATGAAAAATAGGCTAGAGCTTAACAAAGCACTAAAATTACCAGAAAACATACAGTGTTACATGGTAAAACATGAAATTTCTACTAACCATTGCTTACTAAAAACACTAGCACCGTTGAGAGAAATCCGACAGGCCATCGTTTATAGCGCACAGAATATAATAATTGAATCTGAATTTATTTCTTGTCTAATTATGCATGTTTTATCAAGAATTTATAATAACACACTTAATCCTCTGTTGAACATGAACGTTCAACAAGAGCGAGATTTTATCAGCTGGACGGAACAGAAAATTGAGGTTATTTATTTAAACAAGACTTTTCAAGGCTACACATATAAATAAAAAATCAATAACAATAATTCTGACAAACTAACACAATTAGAATACTTTAAATGAAAGATGCCTGAATAAGCTATTTAAATAAACTACGATTAATATATTGATTAGTATATCAAATTGATTTATAAATTATTTATAATACCACGTTTGTAAAGCGCGATATTTGAATTTCACAAAACATTAACATATTTCAAAATTTAGTTAGAGGAATGGATTGAAAATAAGCATAAGAAGATGATAGTTTTATATCCAATTGGATTTTCAAAAACAAAAATTATTAAAGAGGTATCCTCTGTAGAGAAAACTCATTTTTATTAGAATTTGAGCAGTATCAATATTTTTGTTTTTGACTACTACGGTTCCTATAAACACTACATTGTTTTTTATTTGCTCTATATCCGTATTCCACTTTTCAAGAAAACTCACAGTACAATTATATTTAATAAAAACTGCGGGTCGAAATTGAAATAGGCACAGAGACGACTGAGGGTCGTCTGACGATGCTCTTAACATCAGAGTGAAACGGCCGTCACGCCATAGCGTGAGTCACAATTTCCACTTAAAAGTGTTTTTCAAGTTTTTATTACAATATGAATATTGCTTCTAGAAGAAATCAACTGTTTTATTGATCGGTGGAAGTTTTTGAAGAATCTCCTCAAGAGTCATAAATATTTTTATTTCAATGTAATTGCAAAGATCAGTGAGCTTCAAATTCATCTAAATTTAGGCTCATTTTTTCGTTTGATCTTCATCTGAAAGCAAGTCATGAGGTGGCTTGTAGCTGTACCACAATGAGATGAATATTATTAAGAGATATATTATATCCTTCACTACTTATCGTATTTTGGTCATTAACGATTGGGGGAACATCAATAGAAGAACGGAAAGCCATATTTGGAAACTATTTACAAAATGTTTAAACTATTTAAAAAATGTTATTGAACTCATACTTACATAATAAATTCTGAATATCAATTGAATTTAATATTTAAACCACAAGAATCCACTTTTGAACTCGAAAAAGTCAAAGTACATTGAATTGAAATGTTTACAAAAATAGCGTTATTGGTAATAAAGAGCGACTGGTAGATATATATACCGAAGCGACCTTTCTATAAAATATTATTTGAAGAATGGCACATGCTGCATTGCTACTCAGACCTCGTCACCCCCGGTCCTGGGACGGGCAATTGAAGGATTAGCTGGCTGGACAGTATTTACATTAACATTTATTTCTGAAAATCCAAGAGCAGAAAAATCATGGCACTTCAATTGGAGAGCTTTGTAAAATTCACTATATTGCTTACCGTTCCAGGGTTAAAAAATACCAAATACAATATAAACAATAATTTTTTCTATCTAGTAACAAATCAGAGTATTTCGCATACTGTTACCAATACTTCTTGGCTTTGTTGTACTCACCAAAATAATGAAAAAATAAGCAAAAGTAAAAAATGCTTTGTTGCAGAATTAAAGATGACGAAATTTAGTAGCTACCCTCATCAGTTTAATCAGAAACTTTTAATGCCTTCATTTTACTTGTAAACTGGTAAAGTTTCATGTGGAATGACTTGAAAAATCGAATAAAATAAATATTAGAATTTGGTTACTACAGTATCATTTTTTAATTACTATAGTAAATTCAACAAAATATGCAAAAATTATCAAAAAACTTGATTTTACAGTTTGAAGTGGATTAGCAAACTTAATTTCACAATAAACCTGTAGTGTTTTCTGACTAAACTTGTAGGAAATTTGATTCTGAATAAAATATTTTAAATAACTGAATAACAAGAAACACCGGCTTTAAAAAGGTAAACGGAAAAAATCGGCTTTTATTAAAAGAACCCCCAAAAGACCCAATGTTTATTCAAAACACAATAATTTTTGACTTATTATTGTAAATTTAACGACTTGCAGTCAATCTCAATTGTGAATAAATAATATTTGTACTCACCCTTGGCCGAACGCTTTCGAGTCATGGAGATCCTGATTCTTCAAAGCATCCTGGATCAGTGATGTTGGTTTTTTGGTTAGAAGAATTTTGGTTTTGTATAATGTGATCAAAAAAATGCGTGATTTTAAATTTAATTGTTCATTGTGGATGTTCTGTTTATTGTGTGTGGTGTGTTTGTAAATTTCAAATTGTTACAAGGTATTCAGTTATGTCCTTGAGGTTTTAAATGTGTAGGTTGGTAGTGATGTCAGTAAAAGTGTGTCCAGTTTAAATGGTCTGCAAAAGTCGATTCGATTTGTGTATTTAGGGCTTGTAAATGTTCTTTGTAACGCTGTTTGAATGCGCGGCCTGTTTGTCTTATGTAAAATCTGTTACAATCTGAGCAGTTCAGTTTGTAGATCTCTGGGAGATCGTATTTGTTCGTGTTCAGTGTGGTTTTGGGTACAAGTGCTTTTTTTATTCTGTTTCTTGTTCTGAATGCGATGGTGTGGCCGTTTTTTTGAAGATTTTTGCTAGTCTGTTTGGTTGTGGATTAATGTATGTCATTGTGATGTATGTGATGTCATTGTGTATGGTATTTTGGTAGTTATTTTATGATTGTGTTTGTCTATTTTAGGTCCTGTTTGTAGCCTTTTTCTTGTGCTAGATATTTTATTGTATTTATTTCAGTGTTGTAATTATTGTCAATGGATAGTGGTGTGTTGTTCAGTCTATGTAGCATTGGCCTGAATGCTGAGTGTTCATGCTAAATGCCATCAAACGTATAAAGGCTATAGCTGACAAAAAAACCGCGCTGATAGCTTATTATTCACTTTTTGCGTCATATATGGGCTTTGGAATAGTAGTATGGGGAGCGGCCCCACAAACATACATTGCACAAATCTTGACTCTTCAAAAGAAAATGTTAAGACATTTCAGAGCAGTGGTGGGGAACTATTAAATAAAGTAGTTCCCCTGGGCAGCCACAAGAATAATAAACAGTCTACCATACAATGTACACTGCAAACCTTATTTCATACAGGATCGAATCCTCACTGTAACAGCCCTGTACATATTCAAAACTATAATACACATAAAAAATTTAAACCGAACAAGCAACACAGAGGAGATATCCATGAGCATAATATAAGAAGAAGGAATGATCTGGACATTCCCTACAATAGACTGCAGAAATCTCAAAGACAGCCGGATTACTCAGGGTGTAAATTCTTCAATTGTCTGCCAGACAGTATAAAACAAATTGTACCACAGAATCAATTTAAAAGAACTCTAAAGAATTATCTGACAGAGAACCCTCTGTATTCGATACAGGAATACATGGAACTAAATACTCAGCGATAGGCGCCGGTTTTTCGGCTGACGTGCCCCTAATCTCAACGATATAGGTGGTAAAAAGAAAAGTGAAAGTGTTGGTGTTGTGCTGGATATTTTTTTTTTTTTTGAAGGATTAAGCCAACATAGGTCTGTGGTCATTGGGGGGGGGGGGGGGGGGGTATTCCATAGCTCCCAGTAACTTCGCCCCCCCCCCCCCCTAGTAAAATTCTGGATGCGCCACTGCCCGTTATTGGGGCACCCCCGAAATTTTTTCTATCTACGTCACTGCTGGGAAGTGATTTTAAAGCAGAGGACAGAGTATTTTTCGGTCATTGTTGGTTTTCTATAAATGTTGAAGCTTTTATTGTTGTTGGTTTGTGTTCTTTGTACGGTAATTGAAAGGCCGAATAAATTGATTGACTTGTTTTGTTCATATTCTGCTGTGTATTGAATGTATACTTGTGCATATTCTTGTGTAATAATTACTATAATAATAATTATTCGTTTGTGTATGATCGGAGTTTTTCACATTGTCTTTTGTACAGAGGGTACAGTAGGCCTACTGTGCTACTGTACTGTGTCGGATTTTGTAAACATCCGATACTCTTGATCTACTGATCTTGTGATCTATCGATAGATCGAGTGTCGAACATCGATCTGTTTCAGCTGATCAGCCACAATCAGCTGTTCCGACTTTGACAGACGAAGAGACGACTGACGACATTGATATTGACAAATATTGGCCTACATTTTTGTGTACGTTTTCCTTTCAACCCGGAATCAGAGTTTTTGAAATGTTTATTCTAAATTGATCTTAACTTCGTTGTTTGTAGATAATCAAAAATATTTACTGTTAATGAGTTGTGTGAGTACCGCAACGATATATTGTTATCTTGGCTACTTTTTCACTTCATTTCGTAATCTAACCTCCCCACCCACCTATTTTTATGAAATATTTGTATGCTTTTACTTTATTGATTTGAATGATTCATCCAATAAATATTCAAATTATCACGATTAGTTTTTAGACTTTATATTTAAACATATCTACAAAACCATGAACGCAATTTTTCGAACATGTATCTTCCTACATGAGCTGTGATAACTTTACAAGAACTCTATTAACTTATTCATGGATTGAAATTACATCAATGATTTTTGTAACTGAAATTAAACAATTGATATATTCAGTTATAATGACATTGGGTTGATCATCTTGTAACTTCATACAATATCGATTTTTTACGATAGGTACCTTATTAGTAGCCTTCAACACTAGCCTTATTTATTCATGAATATTAAAAACATGAATTCAACGATCGGTTTTCATTTTACCGTTTCAACAATGTTTTTTTTAAATACTAGTTCAGGTCAGGGGCGAATTCAGTGCAAACTCTCAACCAACACCTTTATTTTTGTTCAATGGAGATAAACCCCTTTCTTTCTGATGATATCCCCAAAATTATTTCTCAGTTGATCCCCTACCCACGAATTTCTGGATTCGCTCTGGTTCAGGTGAACAATCACCCTAATAACTTACCATCGAACCTGACATAAACTTTTTCAGCGGCTAATGTCACTTAATGTTTGGCATTTCAAGTGAAACTCACCATCACTATTCTCTCTAAGCCTAATGGAATTGTCAAAATATTTATTTGGCTATTTGATCATCTCAATCTTGAAACATATAAGTTTTTATAACTATTTCATTCGTTAGTAAAACTATCACGAACTATGTTAAGTTGAATGATTTTCAATTCCTCTAATATTATTAAAAGCTATATATTTCAGAATTATGGCTTGGCTAACTGGTTTAACGGGCAAGGCCGAAGAATTTTTAAATAAATTGGATCAAAATGCAGCCGTTGTACTTCAAAAAGAGAAATCGGCTAAAAAACTCACTAACGAACAACTTGTAGAAGTTACTACATCGGCTGAACCTTTACAGTAAGTAGTCTCATTCAATTTCTCGCATCTATTGTCTTTTTATTCGTAAATTGCTATGAACATTCTTGTCTAAGGCAGCTTCTATTTTTCTGGAATTCAATTCTTTTAGAAAAAGAAAAATTGAAGTAAAAGAAAAGAAGAATAATAAAAACATAAAAAACACTTTTAAGTGAAAATTGTAACTCACGTTATGGTGTGACGGCCGTTTCACTCTGTTGTCAAGAGCAGACGACCCACAGTACACTACCCAGTGTGTACTGTGGGTCGTCTGACGATGCTCTTGACAATAGAGTGGAACGGCCGTCACGCCATAATGTGAGTTATAATTTCTACTTTAAAGTGTTTTTGAGTTTTTATTATTTGTTTGTATTAGTGGAAACAAGATGGATCTTCAACATCATAAAAAAGAATGTTTGATTTTTTATTGTTTCGTTTGGAGTAAGCATTCCAATGAATACCTTGAAAAATATATAGCCTATATATACAGTCGAACCTCTATATAACGAACCTCCAAATAACGAAATCCTCTACATAACGAATTCTTGCCTTGTCCCATGACATTTTAGAATTTTTACTGCTTATTTACCTCTATGTAACGAATTTCGGATCTCTCAACAACAAAGTTTTCTCTTCACTTCAACTTATAAAATGTAGTGTGTATAAGGAGCCCACAATGTCATTTTCAAGGAATTGTTTATTTTCAGCAGGAAGGTCAATAAAACCATACATAATGAGAGATTCAGGTAGGTAGAACAGTTAGTAGAGGTTGAAACACATGTCAGAAATTGAATGCAGGTTACTAAAAATAGAATTTTAAGAACTCATCATTATGTAGGTCTACTGGACTTTCCCATCCTTCCACCATTTGCCTTTGTCACACATTTCAATTCTTAAAACTCGGCATTTATAGTAAAACATTGAAAACTAGAAAATTTTTGAAATTTCCTATAGGAAGTTATTTACAGAATTATGTTGTGTTTAGACTAATAGTTTTATGTGTAAAAAGTATTGAAATAAATTTAGTAAATTCAGTTGAAAAATGTTTCTACAGAGTATACTTTGATTAAATTCCTCTACATTCAAGTCATGCTTCTTGGAAATGAATTGGTGAGTGTCTTAGGATATGAGATCTGTAAGATGGGGTGGCAGTATTCTTGACACAACCTCTCAATAACGAATACCTCTCTACAGCGAATTTTTTCTCAGGATAATTGACTTCGTTATACAGAGGTACAACTGTACTATATATTTGATAAGAATTGAATCATTCTAACCTCTTTGCTGTATGATTGTACCAAATTTTCGCACTTAGGTGTACAAGTGACTTGTAACTGATTATCGTTGTTTTTTGAGGTTAACAGATTTTAGCGCAACCATATTGTTTTATAGGAAGAGGTACACTCCACCGCCACCTAAATCGAGTCCTCTAAAGAGTGCAATACCATTGGTCAAATCATCGCCTAATCTGTCTACTGCAAAAGTGCCCAACGATGATCATCTCATGCTATTTCTGAACAATCCAACCACTGTTGATATTGAGGTAAGTATCTTAGCTCGAGGTAAACCTAAGGCCTGTATTATACAGAGCCACTTCAGTCGCGGTCGCGAGCCACAATTTAGGCTAAATTACATCAGCTGAGCGTCTGGCTGAGCTCAACAATGTCAAAGTACATGAAGGCATTAACATGTTTTCCTACAACTGCTCGTAAAGTAATTCTTTACGTACTGAAAACTAATTGTAAAATACCTCTTTACTGCTCCGCAAGCGGTAATAGTATATTACGTTACAAGTGCGGGAAATGGTGTTTAACATACGAGTATGATGAGTTAACGCACGAGACGAAGTCGAGTGCGGTATTATCGTACGAGTATGGTAAACATCTTCACGGACGAGTTACGTACGATATTTTTCGTCATACAAGTCTAAAATAGCAGATAAGTTGAAATAAGAAACTATAAATCATTGTTATACAAACATAACCTCAACACACCAACTCAAGGTGAAATGTGGCAATAATGGTTCTAGATCAGCTGATCTAGCTTTCGACCAAATGGTTTTTCAGTGAAGTGGTAGCCACAACCACCCATAGAGTGCAGTAATAATCATTTGATGATTTTTACCACACAGTATACGGTAATAATCATCAAATTACATCAGCTGTTTTTGATTTCTGTAAACAGCTGTTTACCACATTGATTGCTTGACTGGTAAACTGTCCATAACCTACAAGTATGACGAAAAGTACTTTACGCTCGCCAGCTGTTTTCTTTACGCTTCTGTTTTGATTTTGATGCCTTCTCATTGGTGGATCACGGAATCCGTGAAATTCACATAACCTCAACAATGGCGAACGTCAACCAAATCCGCGCATGGTCTGTGATGTTACAAACTACAAGCTTTTATTGTGTTGGAATCCAGAACTGCAGTTTTAGGAAAAATATTGTATGCAATTCGCGCGTCAAGCTTCTTTATCGCTCTCGCAAAATTACTGCGCTCCGCTACGCGTCGCGCAGTAAATGTTTTGGCTCGAGCGATAAAGTCGCGCTTCACGCTCTTAATATATAAATAACTATTAGAACCATCAGCTGATCTTTCAATCAAATTCACTCGGCTGGAGTAATTTATCTTTAATTGTGGCTCGCGACCACGACCGAAGTGGCTCTGTATGATGAGGGCCTCAGTTTCCACTAATAAATACTTTTTGTCAGTTTTAATTTCGAATAATTTTTTGTTTTATTGATATTGTAGTTTCAAACCTTTAATTTAGTTATTTATTTTATTAATACTGTAGCTTTAAACCGTATTTAATATTTAGTTATTCAGTAGCATTCGTTTTATTGATATTGCATTGTTTCTGTTATATTTTGTTGTAAACTGTGCAAAGAAATTAATTTGAAATTAGAAACTTTTAGAGATAGATACTTATTAAAAGCAGTCTTGTCGGTATAAGTAATTAAATTTTTTGAAAGTAAATTTTAATAGAAAGAAATTATTGCCATTTTTATAAAAATAAACATGGTCTCAAACATTTAATTTAGTTATTTAGTGGTATTTAGGCTCTGTTTAATAAGGGCCTAAAAATACTCATGTTTTCACACATGGAATGTCTGTATTCAGTATTAGGCGCTTATTAGATCTTTATTCATAACATAATATGTTTTCATAAATACAATTGTTCACCAAACCGTGACATGTCAATAATAATGATACAATAAACTCATTACTATCAATTAATCATAACACATAGAATCACGTAAAAAAATATGAAAGTTTCATAAGGATTAAAGCTATTTGAGTTTGGCAAAGGAAGAAACAGTCAAGTATTACAAAATCAAGAGAAATTTTATGATTAAAATAGTTCTTCAACTGTGTATGGGCAGCATTGTTTGACAAGATAAGATTTTATCTGTACAAAAAAACATCTATCAGTAGTGTCAGCCTTCAAGTGAGATGGAAGCAGATTGAAAACTTTCATACCCCCATACCAATCGCCTCTTCCAACCAGGTCCAATCTAATTCTGGGTAGCTGGAAATCATTTTATTATACAGTGCGTTCATTAAGTCGCGCATATCCAAATAAACAAGTAAATAGTAGGTTTTTTATATTAGTTCTAGTGGCTACCGCAAGATAGCACCACTGGTAATATAAACAACAGATGTAAAGCCCATTATTGTGTGCACAGGTTACAACAGGTCTGCTGTATTGTTTAGATTACGATAAGGTAAGCATGTCGTTTTCGCAAGAGCAACGAGTGTTCCTTCTTGAACAGTATTTAACGCCTCCAGATATTTTCCTGTAAGGGTTATCTTAAAGGGCTCTAAACTCATGTATGACTTCGTATTTGTTGACATTGTTGAGCTCGGTCAAACGCTCAGCTGGTGTAATTTAGCCTTGAAAGTCGTGCGCGACAGCGACTAAAGTGACTCCTTATAATAAGGCTCTTAAAGCTTTTTTGCATCATAGTGACTTATTATGTATCAGTTGTTCTATGAGCTTCTTACATCTAAACACATTTTAAAACAGTAATGGTGCCCATTAATGAAATTTCATTTTAATTTTGAAAAGTGTGAAAGGAAAATCAAATATCGGGTTTCGAGGTGCACTGAATCGCGTTTAGGGTAAGTTTTGTGTCAAATTTAGTGTTCTTAACCATTTCGTGAAATACGCATATGTACAGACACACACACACCCCTAATCTCTCTTATTATGCAGATATACTGTTAATTGCAACTTCTTTTTTCCACCTCACCTTTACTCAATTTCTTTTTGAACCTCCTTTTCCTAGGTGACTACAAACAAGGAGAATGGAGATATTGTATTGAATGAAAAGGAGAACCCAGTCAGCTCCAAAGAAACAAACATTGACATGAATGCAACAGATGCTTCTATCTCGTCTACGGAAAAGGAATGTCAATTGCTCAAAAATGAAGTGCGAAGTTTGAATAATGAAATGTCGTTGCTATTGCATCGCACCAAGGCAGCTGAAAAAGGTGAAATTTTAATAATTTTCTAGGTTTTTTAATTATTTAGATCAGAATCACTCACTTGAACAAGATACTGTCACTTTATAGATGTTTATGTAAATATTGTATTATATCTGCCTTTCACGAGTCACAAGTAAGATGTAAGCTAGTATACGAGCGAAGCGATTGCTTTCAAACATCTCACTAGTGTCTTAATAGTAATTTATGCAACGATTGTATTATGACAGCCTTTAAGCAACAAGTGAGATGAGCTGTGTTCTCCTGGGCACACGCTGCACGGGTGACCGATTAGATTGGCCAGCAAAAATAACACTTCTCTGCTGTAAAATCACTTCTCGATGGTTCGGAACCCACTTAAAACTGTAGGTCCAGCTTATCAATCACCATCATCCAATTCATTACCCACGCACAGGTATCAGATCTATGTGGGCTTCATCCTCCAAGAAAATAAAATAAAAGATAACTTACTCACTATCAGTCATAGATTTGAAAACAAATTCAAACTGAATTTGATTTCTTAGTGTACAAATCAGCTGATGTGCATCATATTTTTTATTATGATACGGATTTTGCGTAATGGAGATTTCCCATTGGTGTAGAGTCTATTTTTTATTTAATAATTCGTTTTCACTTATTTCTTAATGGATTTACTGTCTTCCAATTTTACTCCTATTGCTTAATAGCTTCATTATGCAACGGGTTTGATAATAATACGGGTTTTTAAGCATGTATAAAGTCGGCTGCTACGACTTTTTTCTCTGAGGATGAAACCAACATTGGTCAGAGACTTGTACTTGGGTGATAAGTTGGATAATAGTGATTGATGAGTTGGACCTACAGTTTTAGGTGGGTTCCGAACCACCATTACTTTTCAACCCCTATCTTCGAAGGTAGTCTTAGATAGAATCATTTTTTTTATTTATTGACTATTCAAAGTTTATTCATTAAATAGAGTTTCCAGTTATTTCTAGTTCTTGAAAAAATTCTCATTCAAGGCAAAATACAAGAACTTTTATTGTACATTATTGAGTTGCTGTTCATTTTTAAAAAAATTAGACATATCGATTTTTTCTTTGAGCATTAGTTCCTAACCTTTAATCATTTTTTCAACTTCTATATAAGAAAATTTATGATTCATGCAAAAAATCGAGAAATATTCATTGATGAAAAGTAGGTCCATATTTATAAACTTACCTTGAGGCTTCCTTAACTCAAGACATACTTGAAAAACCTCTGGAGTGAATTGTTTTCAAGTCTTTGAGATGATTTATTTAAGGTAGGTACAAAAATATGGGCCATAGTTTTGGCAAGATTGCAATTTGAATGGACATCATTAAAAATGATAGGTTATTTTGCACTATAACCCCGTGTTTCTAAAACAGTTTCATTGAACAGTAGATTCCTAACCTAACTGGGTCTAAGATTAGGTTAGGTTAGGAATCTACTGTTCAATGACAATTTTTAAGGAATGCGGGTTTATAGTGTTATCTCCATATTTTGTGTTCAATTTTCTTATTCATAATTTATTTATTCATGACAAAAACACAATTATATTGTACGGTTTTGTTTGTTATAAATTTCAAGTTTTTGTCAAACTGTACCTAACCTAACCGGGTCTAAGATTAGCTTAGGTTAGGAATCTACTGTTCAATGAAACTGTTTTAAAAACACGGGGTTATAGTGTTATCTCCATATTCAATTTTCTCATTTATAATTTATTTATTCATGACAAAAACACAATCATATTGCATGGTTTTGTTTCTTATGAATTTCAAGTTTTTGTTTCTTATGAATTTCAAGTTTTTGTCAAACTGTACCTAACCTAACCGGGTCTAAGATTAGGTTAGGTTAGGAATCTACTGTTCAATGACAATTTTTAAGAAATGCAGGTTTATAGAGCAAAATACCCAAACGCTCAACCCAGACAAGTTTGTTGTTTGGAATTTTGCTTGTATTCCTTTGCTAATTTTTATTTTTCTTTTCATTTTTTTTATTTTAATTTAAATTTTTGTTTATTACTTGTGCAGATTTAGAATTAATCATTTTTTGTAATATTATTGTAATGTCTTTTGTGTTTCAATAGGCTCTAGCCTTGAAACAATTGTACAATAAATATTCTATTCTATTCTAATTTGTTGACAAATAATTTCAGAGACTGAAAAAGTGAAAAGCGAACTGTTGGAGGCTGAGGGAAGGATATCTAGACTTCAGGCAGATCTTCAGGGAACAAGACTCCAATCAATATCCGACTCAGAGCTTATACGGTCCTTGCAAGCTGCTAATGAATTGTAAGTTGTTGTTTTAAAAAATATATAGTTACAAGCTATTGTGTTCTGTATCCAATAAATTAGCTAGAATAGTGTTATTCATGTCGCAAAGAGCGACTTTATCACTCAAGCTGAACAGTTACCACACAATGCATAATGGAATGTGGTAATTTTGCAATGAAGCTTTACACTCAAAATTTTCCTACAACTGCAGTTTTTTTATTTCTATTTAATAATTGTATGAAATTATTTCAGTACAATGCACTATCATTGAGGTTATGAACAACTTACCTGTCAGTAATCAGCTGGCAAGCTTCAGTGTTGCCAGTTGTACGATAATTATCACAGTTTTGTATGATAATTTGGTGTCTTGTATGATGTAGGAACTGGCCAAGTGCTTTTGTACAATTATAGTTTCAAAGAAATCTCAATTTAAAAAAATATTCTTGAAATAGTAAAATATTTGATAAATACAATAATTTTGGACTTTGGGTATGATAATTGTAGAATGCATAGTTGGCAACATGCAAACAAAAAAGTAAGCTACAACATCATCCAGTGAGTGGTAAAGTAAATTACTGCTAAAGCTGGGCATTCACGTTCCAACTTGCAGTACTGCTATAAATGGTCGATTACATTGGGATAGTTACTCGCTAAGCGAGTAGCGAGTAGGACGTTACTAACCGACCATGCTACAGCAGCTCAGCATACCAAGCCAAATTATATTAAAAATTTAATTTCCAGAATCACCCTCATACTATGGAATTTCAAAGACAATAAACAATATTGCAACACAAAATTAAAATAATTATGAAGTTTACCAAAAATTATTCAATAAAATTTCATCACAACAATCTACAATATATCTCATCTGAACTGTTATGCTGGCAGCCTGCATGATTAAGTGGCGGCTTTGGCCACAATAATATTGTATTTTGGTGTTCGCTACTCTGCCAGCGAGTATCAAAGTGACCAAATTCAAAGTTGAGAGCCTGTCCGAGTGGAGCCTGTCCGATATATTGTAGATTGTTGTGATGAAATTTTATTGAATAATTGTTGGTAAACTTCATATTTTAATTTTGTGTGGCAATATTGTTTATTGTCTTTGAAATTCCATAGTATGAGAGTGATTCTGGAAATTAAATTTTTAATATATAATTTGGCTTGGTATGCTGAGCTGCTGTAGCACGGTCGGTTAGTAACGTCCTACTCGCTACTCGCTTAGCGAGTAACTATCCCAATGTAATCGACCATTTATAGCAGTACTGCAAGTTGGAATGTGAATGCCCAGCTTAACTGGTAAACAGTTGGTAAACAGCTGTTTTATCATTAGTTTTCAGCACATAAACTAATTCTTCTAGAGCAGTTGTAGGGAATAGTTATTTGTGTAACTAGTGTGCAAAGTAGCTTCATGAGAGAAATGCGCATTATGCACTGGTGAGTGTGGCATAGTTTTACGAGTCAGCAAAGATACTTTCTGCATGAGTTACATATTGAATTTTCCTACAGTTGGTACACCTGAAGTGCGACAAAGTAAAAATTAGTGTAGCAAAGTCAGCTGGGGTGCGGAAAAGTAAAATAATGCAGGAATGACCTGCTTTACGTAAATTATTATTGTATAAATATTATAATTATTGCATAAATAGCCGAAAAGTAAAAATGAGTGTAGCAAAGTCAGCTGGGGTGCGGAAAAGTAAAATAATGCAGGAATGAGCTGCTTTATTATTAAATTATTATTGTAAATTATACTTTATTAGTAAATTATTATTGTATAAATATTATAATTATTGCATAAATAGCTGCTTTGTTGGATAACTGTAGGAAATAGTTATTTTCCTACAGTTACCTAACAAAGCAGCTATTTATGCACTCATAGTATGCAAGATTCCTGCATTCTTTTACTTTGCTGCACTCCAGCTGACTTTTCTACACTCATTTTACTTTGTTGCACTCCAGGTGTGCCAACTGTACAAAAAATTTAATGTGTAACTTGTGCTGCACTCAAGAAACTATTTTGCACTCTCCTTCAGCTTGTGCGTAATGCATCGCTCTTGTGCAGCAAAGAGCTACTTTGTGCACAAATAATTTTTGTGTAACTAGTGTGCAAAGTAGCACTTTGCTACTCTTGCAGCACAAGAGAAATGCTTTATGCACAAGCTGCAGGCAAGTGTGGAATAGTTGAAGGAAACAGCTGTTTTGCGTACTATAATAACTGCATAAATATCCACTTTTTTAGATAACTGTTGGAAATAGCTATCTGTGTAACTAGAGCGAAAAGTAGGTTATTTCTGCACGGAGAGAAACTCACAATAACAATTTGCAATTACTCACATAACATGTCTTCGAATCAAATCAATTTCAACAGCTACAGCTGACTGTTTTTGCTTAACTGAAGGAGGGTAGCCAACCTATTTTTCAATGCAGAATAGGGAACCTGCATATTACATGCTCACTATTTTGTGTTGTTAGGTTGCAAATCTGCAGTGCGGAAAAGTATTTTATCTATGACCATGTCATAATGTATACATTACAGTTTCACAATTGATGCCAAAACAGCTGTCTTTTCGAAATGCTTTTTGAAACCCGTTGTATAAAGAGCTCATTATAGTACAGGTTCTACATTATAACACGGGTTCTGGACCAATCAGAAGCATTTTTGATGGAATCAATATCGTAATTCAATATTGTGAAACTATCAGCTGATTTGATCAAACTGCTAACTAAGCTGCTAACCTAACAATCTACTATAACTTCTTGTATTTGAGATGAGAGGTTAGGTATCTCTGACAGTCACAGGTAAAATGAAATTGTTTTAATTAAATGTATACTAGTGGTTGTAGATAAAATAGTGTATGTAATGATTTTATTTGGCCATTAAAGCACTCATGAGATATTTATAACACTCGCATTCGCTCGTGTTATAACTTACATCTAACTCGTGCTTTAAAAAGGGTCAAAATAAAATCGTTGCATAAACTACTATTCGCGCACTGGAATTTACTTTCCTGCACTGGTGCAGGAATAGACTATTTTGCGAGCTACAGTTAGTGCAAAAAAAGGCAATTTTTCGAGTCACTATAGGAAAAAATATTTTCTATGGATTATGTCTGTGATTACTTGAAAGTATTTTATGAATTATTCAACTGTCTATCTTATTTTTAATAATATTTTGAACAGTTTGTTTGCATGTGTGCGAGTTTTTGCGCAGTGGAGCACCCAGTACTCGATGATAATCACCATTGCAGTATAAAACAAATGCTGTGACAGATTTCAGCAGTGTGAATACAATCATTCCACAGTATGTGTTTCATATTGCAATGGTGATTATAATCGAGTACTGGATGCTCCACTGTGCAGGCACCATTTCATCTTCAACCCTTTCAAAAATTAGAAAAAATAACAATTTTTTTCAGGCTCACCCAAAAAACTTCCGAATCAAGTGGAAAGCAAACGGTCGCCATAGAAGAATTCAAACAACGTCTTCTAGATGCTGAAGCCAAACAGGCTGCTACAGCTACGGAATTGGCAGCTCTTCAAATCAGGTCAGTTGAATTATACAGAGTCCAAGGGTTCGGAACCCACCTAAAACTGTAGGTCCAACTCATCAATCACCATCATCCAACTCATTACCCACTCAAAGGTCTCAGACCTATGTGGGCTTCATCCTCAGAAAAACAAAATCTATTCAGGGCCGTATTTATGAACGTACCTTATCAAAGAAAGACTTGGCTAAGTCTCACTTAGCGGCGATAAGTCGTACTTACACTTACAAGTTCACAAAGTGACAAGCCAGCAAGTAGATGTAACACTAAGGCCAACTCAGCTCCCCCAACAACTCCTGATAAAATTTATCACTAATATTTTACATTAAACAAAACTAATATAAGAATTCACACTACATAAATGTCAGGGACAGCAGGGTCAGATTGTAGTCAGACTTGTCTGGTAGTAAACTTGCCCAGTATAGCCTAATCAGCACTTAAACTTAAGTTTGTATTTAAGAACCTGACTTGAAAGTCAAGAGTTTCTTAAAATTGGTATCTCAAATAATCCGTTCTTAGCCAAGCTAGGTAGAGGCTTATATTGAAGCCATTTTTGAGATTATGTTCTATCATATTTTGTCTTCATTTTATAGTGTAGCATCGGTTCATCAAAATAAAATCATCACATTCAATTTTTGCAACATTGAAGTGTAATTCACTATACATTTGTCTACTAAAACTATTTTTATTTTCTAATCTTAATCGAATTCTAACCTATAAATTTTGAACTGGAGAAAAAATTAAGTTCTTTAAGTTTATTGGTTTGCAGTTAAATAGCACTCACCACACTACATCAATCTTTCATCATGCAAAAAATCGAAAGTGAAATATTAATATGAAGGATATTGGAATAGTGATAGCCAAATGCCATAGCAGGTATCTGTTCAATCAGAGATAAGCTAAGAAACTCCTGGGCCAGCTTTGTAATGGTGACCCATTGAACTAGCCAGCAAAAATACTCTGTTCTCTGCTGTAAAATCACTTCCCCGTGGTTCGGAACCCACCTAAAACTGTAGGTCCAACTCATCGATCACCATCATCCAATTCATTACCCACGCACAGGTCTCAGACCTATGTGGGCTTCATCCTCCAAAAAAAATAATTTCATAACAGTAACTGTGAATTTACATATGGTACGTTGTATTTATCTTTTCATGTAATTCTATGTTAAATTATGTTTGTTAGTGTTTGAAATTACGTTTCAAGGTTAGGTCCACATTCAATGTAATAGAGCCTTTCCAAGTCGTTCTTAGATAAGAGTTCCAAATCTTTGCCGTTTTTCTGTAATCCGTTAGACTGACATACACACCCCTACTCTCTCTTATTATATAGATCAAAAATATCTGCGGCCTTCATTTGGGTAATAAATTGAATAGACTTCATGTAAAAAGAGGTGAAAAGTCGAATGAAACATTTTAAAAGTTGTAGCGATTGAATTATTTCACAAATTCACAGAAATTGCTATAAAAGCAGGGATTTTTGAGTTTGAAGTAGATCAACTTAGTTAATAGATACATCAATAAACAAATGTTTTCGCCAACATAACTTAGAGAATTCAATATTGTGATGAAGAATCTTGTTTCCACTAATATAATAAAAACTTAAAAACACTTTCAAGTGGAAATTATGACTCACGTTATGGCGTGATGGTTGTTTCACTCTGTTGTCAAGAGCAATTAAATATTGAAAATGAAATTTTGAATCACCAAATATCCAAAACCATACCCAACATTCATGAAATCGGGGATTTTTAATGGATGACCCCCACATGATTCTTGAGACTCGTTCGTGGATGATGAGATTGAATAAAGACAGAACATATCCATGGCTGAACGAGATTAGAACTCGAGGCCGCAGGAATAGTAGACAGCCAGAGTTTCATCTAATCAGAGGCAAGCGCTCCAACTTTTTCTGATCTTGCATGTTTGCATACTAATCACTGATTTATGAACTTTGGGTACATTTTTCGCTTAAAGGTGATTCAACATTTTATTTTCAAAATTGAGTTCTGTACAAGTGCTTGGTAATAACAGATATGTTTGCACAAATTAAGTTACCAAGATAATCCAATCTAAACATTAAATCCACTATTTTTTTAGGCATTCTGTATTATTTGTCAAATATCTTAATAATTGTGGTAGTTACAGACTTTTAACAAGTTTTGATTTTTCACCTCCTTGTAAAATCCATAAAAACCTCCATACAACGTATTCTAATGCTCCCTAAATAGAGACTAAAGGATTTTCAATTGAGTATATTAATAGCAATAACTGCTAACTTCAGCCATAGTTATTTCTGTAATGGACCTGTGTTTACTTGAACTTTGTTCATTATATTGATGAGAGGAATGAATTAATGCAGTATGCCAGATTCTTCCTGAGACACCCTGTTTGGTAATATTAAGAGGTTGTACAAACGTACGCTATGAAATTAATCAATTTCAAGCCATTTGTACACAGGCTCGGCTACAAAAAATAAACATGGCCGCTCTGCTTCCCATATTTCAGTGAAATTAACTATTTTTTTGCATGTATCAGTTATTAAAGGTCTCTGCCATAATAAAATGGCTGGTATGCCAAGATGCACAAGACATGAGTAAATATTGATATATTTGCAATAAACACAAAGCTACCTCACACTTTCTCAAACATTCTCTCTCACACACACTCACACCAATTCATTCTCAAACTCTCTCTTTCTCTCCCTCTTCTGTAAATTTTATAGGTTAGCAAGGAGACCAACTCAAATTCCAAACTTTGCAAATTCTAGTTACCCAAAGCTGATATGATGTCAAGACTGGCCGATCCATAATATAGGTTATATATATATTATATCCATAATATACGACATGACTTTAAAACGGTAATGGTTACTATCTCAGATCCAGTCAGTATCAGTTCCAGTAGTCACAAACAGTTCGGGCATGCGCTCTATTCCCTACCAATTTGAAAATTAACGGGTTGTGAAATGCTGCAGTAGCATTCAAAGAAGTCCAAATATGTCATACAGAAATATAATTTTCTATAATGAATAATAAGACGAAGTTGTCAGAACCACATAAATAAATTTGGTTGTGACAACTTCGTCTTATTATTCATTATGGATATATGTCACCTTTGCCACTACAAAGAAAGTAATTTTCTATATTTATTTTTTAATATTTCATTCATTTATTGAATTATCTGCATCATTTCTGAACCTTGATATACTCTATTAATATCCCTCTGAATTCAATCATTCTAATCTCTTTGTTGTATGATTGTACCACATTATCCCATGTAAGTGTACAAGTGGCTGGAAACTGGTTTTTGTATTTTTTAGCATTAATGGTTTTTTAGCGTAGATTTGTGCACCCTCTCTATGATCAAAAGCCTTTCTCAGCAAACTTCCATAAAATTTAGCACCAAGTACAAGTATAGTTTGTGACTAACCAGATAGCGAGTATACCCAATATGGTGAGTACTGGTCATCTTATTAGTCACGTTCTTTATTAGTACTAAAAAATAAATACGCAATAATTAATTGAAATAACTTTTATTTTAGGTAATGCTGTACTATATTAAATGAAAAATGATTACTACTGGTACAACATTTGAAAAATGATGATTACTATTGGTACATCATGTGGGTTGAGCTACATTTCATCATTTCCCTCATAAATTGATTCTCTCAACTTTGAATGACCCTTCAATATTGATTGTTTGTTCAGTAATATTTTTCAGAAAGCGTTCATTCTTCACTTTACTTATAGGAATCACTCCTAATACAATATCTTGCCCTTGCTGTGATCCATTTATATTAAAGTTTGCAATATATTTGCATTCATTTTCAAACACAAGATCGTCACATTCTTTCACCGCAATTAGTCTGAATTTTGATTTGATAATAAACAGGGCTTTGATATTATAATTGTAAGTGTGTAGTTTGAAAGAGATGAATTCATCGTAATAATAATAATATACTTTTAATGTACAAGTACCGGTATCAGATGTTTTTATTATATCATTTCCAGCACTTGCATAACTGGTTTTGTCAATTGGAACTACAAAGGTATGTGTGCATTGATTGAACTCTGACGTCTTAGGATTGAAATTGCGAGGATATTGTGAGATTGAAAGACTTTCTGGCATTGGCTTTGATTCGAATTTAAGTTGATTGAAAGCAATAGCATGCTTTTCTTCTTGAGTGAGCAATGCAGACTCACCAATCCTTGACACAAATTCTTCTCCACTGATTGTAAGAAAGCGTATGTGCCTTTTGAGATTGTTAAAGCTTGTTGCAATCTCATTCACAGTAATATCCTTGCGCTCAACTTCAGCAAGAGCCCATCTTTGGAAAATATAGAAAACCTCGATTTCGGATCTCAGTTTAAGTGATGGGGACTTCAAAACTAATTCAATGGTATCCATTTCGGCGGAGGTGAAATACTCGCTCTCAACCACCTTGTCAGTTTTCTCTTCAATTATTTTGGAGCACAATTCTTCAAATTCCGTGATGTTATTAATTCTACAAAGGTCGCAGAACTCCAACACTTCTGAAGGTTGGAGTTTTTCTTCTATAAAACTGATGCACTCATTACGAAGCTGAGGCACCAAATATTTTCGAGCAGCGATGTAGGTTGAAAGAGCATGAAATGCAGATGTAAAACTAATTTCGCCCGTGTAAATGAATGTTTTCATACCTTCAAATCCTTCTGGGCACAGATCTTCCACTTTCACAGGCTTGTCTTGCTTTAGCTGGCCGTAGAACATGGCTTGAAATACGTCACTTGCTGCAGAAAATATCACTTTATGTCCTTTGATGACAACTTTGTCAGAACCAACAATGAACTCGCAATCGCTATTCATGTCGTTTTCTGCCAAACGATGAAAGCGTTTGACGAAAATACTTTTCTCGGACAAATTAAGAGTATCTCCAGAGTTTGAACACATTTTGCAATGTCTTTTCGTTGAATGAATTGTTTAAATGATGTTCAGTCAAGGTACACCCTTCGGTTACAGCCTCTACTTGACAATAAACAAAAAATAATAATCAATAAAATGTTGAATTATGTGGCCCCATGCAATGCCAAATAAAATGTAGATAATTCGATTGATATTATATTCTATAAGATGAGTGACAAGAAAATCCACTATGCTGCTTAAAATTGTTACAAAATCTGGCAAAAATGTATTGCATGTGTGCAGGGGTTTTTATACCTTTTTCGAAGTTTCTTGTATTGACTGTTTTTAGGGCTTTGAAACGTTATCCATTGTTATGAGAAATTTTTTCCACATCAATTATTTTGTGAAATAAGGGGGTTCAAAGTTTACGTTTTTCGGTTTTGGTGAGCAATAGCATAGATCAGGGATTATGATGGTTCGTCTATGGCAATAGGTAGGCTATTGATCACCTCTACTTGTTATTTTAAACTATTGATAGTTTTTGTATAACTGAAAGACATCTTCGCGAATAATAATGACACTTTTATTTTGATCAAACAATTTTTTCAAAATAAATTTCTAAAAATCTGAAGAATTCCAGTTTTCAAAAATTTATTTTGAAAAAACTAATCGTTAGAATGGAATAAAAATGTGCCATTCTATTTCCCATAGTGTCTTTTAGTTATAGAAAAATGATCAAAAGTTTAAAGTAACTCATAGGTGAAATGATTTGCCCCAAACTGAAAAATTACCGAATTTAAAACCGAAAAATTATCACTTTGAACCCCCATATTTCACAAAATTGATGAAAAAAGTTTTTCTCATGGTAGGGTAGGTAGGCCTAATAGATAACATTTTAATACCTTAATAACATGCAATACAAGAAACTTATAAAAAAACTACGACCAAAATCCCTGCACACAATCTTAATGGGAAGAGACATAATATGTTGAAAGATATTGTAGAATGTTTTCTCATTAGAATCTGTATAGGCATTGGCTATTTTTCTGGCATCACAAGTCCATAGCCTTGAAGGTTAGAGTTACTAACCTTATACCATTGATCAGGGATAGTAATCATAACATGACATAACCATAACTTGATGGTTCGTCTATGCTTATACCTATAATAAAAATATAACTTGTGATGACAGGAAAATTAGCCACTGCCAATACAGATTCTTATATACTGTATGTATATATATATATTTGATTTCCAAACAAATGACTACGATTGATCAATAAGTTTAACTTACCAATTATTTATTCGCACCTTACACTTACCTAACAAATAGCCTAATCGTCGTCTTCAAGTTTTCTACAGCTTACACCTAGTAATTCATTGTTTTTTTTTCTTTAAAATAGCATATGAAGTTTGAAAATCGATCTGAAATTACGAATTTAGTAGGTTGTGGTCTCCCGGCATGTATAAAATTTAGCTATTTTCAGGAGTATTCTGTTTTTTGAGCGATTGCTTGTAACTAGAACCCTAGGCCGTCATTTGGCAGTTCTTCATTATGGGCATGTGCTGAGAAAATAAGTAATAGCCTACTGTAAATTTATGAAGGTTTCTTCGTTCCCAGTGGCGCATCCAAAGATAAATAAAAACCTAAATGACAAACTCTAAGAAAATTCCTTTTTAAAACAGTGAGGCAGAGATAATAACGATGGATTTATTTATAAAGATGAGTATATGTACAGATTTAAACAAACAGTTGTAGACTGGTTTATACTGTAAAGCTTTTCGTCATTTTGCACTGCAACAATTTCAATAGGAATGGATTGCTACGTACAACAATAGACGAACCATCAAAACGAACCTTACTCCCTGATCTATGGTACAATGTATCAAGTATCAACTATTGCATCACTATTGTATCAACGTATGAATTTGAATCGGTAAACAGCTGATCCACGGCCGACTTCAGATTCTAGATAGAACTGAAGTGAAGACTGAAGTCAGCCGTGGCCGTGACCCGTGGTTGATCTCATGGGTATCGAACTACAAAACATCGATTATTAATATCGATTCTTTTTTGTGAGTAATCGATACACCGATTAATCGGTACTGAAAACATCGATTAATCGGTGTTCAAACATCGATTAATTCAGTCTTTGAAGAAAGCAAATAACAGCCAAAATAATACCAAATAGCGTCCTAAACAACACTTTTTGTAGGCATCTTGGTGAAAAACGAGAAACAATGAAGGTTTCAGGTTATCGTTACTTTAGGGTTGATTACATTGGGATAGTTACTCGCTAAGCGAGTAGCGAGTAGTACGTTACTAACCGACCGTGCTACAGCAGCTCAGCATACCAAGCCAAATTATATTTAAAAAATTATTTCTAGAATCACCCCCATACTATGGAATTTCCAAGACAATAAATAATATTGCAACACAAAATTAAAATATGAAGTTTACCAACAATTATTCAATGAAATTTCATCAAAACATTATACAATATATCTCATCTGAAGTGTTATGCTGGCGGCCTGCTTGATTAAGTGTAGGCTTTGGCCATAATAATATTGTATTTTGGTGTTGGCTACTCTGCCAGCATGTAAAAATGTGACCATATTCAAAGTTGAGAGCCTGTCTACTTTGAATTTGGTCACATTATTTATACTCGCTGGCAGAGTAGCCAACACCAAAATACAATATTATTGTGGCCAAAGCCTACACTTAATCACGCAGGCTGCCAGTATAACACTTCAGATGAGATATATTGTATATTGTTTAGATGAAATTTCATTGAATAATTGTTGGTAAACTTCATATTTTAATTTTGTGTTGAAATATTATTTATTGTCTTAGAAATTCCATAGTATGGGGATGATTCTGGAAGATAAATTTTTAATATAATTCGGCTTGGTATGCCGAGTTGCTGTAGCACGGTCGGTCAGTAACGTCCTACTCGCTACTCGCTTAGCGTGTAACTATCCCAATGTAATCAACCCATTATATCATGTTTATCGCAAAAGGCAAAACGCAAATTATTTCAAACCTGTCAACTGTCAGCAGGTTGACCACCCTATGACTTGGAGGTTATATTAGACAGGGCTTGTGAAGGATGGCAAGAAACTTAAGAAAAAGGGAAAAACGTTTAATAAAGAAAAAGCTCTATCACTTATATCAGAAATGAATCTTACAATATGTTTGAAACAATAATTATTTACATATTTATGTCCCAAAATCCTGTAATATTGAATAATCAGAGAAATGCCAATAATCGATTAATCGATATGAAATAATGGGTGCTGTTGAACATCGAAGCTCTAAAACATCGATTATTTCAACAACAGTCAAATTATACAGAGTCCGAGGGTTCGAAACTCACCAAAAACTGTAGTTCCAACTCATCAATCACCATCATCCAACACTCATTACCCAAATCTATTCAGGGCCGTATTTATGAATGTATCTTATCAAAGAAAGACTTGGCTAAGTCTCACCTAGCGGCGATAAGTCTTACTTACACTTACAAGTTCACAAAGTGACAAGCCAGCAAGTAGATGTAACACTAAGGCCAATTCAGCTCCCCCAACAACTCCTGATAAAAAATTTATCACTAATATTTTACATTAAACAAAACTAATATAAGAATTCACACTACTTAAATATGTCAGGGACAGCAGGGTCAGATTGTAGTCTGACTTGTCTGCTAGTAAACTTGCCCAGTATAGCCTAATCATCACTTCAACTTAAGTTCGTATTTAAGAACCTGACTTGAAAGTCAAGAGTTTCTTAAAATTTGTATCTCAAATAATCCGTTCTTAGCCAAGCTAGGTAGAGGCTTATATTGAAGCCATTTTTGAGATTATGTTCTATCATATTTTGTCTTCATTTTATAGTGTAGCATCGGTTCATCAAAATAAAATCATCACATTCAATTTTTGCAACATTGAAGTGTAATTCACTATACATTTGGCCTACTAAAACTATTTTTATTTTCTAATCTTAATCGAATTCTAACCTATAAATTTTGAACTGGAGAAAAAATTACGTTCTTTAAGGTTATTGGTTTGCAGTTAAATAGCACTCACCACACTACATCAATCTTTCATCATGCAAAAAATCGAAAGTGAAATATTAATATGAAGGATATTGGAATAGTGATAGCCAAATGCCATAGCAGGTATCTGTTCAATCAGAGATAAGCTAAGAAACTCCTGGGCCAGCTTTGTAATGGTGACCCATTGAACTAGCCAGCAAAAATACTCTGTTCTCTGCTGTAAAATCACTTCCCCGTGGTTCGGAACCCACCTAAAACTGTAGGTCCAACTCATCGATCACCATCATCCAATTCATTACCCACGCACAGGTCTCAGACCTATGTGGGCTTCATCCTCCAAAAAAAATAATTTCATAACAGTAACTGTGAATTTACATATGGTACGTTGTATTTATCTTTTCATGTAATTCTATGTTAAATTATGTTTGTTAGTGTTTGAAATTACGTTTCAAGGTTAGGTCCACATTCAATGTAATAGAGCCTTTCCAAGTCGTTCTTAGATAAGAGTTCCAAATCTTTGCCGTTTTTCTGTAATCCGTTAGACTGACATACACACCCCTACTCTCTCTTATTATATAGATCAAAAATATCTGCGGCCTTCATTTGGGTAATAAATTGAATAGACTTCATGTAAAAAGAGGTGAAAAGTCGAATGAAACATTTTAAAAGTTAGTAGCGATTGAATTATTTCACAAATTCGCAGAAATGGCTATAAAAACAGGGATTTTTGAGTTTGAAGTAGACAGTGGCGGATTAATGAATTTTTATGGGAGGGGGCGACATATCCCAAAAATACCCGTTGGTCGAGGGGGGGGGGGGTTTATGGAATAAAATTTTTGGAAATAGCCTTTAACCGCATTTTACACCATTCTAGCACTTAAAATGTAGTAGAAATATAATTTTTTCGTGTTTAAGAACAATAAAATTTCCCCTAGCTAGAGTAGTTTATTTCTGTATATTCATGTGGAATTAGGAATACAACTTTTTTATACAATACAATATGTCTTGAACAACAATTGCTTTGCTAGCTTAATTTTTATCAAAATTTACAGAGAAATGAGTCTAAGCAATTTATTCGTGATCGTGATGATTTTTAGACCTATATATATATTTAAATTAATCTCAACATTCTTTCATGTTTCATAATACCAGTACTACAATAAATACGTATTAGGTCAAAAACAAACAGAGATGTATATGCCCCTACCTATTCTATAAAAGATTAATCTTATTCAGACTAATTTCACTTGATATAAGATTTCCTTCATTCTCTGTCATTTGTTAATTCGTCATTGAATTAAAATTATGTCAACAGTTAAAGATAAAGTAAAGGTAATATAGAAAATAAGACAAAATAAGTTCCTGGATTTCTTGTTCCATGACGAACTGCGTTGTTAATATTAACTTTTCATGTGAAATTTAACGACTTGCAGTCAAATATTTGTTAAGAATAAGTATAATAACTCACTTAATCTGGCCGAGTACTTTCGAATCTATGAGATCCATCTTCAGAGGCCTCTGAAGATGGATCTCATAGATTCGAAAGTACTCGGCCAGATTAAGTGAGTTATTATACTTATTCTTAACAAATATTTGACTGCAAGTCGTTAAGTTTCACATGAAAAGTTAACAAAATAAGTATTACAACATTAATTCCCGGCCGGCGGAGGCGGAATGGTAAGACAAGTTGGAGGTATTCCGTCTGTGGCGGAATTAAAATTTGAACCGTGTGCATGTCACAAGTGTTACCCTTTTTAATTTTTTTAAATGTCCAAGCCCTCGGGGGGGCGGTCGCCCCCTCCGCCCCCCCTTTAATCCGCCCTTGGAAGTAGATCAACTTAGTTAATAGATACATCAATAAACAAATGTTTTCGCCAACATAACTTAGAGAATTCAATATTGTGATGTTGAAGATCCATCGTTTCCACTAATATAATAATAACTAAAAAACACTTTTAAGTGGAAATTATGACTCATGTTGTGGCGTGACGGCCGTTTCACTCTGTTGTCAAGAGCAATTAAATATTTAAAATAAAATTTTGAATCACCCAATATCCAAAACCATACCCAACATTCATGAAATCGGGGCTTTTTAATGGATGACGCCCACTTGATTCTCAAGACTTGTTCGTGGATGATGAGATTGAATAAAGACAGAACATATCCATGGCTGAACGAGATTAGAACTCGAGGCCGCAGGAATAGTAGACAGCCAGAGTTTCATCTAATCAGAGGCAAGCGCTCCAACTTTTTCTGATCTTGCATGTTTGCATACTAATCACTGATTTATGAACTTTAGGCACATTTTTCGCTTCAAGGTGATTGAACATTTTATTTTCTAAATTTAATTCTGTACAAGTGCTTAGCAATAACAGATATGTTTGCACAAATTGAGTTACCAAGATAATCCAATCTAAACATTAAATCCACTATTTTTTTAGGCATTCTGTATAATTTGTCAAATATCTTAATAATTGTGGTAGTTACAGACTTTTAACATGTTTTGATTTTTCACCTCTCTGTACATAAAACCTATTCTAATGCTCCCTAAATAGAGACTGAAGGTTTTTTAATTGAATAAATTAATAGCAATAATTGCCAACTTCAGCCATAGTTATTTCTGTAATGGAGCGTTTCTGGACCTGTGTTTACTTGAACTTTGTTCATTATTTTGATGAGAGGAATGAATAAAATTGATGAAGTACACCAGATTCTTCCCAAGACACTCTGTTTGGTAATATTAATTGAGGTTATACAAATTTACACTAAAAAAATACAATAATTAGCTTCAAGCCATTTGTACACAGGCTCGGCTATAAAATATAAACATGGCCGCTCTGCTTTCTTTATTTGAGTGAAGAAACTATTTTTTTTTGCATGTATAATTTATTAAAGGTTTCTCTTTGCCATAATAAAGTGGCTGGTAAGCCAAAATGCACAAGACATGAGTGAATATTGATGTATAATTAGTTATATTTGCAATAAAACATAAAGCTACTTCACTTTTTCTCAAACATTCTCTCTCACATACACGCACTCACCAATTCATTCTTTCTCTCTCTTTCTGAAAAATTTTATAGGTTAGGTAAAGAGACCAAACTTTGCAAATTCTAGTTACACAAAGCTGACATGATGTTAAGAATGGCCGATCCAACATATAGGATGAAATGCTGAAATTGCATTCAAAGAAGTCCAAATATGTCACACAGAAATATAATTTTGTACAGTTATTTTTAAATATTTCATTTATTTATGGATACTTCATTCATTTATTGAATTAACTGCATCATTTCTGAACCTTTATATACTGCATTACATATCCCTCTGAATTCAATCATTCTAATCTCTTTGTCATATAATAATAATAATATTGTGTGACCTGGCTGGCTCAGGTCTGGTGTCAGAGTTATCAGGTCGCACCTGAATAAGTTCAGGGCCTCTGACGTGACTTAACGACTGTTAATATGATTGTACCACATTATCTCATGTAAGTGTACAAGGGGCTTTCAAATCAAAATCAATTTATTTTCCTTAAAGAACAAAATACAGAAAATACAAAATATTCATTTTACATAAATGTGGAAATTACACTGCAAGGTCAGGGACCAGTGCGCAATGTAAGAGTGTTGTTTTTTTTTTTATTAATTAAAAAAAAAAAAATTGAAATTTTAGAAAAAATTAAGGAATTATTACAAGTTTCAAGTACAGAACCATGTTAACTATGATGAAAAATTTTGACATTTCAAAACAAACTTTATATAAATAATCTGAAAAACTGGAGAAAAACGCTATTGTGAATAAAAATGACTATAGCAACATAATACTTGTGCAATACAACTATATCTAAAACCATTAATACAATTGTGACAATAGATCTGTTATACCATCCAGAACATAATCTCCTGAAACCTCCACATTCATGCATTTGCTCAGAAAAGGAGTTCAGCAATATCAGACTCCTTGATCCATTTTTCCATCTCAATAATGAGATTCTTATTAATGTTTTTGATTATAAAGTGAAGAGGGATGACATTCACTAATCTGGAAGAAGTGTACACGAACTGTCTCCTACAGACATTCAGATTTATTCTGGAGGATTCAAATGTTATGCTAGATGGTCTAAGGTTATAAATTGAGTGCCGAAAATTGTACATATCTTTATTTTTGTTTATATTAAGCAATAAACTTTTTATGTAGAGTTGCCTCACGGTTAAAACATTGAATTCTATGAACAGGTTACTTGTAGAATAAAGTCTAGGCTTACCTAATATTGTTTTTATCAAATGCTTCTGTATTATGAATAATCTATTCAAGTGACAGTTCACCGCACCACCCCATGCCAGTATACTATATTGTAGTATGGACTGAGCATAGGCAAAATAAATCATTTTTGTTAATCTAGAATTTTTCAATCTATTAAGGTTGAAAAATTTATAAATGAGGTATTTCATACGGTTACACATGTGATCAATATGTATATCCCATCTTAAATGTGGGTCTAAAAATATACCAAGACACTTTGCTTTTTTGACTTTTTTTAATTCTGGGCACTGACAAGGAGCTTGAGAAGCGTGATTACAGTTTAGTGAGTGGATCTTAATATATTCCAAATTAGTTGGTTGACCACTTACATTAGGTGAAAATGTCATGAACATACTTTTTGTAACATTCAGTGTCAATAAATGCTTATTGAACCAAGATTTAACTATTTTCATTCCTTCCTCACTAGACATTATAACATTATCCCACGAATGACCAGTAAATGTTAATGTTGTGTCATCTGCAAAGGAGACTATAACACCATTCTTTATGTCTAATTTAAGTAGCTCATTTATATAAATCAAGAATAGCATGGGTGACAATACCGTTCCCTGAGGCAAACCATATTCAGATAGAAATTGTTTGCTGGTTTCATTTTCAATTGTAAGATATTGACAGCGTTCTTTAAGATAACTAGTAAATAACTTCAAAGGAACACCTCTAATTCCTAGATTCTCCATTTGCTTCAGTAATATTGAATGTGGGATAGTATCAAAAGCTTTTGAAAGATCCAGAAGAATGACTAATGTTTTTTTATTGTAATTGAAGTTGTTTGCTATAATATTGACCACAGCTGTTATAGCATCTTGGGTACTTTTATTTTCTTGAAAGCCATACTGATTCTCATGAATGATTTCATATTTCTTAAGATAATTCACTAGTCTAATTTTCATAATTTTTTCAAATATTTTTGATAAATTATTCAATAAACTTATAGGACGATAGTTTGTAGGATTGTTGGGATCACCAGATTTGAATAATGGTATTATATTTGCAATTTTGAATTTTTCAGGGAAAACACCATCAGTAAAACATTTATTTATTATTTTATTTAGCGGTTTTGCAATGTAGGGTGCAATTCTTTTCAAACAGATATTACTTATCTTGTCAATGCCGGGAGTAGAGTTATTTTTTAGTGTTTTAATGGTATCTAATATTTCTGTTTCATTTGTTGGAAAAAGGAAAAAAGAATTTGGAGATGACAAACCAGTGGAATTAGAGTAGGTATTGGAGTTTGATGACATGTCTTTAAGATTTTCATTTTTTAGTATTTCTGCAAAAGATTTACCCACCTGTACAAAGTGATTATTGAGAATATGAGGATCAATTTTGGGTTTGACTGAGGATTTTTCATTGTTTAGAACTTCCTTAATATATTTCCATGTTTTTTTACTATTACCCTTACATTCATCAAGTCTTGTTTTATAATAATCATATTTGCAATCAGTTATCAGTTTATTTAGAAGGTTTCTGTAAGTGGTATATTCTAATTTTAAATTGTAATTAAAAGATAACTTTAAACGGATTTTTAGCATAGATATTCACAACCTCTCTATTATCAAGGGCCTATCTCAAGAAACTTCCATAAAATTTTGCACCAAGTACAAGTATAGGTTGTGACTCACCAGATGGCAAGTATACATACTCCCATAGTATTGCCTACGCTGGCCATCATATTAGTCACGTTCTTTAATAGTACTAAAAAATAAATATGCAATAATTAATTGAAAGAACTTATATTTTAGGTAATGCTGTACTATATTAATTGCATTAAATGAAAAAATATTACTACTAGAACAAAATTTGAAAAATGATGATTACTATTGGTTGAGCTACATTTGATCATTTTCCTCATAAATTGATTTTCTCGACTTTGAATGACCCTTCAATATTGATTGTTTTATTACTGATACTTCTCAGAAAGCGTTCATTCTTCACTTTACTTATAGGAATCACTGCTAATGTGATATATTGCGATGACTGTGATGCACTTCTACTAGTGTCTACAATATCTTTGTACTCATTTTCAAACACAAGATCGTCACATTCTTTCACTCCTAGGATTCTGAATTTTGATTTGATAATTAACAGTACTTTGATACTTTGATAGTGAGTCTGTAGTTTGAAAGAAATGAATTCATCAAAAGTATAACAATAAACTTTCAATGAACTAGTACCAAATGTTAGTATTATATTATTTTCAGTAGATGCATAACTGGTGTTGTTAATTGGAACTACAAAGCTATGTCTGCATTGATTGTACTCCGACTTCTTAGGACTGAAATTGCGAGGATGTTGTGAGATTGAAAGACTTTCTGGAATAGGCCTTGATTCGAATTTAATTTGATTGACAACAATAGCATGCTTTTCTTCTAGAGTGAGCAATGCAGACTCGCCAATCCTTGACACAAACTCTTCTCCACTGATTGTAAGAAAGCGTATGTGTCTTTTGAGATTATTAAAGCTCGTTGCAATCTGATTCACAGTAAATTCCTTGCGTTCAACTTCAGCAAGAGCCCATCTTTGGAAAATATAGAAAACCTCGATTTCGGATCTCAGTTTAAGCGACGGAGACTTCAAAACTAATTCGATGGTGTCCATTTCGGCGAAGGTGAAATACTCGCTCTCAACCACCTCGTCAGTTTTCTCTTCAATTATTTTGGAGCACAATTCTTCAAATTCCGTGATGTTATTTAGTCTACAAAGGTCGCAGAACTCCAACACTTCTGAAGGTTGGAGTTTTTCTTTTATAAAACTTATGCACTCACTACAAAGCTGAGGTACCAAATATTTTCGAGCAGCGATGTAGGGTGAAAGAGCATGAAATGCAGATGTAAAACTAATTTCACCAGAGTAAATGAATGTTTTCATACCTTCAAATCCTTCTGGGCTCAGATCTTCCACTTTCACAGGCTTGTCTTGCTTTAGCTGACCGTAGAACATGGCTTGAAATACGTCACTTGCTGCAGAAAATATCACTTTATGTCCTTTGATGACGACTTTGTCAGAACCAACAATGAACTCACAATCAGTATTCATGTCGTTTTCTGCCAAATGATGATAGCGTTTCTCGAAAATACTTTTCTCAGACAAACTAAGAGTATCTCCTGAGTTTGAACACATATTATTTGCAATGTCTTTTTGTTGAATGAATTGATTAAATGATGTTTAGTCAAGGTTCAGTTACAGCTCAGTTACAGATCTTCAGTTACAGCTCAGTTACAGATCTTCAGTTACAGCTCCTACTTGACAATAAACAAAAAAAAAAAAAAAAAAAAAAAAAAAAAAAAATTAATTAAATGTTGAATCATGTGGCACTGTTTGGAAAAATATTTGAGTGATTTGACTTCAGGCCCCATGCAATTTGATATATGTATATTTAATATATGTACTACAAGATGAGTAACTAGAGAATCCGCTATGATGCCTAAAATTGCCACAAAATCTGACAAAACTGTATTACCTGTGTGCAGGGTTTTTGGTCATAACTTTTCTTGAAGTTTCTAATATTGGATGTTATTAGGGCCTCGAAACATCAGATATTGCTATGAGAAAATTTGTTCACATCAATTATTTTGTGAAATATGGGGGTTCAAAGTTAACATTTTTCGGTTTTGGGGGCTAATTGATCTTCTGAACAAGTTATTTTAAACTCTTGGATTTCTTGTAATGAATCAGAGCTCAATGAGAGCGGTTGTATTGGAGTGTTTGCTGCGCTATCAGATTAAAAGTTAAATGTTCTGGAACAAGAAATTTTGTACTAGTATACCATGCTTTAGTGATTCGGTCATTTGAAATATCCAAAATGTCATGTTTGATTTGCACCGTTCAGAATTCAGCAGATCTGATTTCATGTGTCAAATGTGCAGCGAATTTCCATATAGGGTGTGTGAACATGACCAAGGACGATGCCGACTACATGAAGAAAAACAATCAGACCTGGAGATGTAGTAGCTGCTTGTCTTCACATTGTAAAAGTATGGCTATTGAATCTGCAGTAGGAGAGGGGGAGATGACTCTTCAGGACATCGTAGCCATTTTGAATAAAATTAGTGAAAAGCAGGACTCAATGGAAAATAAATTCACAATGATGGAGAAGGACCTTGGAAATTCAATAGAATCATGTCATGAGATATGGAGCCTTAGGAAAGAAAACTCAGAACTAAGGAAGCACATTGAAGATATGGAACAATACTTAAGATCTAACATGTTGGAAGTGAATGGTATTCCAAAAAAAAAAAAAAAAACAGAATGAAGATGTAGCAGAAATCATCTGTAGAATGAGCGATGCATTGGGATATAAAATGAAGGCAGATGCAATCGATATTTGTCACTGACTAAAACAATGAAATGAAAATCTACTTCCAAAGATTGTTGTCAAATTTGTTTGTACAACAGATAAACAAGAATTATTGAAGAGAAGAAAAGTGATGAGGCAGTTTTCCACAATACATATGGGAGAAACAACTGACCGTCCAGTCTACGTGAACAGGAGTCTAGCACCTGCACAAAGGAAGATTTTCACCATGGCAAGAGAAATCTACAAAAAGGGAGAAATCAAATACCTATGGATCAAAGAAATTAGAATTCTTGCAAGGAAAGAGGAAGCTACACCATTCATCAAACTCGGGAATAGTGAACAGGTGATACGATTGAACTCTATATTATGTCCAGTGCAGCCAGATAAACAAGTAAATGATAGTGATGGCAAATATTAACCTAAACAAGTAGTGTCAACTAGTAAAGAAACATTAATTTTGCATCAAAACATATGCAGTCTGCAAAGCAACTTCGATTTATTCATTGTTCAACTAGAAAAATTAAAAAAGAACCCTTTACTGGTAGTGTTGACCGAGATATGGATTTTAGAAAATGAGATTAGTTTACATCAGATTGGCGGTTATTCAGTGCATGGAAATTTCAATCATAAGTACAGAGCAGGAGGAACTTTGATTTACATTAGCAATAATATATGTTTCAAAACAAAAACAGTTGATTTCATTTCAGCAGAGTATGTCTATAACTTGTTCATATAATAATTTTGAATTTCAGTTGATGGCTGCTTATAGGTTACAATCAATCTCGTCTAAAATATTCCTGAACAAATTAAGCTTGTATTTTGAATCAATATTTAATGATAATAGTAACAATGATACCCTTTATTTTTTACTGGTGATATAAATCTACATATTTTCCTAAACAATAAAATAATTGATGATTACAAATATCTATTGGACAGTTTTGGCTTTGATTCGCTCAACACTGATTATACTCATAGGACCAGGTTATCAAATTCTTTAACAGATCATTTATATGTTAAATTTGGTGAGAATAGAATAATAATGAATAAAATTAAACTTATTCCAGAAATATTACACTTAGATATAACGGATCACAGTACAATTCTGCTGCAAACTGAAGGATTAGAGGAGTCTAGCATCAAAACAGATACAGCTAATCAAAAGAATGTATACCTAATCAATTACAATAAATTGAATAACATCTATAAAAATAAAATTACAGTTTTGTCTGTACATTTATCAGAATTATATATTTTTTTTATATTTTTACGTTTTATACATTAAAGAAGCTGAAACAAGTCTTAACTTATCTCAATTTCGAAATTTAGTAATTTTCTTGAGTATTCTGTTTTTTGAGCGATTGCTTTTACAACTAAGACCCTAGGGGCCGTCATTAGGCAGTTCTTTATTATGGGCATGAGCATGAGAAAATGAGTATAATAATAATGTAAATATGTGAATAATGTAAATTATTAGCATTGAACATTCACAAAAAATTGAAGTCTCTAGCGCAGATAGCGGATAGTTGCAGGGATATTTTGAATCAATGGGGCTTATAAAAATCCCTGGGGAAAATAAAAAATAAAAATGTTACAAGTCTTCGACTATCCTAGGTATTGATGTATACTACAAACTTATTATTATTTATTTGCTACAAAATACGCAGAAATAAGGAGTAATTTGTTGGAAAAATTTTCGGTTTTTTGACTTGCTACGCTCCGCCCCTTTGATCACACGGGGAAAAAGTCAAACGATAGAGTCAGTATGCTCTCATTGCTTGCAGCTGTCCTACTGAACCCTGTAATGAGAAGGGAGAGTTTGTAAAACATTTTTAGAATGATTTATTTTTGTTTTTTGGGGGGAAAATAAAAAGCTATACTTGGGTCATGAATGATCCTGGATATTGAACTTCCTAGGCCACTTGGCTCTCGAGAAACGGTAATTGAATAAATCTTTGAAAATAGTTTATTCTGGGCCCAAACATTGAAAAACACTAGATTTACAAGAACAGTGAGTTTTCGGCATATCATGGAACCCTTAAACTGAACATGTGTACCAAATTTAATCTTTTTGTTCAATTTTGGGTGTAACCTGGTGAAAAGAGAGGGAGGTAGAGCTAATCTTGCAAAAAAAGGTCATCAGAATCTTTGATCGCCCTTAGGAGAAGCCCCCCCCCCCCCCACAACCAAAAGTCTGGGTGCGCCCCTGTTCGTTACTAATTGTGAGAACAAATCTAGAAAGCTTTGACATTCACTTCAATAACCGTAAACTTATCTAAAATGTAAATGTTGGAAAAAGTCAAATTTATATTAACTTTTTATGGTAAATTCAACAATTTGCTGTAAAATCCCTTCCTGGTGGTTCGGAACCCACCTAAATCTGTAGGTTCAACTCATCAATCACCATCATCCAAATCATTACCTACGTACAGGTCTCAGACCTATGTGAGCTTCATCCCCCCCCCCCCAATTTTAATTGAGAATAAATAATAATAATAATAATAAGCGTATGGCTTTTAATGGTGGGGAGACCCTTACGGATAGTTCCACCTCGCCGTTTGTGCCATGTTACAGGGAACATGGTGGACCTACTATTTTAGGTGGGTTACGAACCACCGGGTAAGTTATCATAATATTTTTAGACTACTCATGTAGGCCAAACGTTTTCGAATCGTGGAGATTCATTTTGAAAGTCATTTGAAAAAGGCCTACGTGAGTAAAAATATTATTTATTCACAATTAAAATTGACTGCAAGTCGTGGAATTTAATTTACCATAAAAAGTTAACGTATTAACAACGCAGATCGTTATGGACCAAGAAATCCAAGAATCAAATTTATACTCACGATACCGGTACTGTAGTATTCATATAACTTGGCAGCGTGTAACAGATGGGACATGCTACATCTGAACCCAGCATACTGCTGCCAAGTTATATGAAAACTACAGTACTTACTTTTCGTGTCAGCAATCACATTATATTAGTCTAACCGGCTGTTAATTGGTATGCTCACCTTAGCCTATACTGATAATTATCTGAGTTGATTTCTGTATCAAAATTAGTGTTGATAGTACCACATGGGGCCTCATGTAAATTTTACCCAAACTAAACCACAGTAATTTACTCAGCTATAGAGAAAGCGGATCTAATAGAAAACGAAAACTGCTCTATCGTTTGTATCACTGATGAGCTGAGAATAACTAAAAACGGAGAATGACTCAGCAATAATCTTCAATTTTGTTGATAACCAATCTTCTGACATTATTCAAGTGAGCAAGTGGCAACTTAATAAAATGTTATCGTAATTGTTTTGGGTGCGGGAAGGAAGTAGGACAGATAAGATAAGACCTCTAGTTTATAAGACCAGATAGTATATCACTTACATCCTTGTTAATAGGAATCCATAGATAAATAAAAACCTAGATGACAAACTTGGAGTGATGTAAAAGAAAACTAGCTCAAACGGTACAATAACAAATCAAATCAAATCAAATATAGTAGGGTAATTAAGTGTTCATATTGTAGTATTGTCACATTATTATGGTGTATATTGGTATTGTATTATATGTTATTATGGGGTATATTGGTGGTGTATCTTTGTTGGTTATGGTGTTATTAGTTATTTATATTATTATTATTATTATTAGTTAATTAAGTATTGTTATAATGTAGGTACTAATTGGTTAAGAAATTTTGCAGAATAATATATTATTATGATCACCCCGACACATATCATTATAGTGGGGTATCATAATTAGGAATAAAATTATATTATTTAGTAGCAATTTTATGAGTCGGGATTCTCCTTAATATCTGTTTCTTTGTTTTTTGAATAAACTCCTCTGGATGTTTCGCAGTATCATCCAGAGAAATTATTATTATTATTATATATTATATTAAATCAAAATTTATTATTCAATCAAAAACATAATAATTACAGAATCTTTTCAGTTAAACTTCATAAATACAGAATATGTCATATCAGTAATTCACCTTTAGAAACCCCACTATAAAAATATTATTTCATGGGAATTTCAAGAGTTGGCTAGAGGCTAGAAATAAAACAGTCAACGAAAGACTTGGTGGACCTTGCCTGATGTCTGCATATAGACAATTTTTGAAAGCAAAAAAAGAAGAATTTGTCAAATTCAATCAATTTGATTGCCACTGAAAGTAGAAGAGTTTAGTTTTTGTTTAATTAGAGCTTAATGTAAATACAAAAATATTAATAATAATTAAGCTAATTGTTACAGACTGATAAATTTGGGATTTTTTTGTTGCTTACATCGTTTTTCTATTTCAGGAAATTAGGTGTGAAAGTCATAAAACAAGCTTCTTCGCTCATCATTTTAAATCTGATTTTTCAAAATTTTCCATAACCCCCAAACCTCTCGAAAGGACTGGCACCCCCTGAAAAATTTCTGGTGGCGTCCTTGAGAGATAAGTATATACCGATTTAAACAAACAGTTATACTGTAGTATTCATATAACTTGGCAGCGTGTAGCAGATGGGACATGCTATATCTGAACCCAACATACTGCTGCCAAGTTATATGAAAACTACAGTAGACTGGTTTACAGTGTAGGTTTTCGTCATTCTGCAACAATTTCAACGGATTACCAGGTATGAATTTGAATCGGTAAACAGCTGATGTAATTACAATAAACCATGATAATGAATATTACAAAAACAGCTGTTTCTAACAATGTCATATTACTGCCAAGCTGCAACAAATGAGAATTTGCAAAACGATCACTGAGAGTGTACTGGTTGAGTTCCTGGGACCTGGGAGCTTCACCGGTAACTGGTAAATGTTAGCTGCGATGTATGATTGGTCTATTCAATTTCATGGACGTTAAAAACTTTAACCCATCATTTACGAGTTACCGGTAAGGCTATCACGAATTGAACCAATTATTTATTCGATGAATATTGATTCAACCATGAAACGGAAAATTTAATGAACATTTAAAAAATGTTTAATTCTTATTCTTGTTACGTAGTTGATTCGGTATTTTTATCGATAGGGAAGTGATAGCCGTGAGCCGTAGCAGGTTCAATGAGATTAGATAAGCAACGCTCTCCTGGGCCCTCTTTGTAAGGGTGACCGATTGGATTGGCCAGCAAAAACGACTCTGTTTTCTGATGTAAACTCACTTCCCGGTAGTTCAGAAACCACCTAAAATTGTAGGACCACCATGTTTCCAATAGGCAAGGTGGAACTACCCGTAGCTTGTAAGGGTAAAGGCTCTCCCCATTAAAAGCCATATGCTTTTTCTATATAGATTAGATCAATCTGTTCTTTGTGATCGTTTTGCAAATTCTCTTATGAAATACCTGTCATTGATTACGGAATTTTTATTTCCATATACTCAAATTTTTTTAGACTAGAATGACGAAACATATTGTTCGTTCACTCGATCGGAAAGACGTTTACCATACTCAGCAAGAATATCCAACACACTATCTAGTCTAGGAAAATGAGCGAAAATTTCTGATGGGAAAGGAAAATTCCTTTTTCCCCTCTTCTCCTTATCGTCAATCTCCTCCTCCACGTCATCCTCCAGCTACCTCCTCTTGCTTCTACACTTCCTCCTCTTCCCCCTCTTCCTCCTTCTTCTTCACCTCCACCATATCCTCCTCCTTCTCCTTCACCTCCTCTACATCTTCTTCCTCTACCTCCTCCTCCTTCTCTTCGTCATCCTCCTCATACTCTTTTTTCTCCTCCTACTCCTCCTAATTCTCCGTCTCCTTTTCGTTATCCTCCTCTACCTACTCCAACACCTCCTACTACCTCTCCGCCCTCCTCTTCACCTTCCTCCCCCTCCTATCTCTCCTCCTCATCCTTTCATCAGAACAAAATCTGTTTTTCCAAAAGTCTTTTCTATCTCCGTTTTTTTCTGTATATATTTCTCTTCGTCCTCCTTCCCCATCTTCTCTTCCTCCTCCTCCTTCTCCACCGACTCTTACTCCTATTCCTCCCCCTTCTTCTCCTCCTCGTCTTTATTCTTTTTTTTTGAGGATGAAGCCCACATAGGTCTGAGACCTGTGCGTGGGTAATGAGTTGGATGATGGTGATTGATGAGCTGGACCTACAGTTTTAGGTGGGTTCCGAACCACCGGGAAGTGATTTTACAGCAGAGAACAGTGTATTTTTTGCTGGCCAATCTAATCGGTCACCCTTACAAAGAGTGCCTAGGAGAACGCAGCTTATCTCTATCTGATTGAACAGATACCTGCTACGGCTATCACTTCCCTGTTGGATATTAAAGGTGATTTTTGTTACTATTATTGTATCGGCAATAAAGAATTATTATTATTATTATTCTCTGGAATGGCGAAGAACAAAGGAAGAGGCTTCATTCATGTATAAATCCTTACATGGAAGACAGGCGATAGGAGATCGAGGTGTTGGTGTTGCTGTTCCATCTCGAAATCTAAGACGTCATGATAGATTTGTACCAGCAGTGCACAGTGTGGCAGCTCCACTTGAGAGATGTATCGTGACTGCAAATTCATTGGCAGATGAGCTTGACTTCTTTGAGAGTGTCGGATTGTTCACAAGAAGACTTAGAGCTTTGGAGGGGTACTGAATTACAAGAAAATAACTGATCATCAGCATAGGTTACATCTATTGTTGTATCTCATTTCCAGACGTTTGCAATATACAAAGGCCTTAAGCCGTTCTATTGCAAGAAAACTTTATGTGATATAGTTGATCAATTTTTTGTAATTATTGCCATTGTATCATATAATAAATTGAAATTGAAATTATTGCTTCGGCTCGCGTCTATCACTTCCCTTATTCTCCTCCTCCACTTCCTCCACCTCCTTTCATCAGAACAAACCCTTTTTTCTGTAAATGTTTTCTAATTCTGTTTTACTTCTGTATGCCGGCAGACTGCAGCTAGTGGAAGAGGCCAAGGTGAGTGCGGAGAATGGGCGAGATGCGCTGCGTGTGGAACAGGAGGCGGTGGCACGGCGGCTGGCCGAAATTAGGGCCGAATTCGAGCAGTACCGCACGCGCGCACAGCGCACACTCGCCAACAAGGAGCAGCTCATTGCCGAACTGAGGAAGTCGCCAACTGACTCATCAGCCGATGAACTACTCCAAATCGAAATGCAGCAGATCAGGTTGGTTGGTGCCAAGGTTTCCTATAATCTGTTCAACGAGCCTACGGAGTGACCCAAACAAACTTTGCATGTGTGTGAGTGAGAAAAGAACTGGTATCATTCATTCATTCATTCATCCATTATTCATTCATTATTCATTCATTAGCACTCTTTAACCGCCTTTAAAAGGGGTATATGGATTTGTCAGCATCGGTCGGTCGGCCTATTTACACTCATTGCCACCTACAGTTCATTCTTAACAGCTGTTGTCGCACTTCCAGTTTGTGAAATAAATAATTATATTTATTGCATTATTTCAAGAACATATTAGATGTTAAATTCCGTTATCAAGTCAGTATTTTCATTTCAAATGTATAGGTAAAATTAATTCAATCGACAAATTTATGAACAATTCTAATAATAATGATAGGCCTACCAGTGATTGCTGAATGTTTGGATACATTACCTAATAATAATAATAATATAATATTTATTTGCCAAAAAAAAAAAAAAAAAACGATACAAGAAAATATTTAAATGTACATTATATCTTATACTTGGCACAGCTAGCAAAGTGAACACTTGTGCGCCAGCTGCGAGTTCATCATAGACATACAAATACAAAAAACAAACTACAAAAAATACAACAAATGTATAGCTTTCGGTTAACCAATGACACGAAACATTTCATGTCACAAAAACAGATCTCATCTTCTCATAGACAATAACAGGATATAATAATAATTTGACCAATAAATACTAATAAAACAATTAATACCAATGCACTAATACAATACCCAGAAAATAGCAATATATCAATAAATAATTAGATGGTATAGACAATATTTATATAATAATTAATTTTTTTGTGCTTTAGGTAAAGTGAAATGAATATTATGTTTAACCCAGGTGAATATTTCTGTTTTGAGAGATTTCGTAATCTTTTGATAGATAAATTTTATAGGGATTTTGTTTGAAACTATGTTACAAAGGTAGTTAAATTGATGTTTACAGACTGTCAGTCTTGCAAAGTTGACATCGAAAGTGTTTGACACTGCTGGACGAGTTTCATAAGGAATATTTCTGGTTACAAGATTACTGTTATTCTTATTCAGGTACAGAACAATTTTCAATACATACATCTGCCTTAGTATTGAAGGTAAGAAAATAACCATCTTATTCATATAATTAATTAATCTCATGTATCCATTTCTATTTACAATAAATAATAAGTATTATCCAAGTAGGTGTTTGAAAATGATTATTGAAAGTCGTTTTCAATGGGTAGGCCTGTTGCCTGTTTGATGCGTTTCGAAAACTAGGCTATCTGTGAATCGGGCTTCGTTGAGTCTCGGCTTGCACGCACGCACGCACATGTTCGTTTACTCCACTCCGTAGGCTCGCTGAACAGACTGTAGAACTAAATAGACAGGGCCGCATACAATACAAAATATAAACATGATTTGCTTACGAAATATAGTTTATAATAATATGGTAATATATTCGATTAATTATTGACCGAACGAAGAGGGGTCTCAAGTTGGCCGTTTCGCATTTGTCTATATGTCTGTTGGTCACGCATTTACGGCTAATCGCGTGGGGCAAGTTCTATGAAATTTTGCATGGATCTGCCTTCAAAGAATGCCTCACGATGTATTCAACTATATAGTAATATATTCGATTGATTATGTATAACCTACTATTATCTTCTTCCATACATAATCTGCTTTCACTAGTTTTTTCTCTTTTTTTGAGGATGAAGCCCATATAGGTCTGAGACCTGTGCGTGGGTAATGAATTGGATGATGGTGATTGATGAGTTGGACCTACAGTTTTAGGTGGGTTCCGAACCACCGGGAATTGATTCCACAGCAGAGAACTTAGTCTTTTTTGCTGGCCAATCCAATCGGTCACCCTTACAAAGAGCGCCCAGGAGTTTCGTAGCTTATCTCTGATTGAACAGATACCTGCTACGGCACTCGGCTATCACTTCCCAGCAAGTCACTTTGTTAGTTAGTTTTTTGTTTGTCATGCAGCCGCATTAAGGGAGCAATGCTCCAGTGGCATAAGCCACGTCATATAAAGGCACAGTTAAACAATTCAAAACAAATAAAAACAACATCAAACATGGTGATTCATGTTTGAATCTAAAAACATGGGATTACCGTTCCAAGTAATCAAAAAGCCTGTAAGGGCACAACTCAATGAAAAGATTTTGAAGCCTTTTTTTAAATAAATATTTTTTTTATTCAACCAATCAAAAAGTACAATACATTTTCATATAAGACACAATGACATTCCAAGATGCAAAATATTTTTGTATACAATAAAATAAATAAACTTTTATTTTTTTAAATAAGCAAATAGAACATCCCATAAATAAATAAAATAAAATTATAGAATATTCAAGACAAAATAAATATAGGATATTAAACTAATAATGATTTTAGAATGAAAAAAAAAGAAGAAGATGGTTCACCCCTCTCTAAGCCAAGCTTGTGCTGAGGGATGAGTCGCTTAACCAAATAACTTTACCCTGGACTGAAAATATCTCTCACAAACTAAAATATAACTTAATAAACTAAAAAAGACCAAAATATCTCCTTATTCACATTTGTTACCGTATATTTAATGTTTTTCAATATTATAACAAACAAAACAAAAAAAAAACAACAAATTTACTTCACTGTGGATTAATAATATTAAAAAAACCATCATCCATTTCGATTGAAACAAAATCTCACTATAACTATAATGACATAAAAAAAACAATAAAATCATTACAACTTTTCAGAACATGTACAAACAAAAAAAAAAAAAAAACAACAAATTTACTTCACTGTGGATAAATAAGATTAAAAAAACCCATCATCCATCTCGATTGAAACAAAATCACACTATAACTATAATGACATAAAAAAACAATAAAATCATTACAACTTTTTAGAACATGTACAAACAAAAAAAAACAACAAATTTACTTCACTGTGGATAAATAAGATTAAAAAAAACCATCATCCATCTCGATTGAAACAAAATCACACTATAACTATAATGACATTAAAAAACAATAAAATTATTACAACTTTTCAGAATGTGTACCCTGAACTGTTTGCTAACACACTGCAAATCAACTAGCATTATTATGAAGGTTTCATTATGATTTTTGTTTGTAGGGAAGAGCGTGCGGCACTGTGCGAGGAAAACCAGCAAATTGGGGGGCGGCTAGAGGCGATGCGGGGGCAGCTGGCCGTTGTCGAGGGGCAGTTGGAGGCGGCAAGGGAAGAGGCGGCTGCCACACAGCGCACCCTGCAAGAGGCACTCGCGCACGAGCAGCGCAGGCGTGAGCTGGCCGAGGAGGACTGCCGGGCGCAGACTGAGGTAGAGTGAAATTAATTGTATTATTTCATTTCATTTTATTAATCGTATGTTGAGCATTGTATCTTGTGGATTCTAGCCTTGGACACTTGTGAACCTACCTTGAGGTTTCCTTAACCTACTCAAGGCGGACTTGAAAAGCATTCACCCATAAGGCTTTTTAAGGCTCCCTTCAGATAAGGAAGCCTCAAGGTAAGTTCAAAAAAATATGGGCCTCAAGTCCTGTATCAAGAAGTAGCCTTTGGGTGGGTTCTAGCCTTGGACCCTTGTGAACCTACCTTGAGGTTTCCTTCACCTACTCAAGGCAGACTTGAAAAGCATTCACCCATAAGGTTTTTTAAGGCTCCCTTCAGATAAGGAAGCCTCAAGGTAGGTTCAAAAAAATATGGGCCTCAAGTCATGTATCAAGTAGCCTTTGGGTGGGTTCTATGCTTGGACCCTTGTGAACCTTCCTTGAGGTTCCCTTAACCTACTCAAGGCAGACTTTAAAAGCATTCACCCATAAGGCTTTTCAAGGTTCCCTTGAGCGAAGGAAGTCTCAAGGTAAGTTCATAAATAAGTCCTGTATCAAGTAGCCTTTGGGTGGGTTCTAGCCTCGGACCCTTGTGAACGAATCTTCAGGTTTCCTTAACCTAATCAAGGGACCCTTTAAAAGCACACACTTAAAAGGCTTTTCAAAAGCACCCACTTAAAAGGCTTTTCAAGGCTCCCTTGAGCGAAGGAAGCCTCAAGGTAGGTTAATAAATAAGTCTTGTATCACGTAGCCTTTAGAATGTGTTCCAGCCTTTGCACTTTGTGAACCTACCTTGAGGATTACTTAACGCAAGGGAGACTTGAAAAGTGTTTTTCAAGGTTCCCTTGAGATAAGGAAACCTTATATATTACGTCATAAGGCCCACATCTTATTTTTGTCTCCTGCTATCAGGAACTTCAATCAATCCGCGAGGAGTTGAACCGTCAACGAGTGCAAGTGCAGCAGCGACTACGCGAGCGCGAGTCGGAGCTGACTCGACTGCGCGTACAGCTGTCTCAGCGACCTGCTTCGCCACCGGTGCCGCCTGCAGGCGACCTGGAGGCCCGCCTCAAGGCGCTCACCGCCACTCTGGTACAGAAGCAGGCCAGCCTCGAGGTGATAGGCAGCGAGAGGAATGCGCTCAGGCTGCAGTTAGAGGAGACTGATGTGAGAATAGTTTCAAATTAAATTTTATTAATCAAAAGTTTGTTGTTTTCCATATCAACAAGATAGTATTTTTCGGCTTGAAAGTTTCCAACAAAATTTTATATTATTACTACTCTATATTACTACTATAATGTTCGACCACAAGTTAACATGGGAACCCCACATACATTCTATATCTGGCAGGTTGTCTAGAGTTATATATTTATTAAGACAGTTGAAGAATTTCGTCCCGGAAAAATATCTCAGAAACTCTTATTTTACCTTTTTCCAAAGCATAATTGCTGATGGCATATTAATATATGGAAACAGCAGCCATATCAACAAAATTCAATTACTGCAAAAAACAAAAAAACAATCACAATCTTGTGTGGCTCAGACTATCTGGAGCCGTGCCGACCTCTCTTTATAGAAGCGAAAATACTGACTGTAATTAATTTATATATATTAACTTTTCATGTGAATTTAACGACTTGCAGTCAAATATTCATCAAGAATAAGTATAACTTACTTAAACTGTAGGCAGTTTTTTGGTTAGAAGTGTTGTGGTTTTTGTAAAATGTGATCAAAAAGTTTATATATATTCAATATGTCTCTTCATGTTAGAAAGAATAATCATAATTATAATAAGAGAAGCGATGTATATCCATATGACACGAGGAAGAAAGGTCATATTGATATCCCGTATCACCATCTTTCTAAAACCATTAAGCTCTATGCAGTATATGGTGAAGACTCTATAATAGGCTGCCTGAAACAGTTAAATGTTGTGTTAATATATTTCAATTTAAAAAAGCACTGTATGAGTGGCTTGTTGTAAGGCCGTTTTATTTTTTTAATGAATTTTTTGACATTACTTGATTTAGATGTAACTGATCTCTGTGACTTTGTCAATTTCCATTGTTGGTGTACGACAGTAAAATTTTATTTATTTATTTACTATTTACTGTTTTCAGTGTTTCGTTTTGAGTGAACTTTCAAATTGGTTGCCTTCAAGTGAAAATGAATCTTTTTTATTATTTTTTTGAGTATTTTGTAAATCTTAATTTTCAGCGTTCAAATTAACCTCAATGTTTTGGACAATGTAACAAATTCAAACTTTGTGAAGAGAGCAGTTTTGGACTCGAGTCTGTTGCGCCTTCACATTCATTGTAATTTTATCATAATAAATAAATAATAATAAATATGTTGAGCATTGTAGCTTGTACAATATAAACATAAATCATATAAAAATTTATTCAGATTCTTCTTTGACATATACAAACAAAATAATTGAAACTTTTTAAAGAATTCATTATACAATATCCATTATAAATCATACAATATTTTAAAAATATAAACTAAGTCATACAATCGTCTTGAAATGCATAACACATACAGTATAACTCAGTGTTAATATAAGTTATTTTAGAAAATAACACCAATAATGACCACAACTTTAAAGTTGAACTTGTTTAAAGTTAAAAATTTGTTCTACGCTGTAGAAGCACTTCGTGCGTAGCCAGGACTTCAAGCTTCTCCTAAACATCGAGTCAGTTTCCATTTGTCAAAGCTCTGCAGGAAGGGCATATTTTATAATATCGTTGCGCTCGATTGAATGACAGTCACAATTATTTAATCTGTTTTGCTTGCAGTGATGAAGGTTAAATGGGGTTTTGTGGCCCCTGTTAAAGAAAATGTTATGAACTTTGTTTTTGATTTGTTGAGTGTTAAAATGTTTGTAATATGATTTTAATATTAGATGTTAATATTGCCTATTAGATTACCTATTTCCTATAGATTTAGTTACCTCTATTCTACAAAATAAATGCATAGGATCATTATTGTACAGAATTCTGCCCCCTTTGACTTTGATACAAACAAAAAATCATTTTGAATTATCTTTACTGATTTATAAGCAAAAAGCTAACATTTTGTAACTTTCAACTCCCCCCCCACACTTTTAACTAGGTCTCACCCCCCCCCCATTCTTGGGGACTTTTGGTATGTTATTACCCAAGTTTAGAGGAAGCGATTGGTGAAAAACACATTTCTCTATCAATAAATCCTTTCGAGGACCACATATTTTTGTCTAAGTTGACTGAGCTACTAGGCCTGTGGAAGCCTCTTTTCCTTTTAAAAGTAGCACCCCTTGAGAGGGTGTTGAGGTTGTTATGTTGTTATTTCTTTAAGCACTTATCATTGACATACCACTGCATAAAAAATTAGTTTCCGAAGCAGTATTGTGATATTTAAAAAAAAAACTGAAAAATACGAAAATTGCCTAATTTTACACTCTCAGTTACTTTGGAACCGTTCACTGTAGCAAGATTATGCAAGGACCATTTTTGTTCGCAATTTAATGTAGATTATTTTTGTATAGGACACTTTTCTATCTAAACCGCATAGTTTTCTAAATATTCGAGAAAAACTGATAAAAACGACTAATTCACCCACTTAACCCCCCCTAAAATGGTGTAACTTTTTACCATACAATATGTGGACCATGTATAACAATTTGCAAGTACAAGTACAATATTACAAGTTACATTGATTACATAACAGTTTTTGTCTCACAACTCCACAAAATATCTACTCCAAAATGTGCGCTCTATAGTCAACACCAACAAGGAAGGCTCAAAATCAACAAATTGGTCAAACTTTCAAACTATTATAGAACAATAGAAAAAGGATGAAGGAAGGAATATTTCCATCTTTACAAACAATAGGACAACCCTTTCCGATCCCATCAACCTGTTGCTTCGTCTAACTTCAGGTAAAAAATAAATGTGGACCCACCACAGATCCCGAAGCCATATTAACTTTTTAAGTGAATTCAACGACTTGCAGTCTAATTCTACTTATTTTTAATAAAAATTTGACTGCAAGTCGTTGAATTCACTTGAAAAGTTAATATTAAAAACGCAGTTCGTCATGGAACAAGAAATCCAGGAAGTTAACTATGTATTGAATTGCCCTCGAATCCGTAAAATCAAATAATTACGAGGGTAGTGATTGAATTTCATGATTAGGAACTAAATACTGGCAAACTTTCCGTGTGCATAAAATTTACATCAAATTATTATTGTTTTGCAGCACAAATACAGAGAGGCAATAAACGTATTGAATCATGTTCAAGGCAGGACGATCAATGTCAATGACACCGATGATGGTAAGTGGCATAAAATAACCAGGAATATCATTTATTTTACTATTCCATTTAATTTGTGCAAAGTTTTACAAATGATTTGCACCAGAAGTACTTGGAAAACCAAATTTCATGCTCGAAATGTTTAAATCAGCTTAATGTGAATATTGTATAACTAGCAGGTTGTCCGATTAAATTGAATCTGGATTTCTAGAATGAATGAGTAATAACCAATCTGAAAAACAGCATTTGATAGTCTCTTTTTCTTCTTATTATTATTATTTTCTTCTTTTTCTTGCTTTTCTTCTTCTTTTTCTTCTTATCATTCTTCCTGTCCTCCTTCAAACCCTCATTCTCCAGTGATAAACTTTCAGATAACAGCGAGTAGCTGTTTATTATGGCGTGCTATTCTGAGGTGGTAGCGAGGGAATTATTATTAGAATATTCAAATTGCAGAAGAAAGTGTTGCGAATAATCAAAGGATTTAGTGCAAGTGAGTTATGTTGAGCTATTTTAAACAATTGTTTTTTGTAGATTACGTCTTGGAGACTCCAGTTAAGACAAGTCAGATCAACAATTATACTCTTATACACTAGTTACCATAATTATTACCATATCAATTAGTTGGGGTGAGGCTTAGTTTTGATGTGAAAGGAACTCTTGTACACTAAAAAGCTTTATTAACTAATTATTTTAAAAATATTTCTATATTTTCAAGACTTTTTAAAAACTGCGGTAGCATGTAGAGTTTCCTACCAATATAACTAGGTTTTTGTTTGAATTGTGACTGACCAAGTGATAATCTATTTGGCTTCTTGTATTATAATCGTGTACGTCAAGATTTTGGTTAATATCATTCGTTTTTACATATAAAGTAGCTTCATACACATATAAGCAGGGTACAGTTAGGAGACCAAGGCCCGTATTTTTGAACGTGACTTACGTTGATCTAAGCTCAACTTATCTAAGATTGACTTGGAAAGGTTCTATCACATTGAACGTGGTCACAAGCTAACCTAAAATTGTGTAATATTAGCAGGCACTAATATACAGTGAATTACATTGTAATGGTGAAAATCCTCCACCTCTTCTTCCTCCTCCTCCTCCTTCTGTTCCTCTTCCTCTACCTCTTCCACCTCCTCCTCCTCCTTATCTTCCTCTTCCTCAACCTCTTCCACTTCCTCCTCCTCCTCCTCCTCCTCCTCCTCCTCCTCCTCCTCCTCCTCCTCATCCCACTCTTCCTCGTCCTTCTTCTCTTCCTCCACCTCTTCCACTTCTCCTCCTCCTTCACCACCTCCTCCTCCTTCTCCTCCTCCTTCTCTTCCTTCACCTCTTTCTCTTTCTACTCCTCCACCTCCTCCTCTTCCACTTCTCCTCCTCCACCACCACCCCCTCTTCCTCTTCCACTTCCTCCTCCTCCTCCTCCTCCTCCTCCTCCTCCTCCATCTCCTCCTAAAGATGAAGAGGACAGCTTTGAAGCAAAATCCAACTTTTTATACCCGAATTTGTGCCACTATCTGTAATATTTATAACATACATTGTCTTCCTCTTCCTCCACCTCCTCCTCCTTCTCCTTTTTCTCCTCCTTCTTCTCCTCCTCCTCTTCCTCCTCCTCCACCTCCTCCTAAAGATGTACAGGACATATTTGAAGCAAAATCCATCTTTGTGCCACTATTTGTAATATTTACAACATACATTGTCTCAATTGTTGTCTCCAAGTGTCAGTTAAATGATGTTTCTTACGTATTTGCAGCCAAAGCACAAGTTCCGACATTCCTGATGGAGAGTCCGTTCGACACAAGTGTGACAAGGAGGGTGAAGCGCGCCTACTCCTCACTGGACGCTGTCGGCATTCGCACCAGCATATTTCTACGACGCTATCCTCTGGCACGGATTATTGTACTATTTTATGTGGTAAGTTGGCAACACTGAATCAATCGCCATCATTTAAAAACTCATCAATCACCATCATTCAACAAGTGGACCTATGTGAGCTTCGACCTCCGAAAAAATCACATATCTCATAGATTCTACTCTAAATTTTATTTTATTTATTTATTTGACATGAGTACATAATTTGAGAGCACAAGGAAATCCCTTGCTTGCCCTCTTAACACAAAAATGTAACTATTACATATGTGGGAAAAAATATGAACAAAAGTCATTCTACATTAGATGAAGAAAAAAATTGAAAAGAGAAAAGTACATTGAAAATAAACAATGGTTGTAAGGTGTTAATGATTAAGATAATGATGACCAAAAGATAGAATATTATGTATGAAGACAAAGAAGATGATGATGATGGTGATTGATTAAATAGCTTGAGCACTTTTTGATTTAAAAAGAATGTCTCATAAACAAGCATGTAATCATTGAGCAATTGAATAAAGCCTTCTAACTTTTCTATCTGAATCACAATTGCACTCCTCGTTTTGTCAAATTATTTCTCAATGCTATCTTATTCAATACAAATCGCAATGTAAGTTTGTTACGAATTTGACAAAACGGAATTATTTCATTCATAACAGTGTTTGGATTCATATATTTAATTTAGTTATCAAAAAACAATTGACTAGCTTATACTGGGTGTTTGTTCGTGATTTTCTTGCTGTTGTTTGTTATACTTTCTTTGTAATATTTTTTTATTTTTTACAGATTGTTCTACATCTATGGGTATTCCTAGTACTCTTCTCCTACACTCCCGACAATACTACTACTGGAATGTGAGACAGGGCTATGTACACTAATTTAATATAGCTTTAATTGTGTAGACTTGAAATGGTTGAAACTCCAACTCAAAGACACTAGACATGTAACTTAGTTAATAATAAAGAAGTATGTAGAAGGCAAGTGTTTTATTGAATTTTAATCCTTAAAATTGATGATAATAATAATAATAATAATAATAATTATTATTATTATTATTATTATTATTATTATAACAATAGCAATAGTAATTGTAATAGAAATAATAATAATAATAATAATTGAAATTTTTTTTGGAGGATGAAGCCCACATAGGTCTGAGACCTGTGCGTGGGTAATGAATTGGATGATGGTGATTGAAGAGTTGGACCTACAGTTTTAGGTGGGTTCCGAACCACGGGGAAGTGATTGATAATTAATAATTAATAATTAATAATTAATAATTAATAATTAATAATTAATAATTAATAATTAATAATTAATAATTAATAATTAATAATTAATAATTAATAATTAATAATTAATAATTAATAATTAATAATTAATAATTGATAATTGATAATTGATAATTGATAATTGATAATTAATAATTAATAATTAATAATTAATAATTAATAATTAATAACTTATAACTAATAATTAATAATTAATAATTGATAATAATTAATTCATAATTAATAATTCTTTATTGCCGATACAATAATAGTAACAAAAAGCACATAAGGGAAGTGATAGCCGAGTGCTGTAGCAGGTATCTGTTTATCTGTTCAATCAGAGATAAGCTACGAAACTCCTGGGCGCTCTTGGTCAGGGTGACCGATTGGATTAACCAGCAAAAAAGACTCTGTTCTCTGCTGTAAAATCACTTCCCGGTGGTTCGGAACCCACCTTAAACTGTAGGTAAAGTAAGTAAATTTACTCATCAATCACCATCATCCAATTCATTACCCATGCACATATAAAAAAAAAGCAGTCGTTAAAAAAGCGGCGAGGTGGAACTACCCGTAAGGGTCTCCCCACCACGAAAAGCCATACGAATTTACTTTACCCATGCACAGGTCTCAGACCTATGTAGGCTTCATCCTCCAAAAAAAATATACATTGGCGTGGCTAGAATAACAGAGCCTTGTGCTCTAGCCACGAGTTCTAATAATAAATATGCAGTGCATTAATATTATGATTCTACATGAAAATTTATTCTTGAGGTATTCATCAATCTATTATAAAAGCTGGCACTGTCTTACGATGTAACAAAGTTTTTTAAAATGTAACCAAGTCAAAATTTGCAAGAGATCAGTTTTGGAGTCTAATAACCGGTTTCTCAGTCATTCAGATAATCATTTAGTAGCTATAGATTCAATAGTGGCCCTGAGGCTTGTTTCACACATAACGGACAGTCGGATGACCGGTGTTGTAGGGACATTGGAGATGTAGGAACATTGCATCACTCTCACCCGATTTTTGAAATCATATGATACAATGTAATTATGTTGGGTAAACGACACTACACCGGTTACCTGACCCCAAGTATGTGTGAAACAAGCTTTAATCTGGGCATTCACGTTCCGATTTGCCTTAGTAGGGCTGCTAGTTGGATAGTCGACTCCACTCACGCTCCGACTTGCTATCCAACTACTGATCCAACTTTATTCCTAGTCAGCTGTGGCTGTGAACGTCGCTCTCGAGCCGAAAAATGTAACCGAAGTTTTCGAAGGTAAAGCACTGACTGAGGTGTAAGTTGGACGACTTTGATCCGACTCCCCCACTCACGCTCCAACACCGTCGACAGTCAGATGTCGGACCTTCCACTCGTCCCTCTAGATCTCTAGATGTTCCGAGTCGTCCATCTACGCTTCCAACTACCCAACAAGCCCATTCACGTTCCAATATCGGATCCAATTTTGGAGGTTGGACCACAAGTCGTACTGCAAATTGGAACGTGAATGCCCAGCTTTAGGGCTACTATTGAATCAATAGCTATTGAATGATTTACTGAACATTTTTTTTTATATTGTGTATGATGCCCACATGAGTCTGGAGACTTGTGCGTGGGTAATGAGGAGAATGGGTGAATGATGAGAAACATCCATGGCTGAATGAGATTCGAACGCAAGGCTGCAGAAAATGAAGCCAGCCAGAGCCTTATCTTGTCACAGACAAGCGCTCCAACCAGACTGCGCCACCACAGCCGCCAATTGGATTGATGTATCTTTGCACTCGTTGTATTTTTAACCAAATAAATAAATTAAATAATTCATAAAAACTGGCACTTTAGTTTTATTAAGGGTTTGATTCTATTTCTATTTTAGTGACTATGAACTCACACTTTCTTTGTTTCTCTCACTCTGGGAATGCATTATTCCTCTATAGAAAATCTCTATAGAAAAAACGTATATTGGTAGGAAACTCTACAACAAGCTAAATATTAGAAAAAATATTTAGTTGATAAAGCGTTTTATAGTGTGTTAGTTCCTTTCACATCAAAATTAAGCCTCACCTCAAGTAATTGATATAGTAATTATGTTAACTAGTGTATAAGATTGTGTAATTGTTAATCTGACTTGACTATACTCCTTAACTGGAGTCTCCAAGACGTAATCTACAAAAAAATCCAATGTATGCTGACAGTAATAATAATTAATAATAATATTAAACAGAATTTATTAATTTCGAATTCCTTTAGGTGCTATTAGTTTAGTTTTAGGTGCTATTAGTTTTTGTACAGTAGCATTCATCGATTTCCATCAGCTGTTGAATACTGTTGTCAATATCCGCCATTGCGGAAGTCTTCAGTATAAACTAATAGCACCTAAAGGAATTCGAAATTAATAAATTCTGTTTAAGTAAATTTGTCAGTTTGTTCAATTGTCAGTAACTTCGAACTTTCTTGTGAGATACGAGCCGATATGGCCAAGTAAAAATGAGTGCTGCTGTGCAGAAACTTCAAAACTACAAACAGTAGCATTCATCGATTTCCATCAGCTGTTGAATACTGTTGTCAATATCCGCCATTGCGGAAGTCTTCAGTATAAACTAATAGCACCTAAAGGAATTCGAAATTAATAAATTCTGTTTAAGTAAATTTGTCAGTTTGTTCGATTGTCAGTAACTTCGAACTTTCTTGTGGAATAATATTAACATGAATATATTCATTGGATCGCATGTTTCTTGTAAATCCACACTTGTCATTCGAAAGGAAGATGGTGTTATTACTTGAAAGGGCGTAAACCAAAATATTCGACATTTTTGGATATCCTGATTAAAATGATATCTGTGATGTTTTCCATGACGAAATAATTAATGAACAATCTAATATTAAAACTGACACTGCATTTCACTTTTATTGGAGATGCTTGACGAAGGCTTGATTGCAGGCTGACGAAGCTTCTTTTCAGAAGTGAAATGCATTCCTTAAGCATCTCCAATATATGTGAGTGAAACATTGTTTAAAAGTGAAATACAGTGTCAGTTTTAATATTAGATTGTTAAAATGATACCGTATCTTGAAAATGAATATTATCACCAAGGTTAATAGATAAACTTTATCTATTAACCTTGTATTATCACTAGCAGATATGAAAACTCATGTGGACATCGTCCAGCAAAACAAATAAAGTTTTTAACAATGTACTTGTCAAACAGATTTTTATAAGAAAGTGCAAAAGTAATTGATTGGAACTTGATAATAAGATTCATAGAAAAAGGATTTAAATAAGTATAAGAAAACCGAGGATCAGTCTTCAAGGTTTCTATCAGAAGAATTACAGCTTCCCATCTCTGGGTTCGTCTTATTCTTTCATATAATGAATTTTATTAGTTATACTAAATCTCAAGGAAATTTGATTGCTTCCTATACAAAATTCTAATCTCTCGTGAGAATTGCTACGCTTATTTACTGTGAGAAAAACCAAACAATGGAAACCAAGAAAGCAACTGCTTGTATCTGTTCTGATCGAAACTGAAATTATTCATTTATCACTTGAGCTTGAGCACTCATACAGGTAACTAACTATTTTTTGTTATTACATTGATTACTTTTTATTAATTATTTATAATGCAATTTAGGTGTTTTAAACAATTTCAAAAAGTATTTAATAAGGATAAAAACTATTATTTAGTGATGAAATTGACCCTTTGCTTTCTTCTATTTGAAAATATGATTTATGACTTGGCACCAAAATATATAAAACAGCCACTGCATAGGACCATAGAGAGGATAATTAGAACTCTTTTTAATGGTATTGAACATCAGTCGCGAGCCGTAGCAGGTATCTGTTCAATCAGATAGATAAGCTGCGTTCTCGTAGGTCCTGTTTGTAACGGTGACCGATTAGATTGGCCAGCAAAAAAGACACTGTTCTCTGCTGAAAATCACTTCCCGGTGGTTCGGAACCCACCTAAAATTGTAGGTCCAACTCATAAATCACCATCATCCAACTCATTACCCACGCACAGGTCTCAGACCTATGTGGGCTTCATCCTAAAAAAAAAGTTATTAGGCATTATGACAGTAGAAGCTCTAGCCAAATATACAGACTTGTCACGTAACTATTTCAAGAATGAATATAGAGAAATGAATGAAATAGATTACAGATTAAGACATATGATCTATAGAACTCAGAGATATAACAATGCCTATGGTAAAGAGCCCCAGAATGTAGAATTCCATTTCTTTTAAACTCATTACCATTGGAGTTGAGAATGTTACAGAGGAAAAGTGAGATTCGAACAAAATTAAAAGTCTATTTTATGAGAATAAATTATTTAGTTTAAGCTAAAAAAAAAAAATTATCTATTAATATTTTGAAGGTTAGAGTTGTTCAATAAAAAATAAGAAACACATTATGATGTAGAAAATAGGAGTGTCAAGTGAGTATTAAAGTGTATCCCAGAGTGATAATAAGTGTCAATGAGTGAAGAGCGATACCATATTGATTGGTTGTTTAAGGGACTTGATTTTTTATGGTGCAATGGACAATAGACAGAACAATGAATTACAAAGAAAATATTAATGGGCTATATAGGCTACAGTTATATAGATTACGAAAAGGAATCTATTGTTATTCATTGTTGAATTTGATTGTAATATAATGTCTTAATAAAATATCCCTCAAATAGCTTACAGCTAGAGGGATACTATTGCATTATGTAATGTTCAAAATAAAATAAATAAAGATTCCATTGTAGTTGAATAAAAAAGTGCATTTTACTTGAAAGTTATTTTTTAATTATTGGAATTGGATTTCCTAAAATGCGTATTTTTCATATTATTAAAAACCGTACAATTAGATGTAACTCCATAATTATTACTTTTTCACTTGATATTTAAACGTGAATGATTATATAAACTTAAAAAAAACACTTTTAAATGGAAATTAACTCACGTTATGGCGTGACGGCCGTTTCGCTCTGTTGTCTAGAGCATCGTCAGACGACCCACAGTACACTCTATACACAGTATACACGAGTGTACTGTGGGTCGTCTGACGATGCTCTAGATAACAGAGCGAAACGGCCGTCACGCCATAACGTGAGTTAATTTCCATTTAAAAGTGTTTTTTTTTTTTTAGTTTATATTAAGTTACATATTAGTGGAAACAAGATGGATCTTCAACATCATAATTTCGTGAATGATTATAATCAATATTAAAATTATTCAACTAATATTATTGAAAATTAACTCTACTAGTGAATTCAACACTTACTTATTCGTGTGATAGCCATTTCGCATTTTTGTAATGCTTCCTCAGACACGGCTGGATGCCTACTCAGGCTGGAGTAGGTCTTAGGAAGCATTACAACAATGCGAAATGGCCGTCATACAAATAAATAAGTGTTGCATTCACTAGTTAAGTTTATTTTCAATGATCATTCATGTTCACAATGATTGAATTCAATTCCTCTAACAAAATACAACGATTTTGCAAATTAATAGAAAACGAAACTAATAACAAATCATATTTTATTAATGAGTACAAATAATACATGACAGTTACACAAAAGATGGTAACAAAAGGAATAAATTGTCGAAAAAGTATGGCATGAATAAATATATTCGAGATGAAAGATATTTATTTCGATGAAACTAAGTACGGTTAACAACTGTATAGATGCCAAACTTGTAAAGTAAAAAAATTATCAATGTTTTGTGTCGATCTCTTTCATAACAATTTGCATGATACATTTCACAAGTAAAACTATTCATAAGAAATCTCGGGTAATTTTGATTGATGTTGCAATTAGAAGGATTAATTATCAAAATGATTAACTTACCTCCATGAAACAAGTACGAGTAATGATAAAATTAGTTCATAAATTGTTGTACAAAAAGTATCCGCACTTTATCTTAACTTCAATAATTTTTAAATACTGTTTTTAGACATAGCGGTTCAGTGATGATTAATGTGGAACATGATTATTTATTAATTTCGAATTTCTGAGTGCTGTATATCAGTTTCTATAATTATATTACGTCAATTCTATAGATTGTCAGTTCCTTCAAAACCAACTTGTGATTAATATAGGCTTTTCATGCTTTGACAAATTACTGTATTTTTTGCTATCTCTTGTTATTATTACTGACTTCAAATTCTACTTCAATTAATTTGCTGTGGTGTTCAATATTTCCAGTGCTAAACATACACTTTTATTATTTTTCAACTATTCATATGATGTACAGTTGAGATAATTTTCTTACAGACAACTTGGTTTTTCAGCATACCCTGTAAGAACTAGAAAATTAAAAAAAAAAACTATAGTATTCTAGTGAAAACTAGAATCGTGATTTTTTAAGGCTGTGCGCAGGGTTTTTGGTCATAATTTTTTTCAAAGTTTATTGCATCGGATATTATTAAAAGGTATTGAAATGTTATCTATTACCATGCAAAAGATTTTTCTTCATTAATTATTGTATGAAATATGGAGGTTCAAAGTTGAAAATTTTTCGATTTTTAGGGTCAATTGATCTCCCTTACGAATGGTTTTAAACTTTTGATAATTTTTATAACTGAGAGATAGCTTGGGGAATAGAAGACCAATTCTTATTTCAATCTAAAAAAAATTTCTACACATTTCCAAAAATTTATTTTGAAAAACGAATCGAAATAAAAAATATGTCATTTTATTCATGAAGGTGTCTTTTAGTTACAAAAAATATCAAAAGGTTAAACTAACTCGTAGATGAGATCAATTGCACCCAAATACAAAAGAACTTAAACTTCAAAGAAGTAATTTTTGTCACCACAATAGATACGGTAACTTTTCAAAGCCCCGATAACATCCAATACAAGAAACTTAAAAAAAAATTATGACCAAAAACCCTTCGTACAACCTTAATTAAGCATAGTTTACATAGTTTAAACCAAATACAATACTATAGTACTTTGTAGTAGATTCATCTATAGTGTGATATTATACTAAGCTAATAAATTATCCTTGGATTAGGCATAAGATTGAGATTTCCAACACTTTAAATCCAAAAACTGGCTGCCTGTCATATCTATTACATCAAGTTTATCCAGCTGAAGTTGGAGTACTAAATAAATCTGTATCTTTATTCTCCATGCATTTCTTACCAGCAAGCAACCGGTTGAATGTATTATTTACGACCAGTTTTCTTCACATTCTCAATTCTCTTTCTTGTTCTATTTCAGACGAATCGTGTTGGAAAGGTAGAATAGGGTGGAGAAGGGAAAGAGAGGAGAGAACATAGCTCTAGTGATTAAATTCAGAGAGATTGGTTACTTGTCCTGAATGTACGGCAACAGCACTCGCTTCTGCAGGAACTATTCTTCATTTCTTTACACAACTGGTAAGATTTTATCTTCTCTAAAGCGATGATTGCATTAAGCGAGTTTACAAGCTAGTCACTGGCGAGTTTTCAATCCGATTGTAAGCTCGCCCAGTGTGTTAAACAGTTTACTAAAGTCGAATTAAAAGTAAAAGAGTACTCTGGCACGGGGCTGTGGCGAAATCATCCGATGTGATTCGGGTCGGTTCGGCTGAATCTCCAACAGCACGTCCAATCACAGCCAAGCACTATACGGCCGTGTAGCTAAGCGTTGCCAAGTTTCAGTGCTACTGATACCTGCATCGGCCTGGCCTTATCACTTCAGTTCTAAAACGTGTCGCACTTGTCACTCAGACTTTTCTGTCCCCTTAACTCAATTAATATAATAGTAATAAAAAAATATATAATAATAATAATAGTGATAATAATAATAGTTTTAAAAATATAAATAATAACAGTAATTAAAGTAGTAATAAAAATAATAGTAGAAAATATTTATAATAATAGTAATAATAATAATATAATAATAAAAAAATAATCATAATAATATTTTAATAATAATAATTGCTGTTGAGTTTTATCTAGAATGCTTAATAAATATTGCCATATTATTATTGTTGTGACATTGAGGAATTTTATGTGAATCTCGAATTAATTATTACGATTTAATTAATGGATTGAATATTTAGTTTCGTATGATTTGCGGAATTTTTTGTATTATTCGAATTTATTTGTGTAGTTATTTTTTTATTTATTTAAGTTGAATGCCGGTGCAGCTAAAGTAACGTACGTTCTTATTAATTTTTATTGTTCATTAATTAATTTTGATTTTATGTGATGTTCTGCCGAATTGCGGAATTAATTGGGTGTAGCCTAATCTTGGCTTGAAGGTTAAAAAGACTTTGTCTATTTAAATGTTTTTGATACAGTTGTTTCTTCAGACATACGGTATGTTTTTGTACAGGACAATCTTTTCCTTGCATAATTGGGTTCATTAAATTTATTAAGTGGTACTGAACTCTAAATTATTGTGTTATTGTGAAGTCAGTCGCCTTCTCTGGCAGTGGATAAGGCTGATCATGTGTTCACCCGGCAGAGGCAAGTCGTCGACTGACTGTGACTGAACAACTTGGCAACAGTGTGCTGGATTTAGCCGACCAGTCCCGAACGATACCGAACACTGTCGAAGCACCACTACTCTTTTACTTTTAATTCGACTTTAGTAGACTCGATTACATAGGACAAGATTAAAATCAGATTGGACACAATATATATACTATTCATATGTGTAAACTTGCTGTGCAGAACTGACCTTTTTGAGTCGCGGCGGACGCGTTTCGAACTATGTCGTACTTCTGCACAGCAAGTTTATACATATGAAAAATGGATATCTACAACAATAACAATATATATATACATTATATTATATATGTTATTTGGTGAGATTATTAATAAAAACTTAAAAAACACTTTTAAGTGGAAACTCACAATATGGGTTAACGGCCGCTTCACTCTGATGTTAAGAGCATCGTCAGACGACCCACAGTACACAAACTCACTTCACATTCTTAACATCAGAGTGAAACTGCCGTCATGCCATAACGTGAGTCATAATTTCCACTTAAAAGTGTATTTTAAGTTTTTATTATATATTACAAGGTGGATCTTCAACATCAAGATTATTAACTTTATTGAATTTTCATTAATTTCAATATTTTAGAACACAACAAGAAGCTACATACCACTACTACTAAGCGTATGGCTTTTATTGGTGGGGAGACCCTTACAGATAGTTCCAACTCGCCGTTAGAGCCAAGTTATGGTAATATGGTGGACCTACTAGTTTAGGTGGGTTCCAAACCACCGGATAAGTGATAATAAAGTTTACAACATCAAGTCATTGAAGCACGGTCACCCAACAGGCTCTCAAGATTCTAAGAGATTAAGTAAATCTACTTCAATATGCAAAAGCAACGATAAAGTAATAAGGGATGATAGGGAAGTACCGGTACTCACTGTGTTCCATCAGAATATTCAATACATTCGTAACAAAATAGATAGAATCGAAGTATTTTTTAAAGAAGAGGCTCCTGATATAGCTATTTTCACAGAGCATGGTTTAAAAGAAGATGAATTGTCACAACTTAATATTCCAAACTATTCATTGAAAACTTCGTATTGCAGGACATCGCATCGAAGTGGGGGAGTAGCTATCTTCACTAAAAATGCTAAGAATATGCAAACATTTAATTTAGAATATGTAGAGAAATTTGCTGTGGAAATGGATTTAGAAGTTACTGGTTTGAGAGTAAAAATCGACAATAATTTCGAAGTAGCGGTGTTAGGTATTTACAGGTCACCAAATGGGGAATGGAACAATTTTTGTGAACTATTCAATAGGCTTTTAGAGATTACTACTACTCGTTTTACAAACGTTATTGTAGCGGGAGATTTCAATACAGACTTTGCAACACAGAATAAAATGACAGAAGATTTAAAGGATATTATATACATGAATAACTTGGAAATAAAAGTTCATGAATATACCGGAGTCACAAGAACATCAGAAACAATAATTGATAACATCCTTACTAATATAGATTACTCTAAAACAAGATTAGGCGGCTCGGAACTATCTGATCATGACTATCAAATCTTAGAGGTGGGGTTGCAAGGTCATAAATCAATTAAAAAGAGTAGAGTAATGAAAGAAATTCAACAATGTGAACAGGGGAATATCGATTGTTTGAAGCAGAATCTGCTACAAGAAAACTGGAGTAGGGTTTACAATAGCAATAGTTTAAATGACAAATATGATAGTTTCATTAATATTTTAAGGTTTCATATTACTATGAGTTGTCCAGTTAAAAAAGTCCCTGTAAATAGCAAATTAGACAAGATTGAAGAGTGGATAACTGATGATATCCTTGCAGAAAGAAATAGGGTTAAAGATGCATATGATGAATTCAAACTATCTAGAAATATGTTAAGTGAAGATAATTACAAAGCTCTAAAGAAAAATTATACAAGAGAAGTGAAAAGAGCGAAATGTAAGAAAACAGCTGAAATTTTGAATAATAGTGTGTACTTTAACACAGCAGTGTGGGATGTAATAAACAAAAATAGGCAAGTAGCTCATGTAGATGCTTATACTAGTGTCCCCAGAATAATTAACGAAAATAACAAATATATTGATGATAGTGTAGACATTTGTAATTTCTTTAACAGATATTATCAACTGGTTGCTAAGGATCTTCAAAAATCTCTTAATACAGGTATTAGTGATGCAAACATGAGGAATACTGAGGGGATTCAGAACGAATTAAAATTCCACGCAGTATGCCAAGACGAGTTGTCAAATATCATTGATAGTTTAAATAATAAAAAAACTGTGGGAATGGATGGGGTATCCAGTAAAATTCTGAAAGAATGTAAAGATCAATTGTTAGACCCTTTGATTCATCTGATCAATCATTCATTAGAACAAGGTGTTTTTCCAGATAACTTAAAAGAGGGGAAGATCTTGACAATCTTCAAAAGTGGTGATAAAGAAAAGGTAGAAAACTATAGGCCCATTAGTATTTTAAATGTAATAAGTAAAATTTTTGAAAGAGTAGTTCTAAATATGTTACTTCTGCACCTTCAAGAAGCAAACTTTATCTGTGATGAACAGCATGGCTTCCAGAAAGGGAGATCAACAAAAACAGCCATAGTTTCCCTAGTTGAAAAACTAATAGATATAATAGATTCAGGTGATAAAGCTACTGCAATCTTCTTAGATTTGTCAAAGGCATTTGATTGTGTTAATCATAGAACTTTATTGGAAATACTGCAAAATGTAGGTGTAAATGGGGTTGAACTGAAATGGTTTGAATCATATCTTATTGGGAGAAAACAATGTGTAGAACTAACTACAGTAGTTGGTAATAGGATAGTAAAGAATAAATCTAATAAATTAGAGGTGCAAGCTGGAGTGCCTCAGGGGTCAATACTAGGTCCATTGCTTTTTTTGTTATATGTCAACCGTTTACCTAAAGAATTAATTAGTGGTAGAGCCCTCTTATTTGCTGATGATACATCACTCATTTTCAGCAATTCCATTCTAGATAATTTAGAAATAAGTGCCCATATAGGTGTGCAGTCCATTGTCCAATTTTTAAATCAGTTAAATTTAACTATAAATAGTAAAAAATGCCAATACCTTCAATTCAAAAACAAACATAATTTAAATGAAGATGAAACGTGTTTGTAAACGATAATCAATTAGACCAGGATGAAAAAATTGCATTTCTAGGAGTTATGTTGGATAGACGATTGACCTGGACTCCATACATTGAGAAAATATGTAGTAAAATTTCATCTGGGGTATTTGTCCTGCGACAGCTCGCTAGATTGAATGACAAAAAGTTACTTTTTACAGCTTACCATGGGCTCTTACTGTCACATATTAGGTATGCTATCTTAGTATGGGGTAATTCATCAAAACAAAATCTTGATAGGGTGTTTAAGATCCAAAAGAAAGCAGTTAGGTGTATAGAAAGAGTAAATAGATTAGATTCATGTAGGCCGTTGTTCAAGAGACTTGGTCTCCTAACTGTACCCTGCTTATATGTGTATGAAGCTACTTTATATGTAAAAACGAATGATATTAACCAAAATCTTGATGTACATGATTATAATACAAGAAGCCGAGGAGATTATCACTTGGTGAGTCACAATAGTAGCTTATTCAAACAAAAACCTAGTTATATTGGTAGGAAGCTCTACAACTACCGCAGTTTTTGAAGAGTCTTGAAAATATAGAAATATTTAAAAAACAATTGAAGAAATATTTAGTTGATAAAGCTTTTTATAGTGTACAAGAGTTCCTTTCACATCAAAATTAAGCCTCACCTCAACTAATTGAAGTAATTATGGTATCTAGTGTATAATATTGTTGATCTGACTTGTCTTATACTCCTTAACTGGAGTCTCCAAGACGTAATCTACAAAAAAAAAAAAAAAAAAAAAAAAAAAACAACCGCAGTCTTGAGCGCTCTTGACTGAACATCACGATCGCATAAATCATGTTCACCACGTGACCAATCACCATCACCCATAAGAAACTATAAAATATAAAATATTATAAAATACTATAACCCTATAACCAAACATGAGAAATGACAGTTTTTATATAGGATTCTGTTTTACTGAAGTGGGATTTTTTAAGAATGAAGCCCACATAGGTCTGAGGCCTGTGCGTGGTAAATAGTTGGATGATGGTGATTGATGAGCTGGACCTAAAGTTTTAGGTGGAGTGATTTTACTGCAGATATTCAATGGGTATTATCATATTAAATATGATAATATCTTAAATTTTACAATTACAATTTTTATTTACCAGAAAAAATCAACATGACAATTCGCAAATAAACTTAAGCTATTAGGAATATATAATCTTATTTCTAGTGACAGAAAAAATATCTTGTCGACTACCCAGCAAGGAAATCCTGTCCGCTGGGATTGAGAATCAGCTCATATTAGTTGTTCTAAAAAAACTATGAGTTGATAGTACAAAACGTTGAGTAAAATATTATAATAGTGAACTGTTAATATCTAAGAAAAAGGTCTCAACTATCCAATCATCTATCTGTCTCCCCATCGTTGGTTTACCCTTAAGTTGATAAATCAGTCCATTTTGGGAACGAGATTGATTAATTTTGTGCTTAGATAATTTAATTGTAGGCGTAATATTGTTAAATTAGTACGGTACTGTATAACAAAAAATATAACTCTGTACTGCATGTAGTTTATAGTATGCATTATCCAGTGAACAATAACATTACACTGTTCATTGGGAGTAGAATCTTAATTGAATTTTAACTTTTGTCTTCCAGACATGGGCTGGCACACCGACAAACGGTTAGATGGTAAAACGGCTGTAATAACAGGAGCAAGTTCTGGCATTGGAAAATATGTAGCCATGGACTTGTACAGAAGAGGTACGGTATTGTAAATTCTATCAAAAATCTGTACTGTAACAACATTTTTCCACGTATCAAACTGTCTAAAAAACTTACATTTCAAATGCAAATTCGTTTTCTTTGTGTTATATATATATATAACACCAATCAACATGAATTGAAACATAATGCATCAATATAACAATTTAAGAAAAATAACCTGCAAAGGCCAAGCCTGAGCGCAGGTAATCTGAAAATTAATACTATATTATAATAGACAAATAATATAACTGTTACGATATGAAAGGAAAGGCAAGAAGAGAATTCAACGACTTGCAGTCAAATATTCATTAAAAATAAATTGAATTTACTTACTCTATAGGCCGAGAGCTTTCGAATATTTGAGATCCATTTTCAGAGGCGTCCTCCTTGATCATCGATTTCAGTTTTTTGGTTAGAAGAATTGTGGTTTTTGTAGAATGTGATCAAAAAGTTTGTGTGATTTAAAATTTAGTTGTTCGTTTAGGATGTTTTGTTTATTGTGTGTGGTGCGTTTGTATATTTCAAATTGTTCCAAGGTGTTGAGTTCGTGTCCTTTGGATTTTATATGTAGAATGTGTGGGTTGATAGTGATGTCAGTAAAAGTGTGTCCAGTTTGAATGATATGGTCGGCGAAATTCGATTCAGCTTTTGATGTCAAGGCTTGAAAATGTTCCTTGTAACGTTGTTTGAAAGTGCGGCCTTAGAATAATAAAGAAATAATGATAATAAAGAACACAAACTCAACACCTTGGAACAATTTGAAATATACAAACGCACCACACACAATAAACAAAACATCCTCAATGAACAACTAAATTTTAAATCACACAAACTTTTTGATCACATTTTACAAAAACCTCAATTCTTCCAACCAAAAACCTGACATCGATGATCAAGGAGGACGTCTCTGAAAATGGATCTCAAAGATTCGAAAGCGCTCCGCCTACAGAGTAAGTAAGTTCTATTTATTCTTAATGAATATTTGACTGCAAGTCGTTGAATTCACATAAAAAGTTCATATTAACAACGCAGTTCGTCATGGAACAAGAAATCCAGGAAAGAAGAGAACTAATACGTAGCTTTTAACTTGTATGTAGATATGAAAATAAGTAAAAAACTGATAAAAATAAGGAAATTATAATAGTTACGTTACATCGATTATTGGAAAGAAAAATGATGCTATCGAATGAAACATGATTTATATTATTGTTGTGGATATCCATTTTTCGTGAACTGCAGTAATTTTCTTAGTAATTTACTTGGGAACATACTCGATGTACTCAATGATAATTAACATAGCATGATTTATATGAATGACAGCTGGGAGACTGAGAACATTATAATAGTTATAACTCCGGTATAAATATTTAGTATTTAATATGTTATTTAACATGATATCGAAGTGTTAACATATGAACCTAAAATAAAGATGATCAATCTATCAATATAATTGATCAATATATTAATATACTTGATAAATCTACTTATAATCACTAGTAGTTCTGTGATTGTAAAGAGGAACATACTCGATGCATAGAAACGCACGATTCAATTTGCATAGTCATGTCTGTCTTCCACAAAACGTTACACTCAGTATCACATCACCAAGGATTTGTTTCGATTCTTCAGACAGCTGATTGCTCAAATCAAATTGGATTTCTCATGTTTAATGAATGAATTCATAGAGCAATATTGATTAAATTTGTATAATTTTCATTTACTTAGTAATCACTTGATATACTTGATTGAAATATTAGAAATTATTATTTTTTTTTCAAACAATCACTCGTATGAATGATAACTTAATTCATATTAAGGCTCAACCAGATAAATAAGAGGGCTGAAGGATTATCTTGAAATCTGACTCCAATTGCATATGATGGAGAAGCTCCAAAATCACTAAACGAAAATAATAGAACAATTTTGTTTCTATTAAAATCTTGGTTCATAATATTGTTATGGGTTCTATGTCTAAAATAACGCTGGCAATACTTAAATTTATCACTCGGACTTAATTAACACAAATAATCCACAACTCACACTGTTCAGTAATTTCTCACACAAAATAATGAAATCGGAAACAGATAAATCGATATTGTTCAACTGATAAAGAGTTTTCAATATTACTGTACAAAAATCAATCACTAAAAGGTTAAAAGGCTGATCTAATATTAAATAATAACTGTACAATAAACTGTCTAATAATATTAAAAAAGAATCGTCAAGAAAGAGCAATTAAATTATGTAGCACAAGTCCGTAATACAGGAAAAGATAAAAGAATTATCACTATAGAACAGCCAAGAGAATTATCACTATATACAATGAAAGTTCATTACACGGTTTGTAATAGCGCCAACGGGATTGCACTGTCTGTATTAACGGAAAGTGTCACTACTGCCTTTTATCAACGTAGAACAACAACTGAACTGATTTTACAAAAGTCTCTCTCTATTTATATAATTTTCCATAATTGAGATATCTCTCGATTTCTCTATCAACTTCTACCGAATTCTAAAACAAACAGATAAGGTCCCTCGCACCTTCCACAATATTTGATAAGATTCCATTAAATTCCAATCAAACATTTAGAACATTCTGCAAAGTTCTAAGTAAACACCATAAAAGTGTCAAAAGAAGAGTAATTAATTGCTTAGAAGTAAACATTTACACAGCAGATAACACCGAGAACCACTGCTCCTTCTTTCTCACCATTTTCACTGCAATATATCATTTTAATTATCCTATCAAGTTATTCTATTTTCCAATCTAATATCAAAACTGACACTGTATTTCTATTTAAGTTGTTATTTTACTCACTTATTGTCAAAGATTTTATATTTACAAGTAAATCTTTTTCTTTAACTTGAAAATGAAATGTTGTATTTTGATTTCACAGGCGCTCGCGTCATAATTCCATGTCTGTCCAGAGGAGAAGCAGAGTCAGCTGTTGCCTGCATAGAAGAGGAGGTGGGTGGCGGCGAGAGGGAAGTGGAGGGGTGCTCCAGGGGGGAGTTTGTCATCAAAGTGATGGATCTTTCATCTTTGCGCTCGGTCCGCAACTGCGCCAGAGAATTGCTACAAGAGGAGCAAGCCATTCATTTTCTCATCAATAATGCTGGTAAGCCAGTTGCGTAACTATGGAGAAGGGAACCAGGGGAATAATTCACCTCCCCCCGCCCTCAGAGACCCAAAGACAAACTAAAGGAGTTTTAACAAGTCTTGAGCGTCAATTTTTGAACAAAGAGTCAAACTAGATTCTTTGATTTCTTGTTCCATAACGATCTGCGTTGTTAATATTAACTTTTTATTGTAAATTAAACGACTTGCAGTCAGTTTTATATTGTGAATATATAATAAATGTACGTTTTCGAGGTATTAATAATAATAATAATAAGCGTATGGCTTTTAATGGTGGGGAGACCCTTACGGGTAGTTCCACCTCGCCGTTTGTGCCATGTTACGGGGAACATGGTGGACCTACTATTTCAGGTGGGTTCCGAACCACCGGGTAAGTGATAATAAAGCTTGTAACATCAAGTCATTGAAGCACGGTCACCCATCCAAGAGCAGTCTTGAGCGGTCGTTACTGAACATCACGATCACTTGAACACCACGCTCACCGCATGACCAATCACCACCCAATAATAATTATTCGAGGTATTGAATCTCATCTTCAAGGCATCCTAGATCGGCGATGTACATTAGAAGAATTGTGGTTTTTGTATAATGTAGTCAGAAAGTTTGTGTGATTTAAAATTTAATTGTTCATTGAGAATGTTTTGTTTCTTGTGTGTAGTGTGTTTGTAAATTTCAAGGATCGATGCCTTGAAGATGAGATTCAATACCTCGAAAACGTTCGGCCGAGTGTGAGTACATTTAATATATATTCGCAATATAAAACTGACTGCAATTCGTTAAATTTACAACAAAAAGTTAATACCAAACAAGATGTCTGTGATCGCTAAAAATTAAAGCGGAATTTTTTTAAAAGTTTCCTGGCAGAGTACCTCGATCAAAACCGCCGTTACAAAAGAAATTTTCAAATATAGTATAGAACGGTACTCCGATCAGGTAAGGTGGGGATCAAATATAGCTGTGTGAAAATAGACTCAAACAGGCCTGCTTTAAAGTTTGTCCAGTTGAAAAAGAAATATTTGGCATGACATCTCCTATTGACATGAGGAGAAAATCACTTTGACACACAATGTTAAAATGGACGTCTAGAATCGCTTAAAAAATGTGGTTTTAGGGGGACTGTTTTTCAAATATTTGCCGGGGAGTGCCACCAAAAGAGCTATATATATATATATATATATATATATATATATATATATATAAGAGTGCTATATATAATCATCTCGAGTAATAATTACTATATTGTTAGAGAACCCTTCTTTCTCCTCCTATGGTGAACTATATTATGCCTACTAACAGTTATCCTCAGACTGTCTCTCTAGTTACGCTACTGTGGTAAACAATATCTAAAAATATATAAAAGAATAAAACACAGATGTTGTCAATTCCACTTCTTTATTATTACAGCACTGGACCGCGGTTTCGTGGCTTCACCAGTCACATTTTCAACCGTATTATGGAGTTCCACAACATCAACAGAAATTCTACAAATAAGTTAAAAATATATACTGCATATTCTGAAACAATATTATTCTAATACAGTATTATGTAAACATCTTCATGCGTCACTGTAACAGAAACTACTAGCGCTCCTGGCCCCATGTGGCAAAAAAATGTACTAGGTGCATTCATAGGGCATGATGATAGAAAACGCAGTATCAAAATAATACAAATTGATTAGGTTGTAAAATATCTGTCACAAAAATTAATTAAAGTACAACTTATTAGATATTATATTAATTAATATTGATAATAATATCAACCGGTTTCAATTGGTTTTAGTCCTGATTTTTTTCAGGAGAGGAAGGAGTTAAAGTAGAAGAAAAAGTGGAAGAAGTGAAAGAATAAGAAGAAAAGGAAAGAGAAAAACATGGAAAAACATTGATTGATATGAAATAAAGTAATAAAAATAATGAAATTTATTCCTTCAAAGCAGAGCAAAATATTTTTCTACTAAATTACAGGAATTGACCGCATTATCAATTTTCATGAAAAAATCAAATTTATAATTTATATTTGTTATAAATGAAGCTTTTAAAAATACAAGTTTTGGAGCTATTAGAATGTTATTGTGTTAGAGGCTATTGTATTATTGTGTAGTCGAACAAAAATTTGAATAGCAAATTAATATCAGCTAAGTTAATTAAAAAATCGAATTTATAGCAGCAATCAGTGTCGAAGAGAGACTGTCATAGGGAGAAATGTCTAAATAGAAATAGAATACATAAGACAGAAAATTTTCAGAAGAAGGCTTCTAGCAACTAGCCGATATTTTTTAACTTTTCAAGTGAATTCAACGACTTGCAGTCAAATTTTTATTAAAAATAAGTAGTATTTCACTTACTTTGTAGGCCAAACGTTTTCGAGTTTGGCCTACAAAAAGTAAGTGAAATACTACTTATTTTTAATAAAAATTTGACTGCAAGTAGTTGAATTCACTTGAAAAGTTAATATAAACAACGCAGTTCGTCATGGAACAAGAAATCCACGATATTTTTTCCTAATCTTATTTTCTTGATCAGGTCAGTTCTGCACATTCAAAGATCAGATCTGAAGAACAAACATAAGTATTTTAATGAACAAGTTTAAAATAAGTTAAGTGTAAGTGTAAATTCCTGGATTTCTTGTTCCATAAAGATCTGCATTGTTAATATTAACTTAAATTCTATGACTTACAGTCAATTGAAGGCCCATTTGAAAATGAGTCTCCATGACTCAAAAATCTTTGGTCAATAGTGAGTAAAAAATTTGTTATTCTCAATTAAAATTGACTGCAATTCGTTGAATTTACCATAAAAAGTTAATAAAATTGTAAATAACGGACTGCTAAGCCAGAACTCACTATTATCTCATACTTTTATCATGTACCAGATAATAACACTTTTAACATACATGAGAAGTGAATAAAGAACCAATTATTGCCAACGGCCATACCACGTTGAATACACCGGTTCTCGTCCGATCACCGAAGTTAAGCAACGTCGGGCGTGGTCAGTACTTGGATGGGTGACCGCTTGGGAACACCACGTGCTGTTGGCATTATTTTTTTTAATGAAAACTACTTGTTAAATTTTTCTTCAACGAATTGTTATCAAAAAACTCAAAAAATATTTTTTAAAATTCAGCAAATTTCAACCCTGCCATTTCTAATTACCATTGATTCTATAAAAAAGTGTTCTATTATTGATCATACAATGCTACCTATGTTATAGAAATGTCTATGCTAATATCTTAATTTTTATAATAGATAGATTTTTTAGATGATGTGCTAATAACTAAATTTAATATTTTCAGTCATTCCCAACATTGCTAAATTTATAGTTTTTATAATCAAATAATAAATAATCTTTTTAAAGTGAAATCGTTAGTGTAATGTACCAAAGTGTTGTAGCCTACTGTGTCAAGTGGATTGAAGGTTGTGTTATCTGGAAATTCTGACTTTTTCGTCTGTTCAATAATAGTATTTACTTGTATTAAATCAATATATGGCACCTCCTGAAAAACCTAATGGTTTAGGAGGACCTTTGTTGTTATGATACTGTAAATAAATTGATCGATAAAAAATTGTAAATAAGAAAAATCAATAAGTAAATTTAATAATAAATGATTTTTCAGTTAGAAATTGACAATTTTTCCTTCATGATAATTGAATAAGGCTTCGTTCATCGCCAACGTCCATACCATGTTGAATACACCGGTTCTCGTCCGATCACCGAAGTTAAGCAACATCGGGCGTGGTCAGTACTTGGATGGGTGACCGCTTGGGAACACCACGTGCTGTTGGCATTATCTATTTTTTATCAACACTGTTAACTTTTTTTTGTTGCAATCATCATTTGGCTTTTCACTAACAGCATTGTCGCAATCTTAAAATAGATATCAAATTTCAAATTCAGCAAATTATTTAAGTTTAAAAACTTTTTAAAATACGTGCAGTTCGTAATGGATACTCAATAATTAAAAATTGTATTTCGTTCCCTCATAAAAATAATTATTCAATAAATTCATTTATTTTCAGGTGTATTTATTTGTGATCAAACGTTGTCAAAAGATGGCTACCAAATACATTTTGCTGTTAACTATCTTGGACATTTTTTGTTCACAATACTGTTGATGCCTTTGCTATTGAAATCAGCGCCTGCCAGAATACTAAACACTGCTTCTGATGTACACTATTTAGGTGGGTTCTTTAATATAATTCAAAAAATTAGCAAGAAATTTATTCAATTTTTTTGTAGATTACATCTTGGAGACTCCAGTTGAGAAGTATAAGACAAGTCATTTTAACAATTATACTATCCTATACACTCTAGTTACCAAAATTACTATAATATCAATTAGTTGAGGTGAGGCTCAATTTTGATGTGAAAGGAACTCTTGTACACTATAAAAACGTTATCAACTAAATATTTTTTCAATTGTTTTTAAAATATATCTATTTTTCAAGACTCTTTAAAAACTGCGGTAGTTGTAGAGCTTCCTACTAATATAACTAGGTTTTTGTTTGAATAAGTTACTATTGTGACTTACCAAGTGATAATCTCATCGGCTTCTTGTATTATAATCATGTACGTCAAGATTTTGGTTAATATCATTCGTTTTTACAAAGTAGCTTCAAAGTTTTTATAAAGTAGCTTCGTACACGTATAAGCAGGGTACAGTTAGGAGACCAAGTCTCTTGAACAACGGCCTACATGAATCTAATCTATTTACTCTTTCCATACATGTTACCGCTTTTTTTGGATCTTAAACACCCTATCAAAGTTTTCTTATGAAGAATTACCCCATACTAAGATAGCATACCTAATATGTGACAGTAAGAGCCCATGGTAAGCTGTAAAAAGTACGGTAACTTTTTGTCATTCAATCTAGCATTTTATTTTGGTAGGCTACTACAGATGTTTAACAATCTTTTACAAACACGGACACTGTAATTAATTGAATGTTAAATACTTAACACTGCTTCTGATGTACACTATTTAGGTGGGTTCTTTAAAATAATTCAAAAAATTAGCAAGAAATTTATTCAATTTTCAGGTAAACCAATTAACATGGATTATATAAAGAAAGCTAACAATTCGGCTCTAGCTGGCTATACAAACAGTAAATTTGCTGTAGCTTCATTTACAAAGGAATTATCAAGGAAACTGGAAGGTAAGGCTGGCAAATACATATAACTCTAAATCTGTAATCCTACTATAGAGCTTTTTGTTTCTTTACAGCCCAATTTTGGTAACAGCATCCGTATCAAATAGCATAATTATCACCATATGTCTGTTTTCCATGAGATAGGCAAGCCATGAAATACTTGGCAAATACATATTAATTAATTAATTTATTCATTTTAAACACACATACAAGCAAATTTACAGGGATATAAGTAAAAAATAATAACAACAACAATAACAATAATAATAATAAATATAAGAGGCTAATTCGGGAATTGTAGTGCAAAATAGGGGAGGATTGTAAGCTCTTCCAACTATGGTTACCCATGTACTAGGAAAACCTTCAATCCTTGAAAGGGAAGGTAAGGGATTATAGGAAAGCGGAAGTTATATATTTATAACTTCTTGAATTTCTTGTTCCATAACGATCTGCGTTGTTAATATTAACTTTTTAAGGTAAGTACAATGACTTGCAGTCTATTTTAATTGAAAATAAATAATAATATTACTCACGTAGGCTGAAACGTTTTCGAGCCGTAAAGATTTGGAACAGCCCATTGAAAATGAATTTTTAGGGTTCGAAAACGTTTAAGCCTATACGTGAGTAAAAATATGATTTATTCTCCTGTTGAAAATGAATCTTTACGGTTAGAAAACTTTTCAGCCTATGCGAGTAAAAATATTATTTATTCTCAATTAAAATTAACTGCAAGTCGTTTATAATAAAAAAGTTAATACATAGACTATATAACGCTGTGTTCTAACTGTCAAATACATATTACAACTCTTTCTGGCAAATACACAACTCTGAAATTAATAAATTGATTACTGTTGATTTTATATACGAAAAAGGTTGTCCTTATCATTCACTCATTATCGACGCACAAGTCTCGGACTCGTGTGGAACTCATACGCGAAAAAAGTTGTTGAAAGCTGGACTACTTTATTTGCTTCATTAGCGATGGCTTGTAAACTAGCCCAATGGAGGCACAACTTGATAAAAAGACCTGATGTGAACATTATTGTAATCATGGAAGTATAAGAATACTAACTTTTTGTTCTAAATTTAGCGACTTGCAGTCAGTTTTATATTGTAGAAAAAAATGTAGGCTACTCACATTCGGCCAAACGTTTTTTGTTTCGGCCAAACATTCGATGAATCTCATCTTCCTCAAAATCTCATCAATGCCTCAAAAACGTTTGGCTGAACTTGAGTACATTTATTATATATTCACAACATAAAACTGAATGCAGTCGTTAAATTTACAACAAAAAGTTAGGTTAGGTTAGGTTAGGTTAGGTTATCATCATCTGTGCTGATGTTTTCCATGACGAAATACTTAATGAACAATCTAATATTAAAACTGACACTGTATTTCACTTTAGTGAATTTAGATTTCACAAAATGTGAAATACAGTGTCAGTTTTAATATTAACAATGCAGATAGTTATGGAACAAGAAATCTAAGAATTTAAGAATACCTTTTCTTATACCTCCATGATGTATTAATGTGATCAATGCAATGAAGGCTTTATCCAATTTGACTTGATGTAAGCATTATTATTGTTGGATTTGGAGGAACTGACAATTTTGTAAACTACCAAATATAATTCGCAGAACATAATTGAGGAACTTGAAATTGATAAATTATTTTCTATTATTATTGTTTTTATGTATGATGTGAAGCGTTTGTAAATTGATGTCATCTCTTAAGAAGAAGACACACAGAAATAAATAAATCAAATTGATCCATTATTCATTTTAATCAATTTCCAATCAACGCTTTGAAGAAATAAAGCTACTACAAAGTACAAACTACAAATAACTATTGCTCTGTTCTCTGCTGTAAAATCATTTCCTGGTGGTTTTGAGCCCACCTAAAACGGTAGGTCCAACTCATCAATCACCACCATCCAACTTATTACCCACGCACAGGTCTCAGACCTATGTGGACTTCATCCTCCGCAATAAAGAAAATGCTGTGAAAAGGATTTCTTTTCAAACGTGTAGCATCATTATTCTATCTCAGTGTGAGTATTATGTTAAATTTATTTCGATTCACAATTATTTTTTATCAATATATCATTCTATACACTATTATCTATTTAAAAATACGAAATTTTCGTAGATTGGTCATATCTTGTTTGGATTAAAAAATCTAATTCCATTGCATTGATGCTTGTGTTCATTTTTGAACAAATTTAAACTTATTCAAAAAGGTCGAAACGTCTTGGTTCTTGGAATTTTACGCCAATAACTATCATTTATAATTATTGTAATTGAAGCAGCATGGCATTTTAGAACATCAATTTTGGGTTTATACCTGTTGCTTTCATGGAATGTACAAACAAATAAATAAAAAAGTCTTAAATATTTTCAGGGACCGGTGTAACAGTGTACAGTATGCACCCAGGTATAGTAGATACACCGATGTCAGAGAAATTTTTAGCATCGTACAATCTTTTCATCAGAACAGCAATAAAAATTGTAGCAAAGCCAGTGGTCAAAACGCCTAAAGAAGCAGCCGAAACAATTTTATACTGTGCTTTGGACGATAAAGTAGCATTGGAATCTGGGTTCTATTATTGGTGAGAAAAATTCAATTTTAAAAATAGAATTTAATTCTAATACACCACTCATTAAAGCAATAAGTGATAGATCTTTGGGGAAGTGATAGCCGAGTGCCATAACAGGTATCTGTTCAATCAGAGATAAGCTACAAAACTCCTGGGCGCTCTTTGTAAGGGTGACCGATTGAATTGGCCAGCAAAAACGACTGTTCCCTGCTGTAAAATCACTTCCCGGTGGTTTGGAACCCACCTAAAACTGTAGGTCCAACTCATCAATCATCAGTCACCATCAATCAAGACTGACACTGTATTTCTATTTGAATTGTGTTTTTATTCACTTATACTGGAGCTTCATCAGCCTTAGAAGTGAAATGCATCCCTACAGTATAAGTGAGTAAAAATCATAATTTAAATAGAAATACAGAGTCAGTTTTGATATTAGATCGTTCATTAAGTATTTCGCCATGGAAAACTTCACAGATTTTAATATTATATCACAAATTCGATGATAATAAGAAACATAGATGAATAATTATTGAAAGCAAACTTCGCTAGTGATTTCAACACTTTCTTATTCGTGTGATGGCTATTTCTCATTGTTAGAATGCTTCCTCAGACACGGCTGGAGGCCTACTCTTTATAAGAAGAACTCTACAACATTAAATAATTATAATAATTCAAACGTAAAAACGACTTTTAAGTGGAAATTATGACTAACATTATGGCGTGACGGCCATTTCACTCTGATGTTAAGAGCATCGTCAGACGACACACAGTACACTGAGTGACGCCATAACGTGAGTCATAATTTCCACTTGAAAGTGTTTTATTATACCGGATGTTTCATAAGTTAGTTTACCGAGTAAGTGTACTTTTTAGAAGAAAATAATAAATAAATTTTGTTTATATTGTAATTTAATTGAAACTGAATTTACACTACACATTGGTTGTCAACTTAAAGAATTGTTCAAAATGCTTTCCACTAACTGCAATGCAATTTTTACAGCGTTTTTTTACACTTGTAACAATCGTCTGTTTGCATAGAGTTTCATTGTTGTTTAAGGCTTCAAATTATCTTGCAATGACTGCTCTCGATTGCAGAACATCTAGGAGCCATTCGGCAAAAACTTTCTTTTTAATGATCCCCCCAAACAGAAAAGTCTACTCTGAAAACAGAAAAGTTTACTCTGATTGATCACAGGACCTTGGGGGCCAATCAGCAATCGTTCCGTATCTTCCGATCCACTTGTCGAAATTGTTATTAAGAAATTCCCTCACCAATGAACTGTAATGTGGTGAAGCACCGTCTTGCTGCCAAATGAGTTGGTATTTTCATATAAAGTACTATTTTATAGCTCCTGCTAAACGCCGTATCTTGCAACATTTCAAGATATGAATCTCCACAGTGTCATTAAAAAAATATGGACCAACGATGCCACCACTCCAAATACCAGCCCAAACAGCACGATTGATTGGCCCCCAAGGTCCTGCGATCTTACACGATTAGACTTTTCTGTTTGGGGGGGATCATTAAAAAGAAAGTTTTTGCCAAACTAGATGTTCTGCAATTGAGAGCAATCATTGCAAGAGAATTTGAAGCCTTAAACAACAATGAAAACAAGTGTAAAAAACACTGTGAAAAATGCATTGAAGTTAGTGGAAAGCATTTTGAACAATTCTTTTACGTTTACAACCTATGTGTAGTGTGAATTCAGTTTCAATTAAATTACAATATAAACAAAATTTATTTATTATTTTCTTCTAAAAAATACACTTACTCTGTAAACTGACTTATGAAACACCCGATATATTAGTGGAAACAAGACGGATCTTGAACATAATACATAAATAATAATTCATTATAGATTAATGAAATTTGTAGCAAGAGTTTGTTCCCCCTCGCAAAAGCCGAGCCAAAATAAACTAATAATCTTCAATGAGAACCAAATATAATTAATTCAGGACATAAATTAATACAGTATTAAATTTGCAACAGTGTCTACTTTCCTCTATCAGGGATAAATAATTTATCCTTATTTCTAATAAATAGTTTATTATTAATAGTAATAGTACAATCGGTTTAGACTCTTATTTCTGATAAGATAAACCCTGCGATCACTGGGTTCGACTCCAGGCCAAACCTGGCATATTTTGTGTCATCATTCACCTCATTGACTCGTACAAATCTCAGACTCGTGGGAATTCTATTGAACTTGACTTTGTCAATGGTTGAGTTCCTGGGAGCCTTCCCGGTAACCGGTAAATGTTACTGTGGCCTTTGATTGGTCTATTCAAATCCATGGACATTAAAAAGTTTAATAGACAAATCAGAAGTCACCGGTAACATTTACCGGTTAACGGTAACATTTACCGGTTAACGGTAACATTTACCGGTTAACGGTAACATTTACCGGTTACTGGTAACATTTACCGGTTAACGGTAACATTTACCGGTTACTGGTAACAATTACCGGTTACCGGTAAGGCTCCCATGAATTCAACGCGGCAAAGATGGTTGAGGATGATTTATGATATAGTCAAAAATGTTTTATTATTTATAATTATATTTAATTACTTCTTTTTTGTTCACAGTGACTGCAAGCGTAAGCATGCCGCTTCAAAATGTGAGGATCCAAAAACGGCAAAAGAATTATGGGACATGAGCGTCAACTTACTAGAACTTGATCACATACATCTTTTGACAAAAAATACCTGATTGTTGTCAAAAATATTTCGTAATCTTGTGCCAAAATTGAGAATTCTTATACGGTTTTGTTGCAGATTCATATTATGGTAGCCCATAATAATCTCATGGTCATTAATAGTTATAGTAACCCATGGTAATCTCATGGTAATTTAAGGTAACCCATAACAATAATTCCCAGGTGATTTATAATAGTATTCCAAAGAACAGGTAATATAATATACGGTACCATTATGAACCTTTTGTAGCCCATGAAATAGAATCCAGAGTACTGTGTGCCATTTTTAAAAAACCCGAATTATCGCATCAAAAATTAGAAGATTGATAATTTATGAATGAATTGACAAATTATTCAAAATTATGTGTATAAATTTGTTGAAAAAATCAATAAAATTTTGAGGTAAAAGTAGCATTTTGCAACTTATTTTTCTCGATCATTGTTGTTCCTACATCTTAATTAAACGCAATAGTCATCAATACGCTATAATAAATCGATCGTATAACAGAACATGAACCTGTGGCTAGTTTTTTGTAAAAATAATTCTCTGAAGATTGGTATCATTATGAATAAGATGTGCAACTCCAGAACGAATCAGGCGAATCAAACAAGTAAGTGAAATATTCTTAGTACAACATTTAAATTATAATTAAAATAATTATAAACTTAAATTATAATTATAAATTTAATTCCTGGATTTCTTGTTCCATGACGAACTGCGTTGTTAATATTAACTTTTTTTTAAAGTTAATATAAATTTAAATAATAATTAAAATTATATTCTAACAATTTACGAATTTGCTTGTGCTTTGATCATCCCTTGTCTTTGTATACTGCACTTTTCAACAACAGATGAAGAGTATTATTTTTGTTAAACTTTTTAGAATAGTTTACAACATTGCAGTAATTTTTCTAAAATAAAAAAGCGATGAATTTTCACTTGTTAACCAGGAAAATGGCATGACAGCCAAAAGATCTCATTGTAAATGTAAGTGATGAATAATCATCATTATTTGCTACCTTCTGTGACCTGAGCAAAGCTTTCGATTGCATAGACCATGCTGTCCTTCTGGATAAGTTAGCAATATTGGGATTCAATCCTATTGAATTAGTGAAATCTTATCTGGAAAAGCGCAAACAAATTGTGTGTATAAAGGAATTAAAATCCAATGTATCTGAAATCAAATATGGTGTGCCCCAAGGTTCGGTGCTCGGGCTGCTCCTATTTATCCTCATGATCAATGACCTACCAAGTTTTATGAAAAGTTAGTTCGAAGTTACTGACAATTGAACAAACTGACAAATTTACTTAAACAGAATTTATTAATTTCGAATTCCTTTAAGTGCTATTAGTTTATACTGAAGACTTCCGCAATGGCGGATATTGACAACAGTATTTAATAGCTGATGGAAATCGATGAATGCTACTGTACAAAAATATCAGTCACCACCGGGAATCGAACCACGGACCTCCCAATTGCCGGTCGGGCGCCTTAACCACTAGACCATGGAGACCCTTCTGCACAGCAGCATTCATTTTTAACTTGGCCATATCGGCTCGTATCTCACAAGTTAGTTTGAAGTTACTGACAATTGAACAAACTGAAAAATTTACTTAAACAGAATTTTTTTAATTTCGAATTCCTTTAATTGGTATCAGTTTATACTGAAGACTTCCGCAATGGCGGATAATGAAAACAGTATTTAATAGCTGATGGAAATCGATGAATGCTACTGTACAAAAATATCAGTCACCACCGGGAATCGAACCACGGACCTCCCAATTGCCGGTCGGGCGCCTTAACCACTAGACCATGGAGACCCTTCGGAAGTCCACGGAAGTCTTCAGTACGGAAGTCTTCAGTTTTAACCACGGAAGTCTTCAGTATAAACTGATAGCAATAATTAAAGGAATTCGAGATTGAAAAAATTCTGTTTAAGTAAATTTGCTATCAGTTTATACTGAAGACTTCCGTGGTTAAAACTGAAGACTTCCGTACTGAAGACTTCCGTGGACTTCCGAAGGGTCTCCATGGTCTAGTGGTTAAGGCGCCCGACCGGCAATTGGGAGGTCCGTGGTTCGATTCCCGGTGGTGACTGATATTTTTGTACAGTAGCATTCATCGATTTCCATCAGCTATTAAATACTGTTGTCAATATCCGCCATTGCGGAAGTCTTCAGTATAAACTGATAGCAATTAAAGGAATTCGAAATTAAAAAAATTCTGTTTTATGAAAAATCAAACAATATTGTATGGTGATGACACTACTTTTGTAAATGAAAATGTTGACATTGACCAACTTGAAACTTTGACGGCAACATCAATGTCTAAAGCATCGGCTTGGTTTAGGGCAAATGGTTTTCTGTTGAATGACAGCAAGACCCAGTCACTGCTGTTTGGTTTGAGGGAGGCTAGCTTGTTAAACACCTCTGCAAGCATAACATTTTTGGGTATTCATTATTTAGATGAGAAGCTGTCGTGGGGACCGCATATTGGGTATTTGTCTAGTAAACTCTCCAGAGTTATATATCTTTTAAATAATTTAAAGGAACATGTGACTGACAGGTATTTGAAATCAGCTTACTTTGCTTTTTTCCATAGTTTGCTTTCATATGGGATTCTATTATGGGGAAACTGTAGTGATGTGCAGAGTGTGCTACTTCTGCCAAAAAAAAGCTATCAGAATAATTTCTAGTGCAGACTTCCATGCTCACTGTAAACCATTGTTTGATAAGCTGAAAATAATTACAGTATAAATCTATATATATTTAAGGTTATACTGTATACTATTGACCATATGCCTCACCTTGAGCGTTGGCAGAACATACATAATCATTATACTCGGCACCGTGATATGATCAATGTACCTTTTAACAGAGATTGACAAAATCAACAAAGAGCTATGAGGTTGTTGGTATCAAATGTTACAACAAGAATGTGAAGGATTACCCCTCCGGCATACTCAGGCATCCTTTCTATGCATGTTATAACCGAATTTCTGGCATTAAATGATGGATCAATCTTTTTTTGAAATTAGGAGTAGCTGTAATGACGCGTAGTTACGTAGGCTACCTATTGACATATACCAAATTATTATTGTGACGTTGTCTATTGCTTGTTCAAGTTTAATGACAATAAAATATTATTTATTCATTTATAAAAATGACTGCAATGTTCTGAATTATTTAAAAAAATTTAGTAAATACAAGTAGTTTGCAATGAAAGAAGAAATTCAACAGACGTTTTTGTTGTTCTATCTTTATTCACAAACGTTTCGGTTCAATGCTATAGATTCGTCAGCTATGAAAAGAGCTTTAATACTACCTATTTCATTCAATTATAGATTTATGAAAAAAACTGAATAAATTCATGATACTTTAGCCTAATAAAATTCAGAAATAATATGATTTTTTTTAAATAATAGTTGAAGCATTTCTCCTTTTGATTTTTTGACCGAACAAAGAGAGGTCTCTCTGTTTCAGGGCGACCGTTTTGAATTTTGTCAGTTTGTAACGCATTTACGGCTGAACGCGTGAACCGATTTCTTTGAAAATTGGCATGAATGCTTCTTTTATAATGCACAGCGATGTATGTATAAGGTTTTTTTTAATTTTGTTGCATTCAAAGGATAATTATTAGGAAAAATAAAAGGCACCCAGGCCTTCTTCTATAGGAACACATAGATAGATAGATATAGTTTTATTGTAATCAGTATTGTTATATTCATTGTAAATCATGGACGTGGTTAAGTGGAAGAGTAGACTTTTCAGTCTAAACTTTGCCACGTCAAGGAAAAATAAATAAACTATTTTATTCTATTCTATTCTAAGTACAGGAAGTACTTTAGAAAATGCTTCTTTTAGTAATGCACAGCGATGTATGTATAAGGTTTCTTTAATTTTGTTGCATTCAAAAGATAATTATTAGGAAAAATAAAAAACACCCAGGCCTTCTTCTATAGGAACACATAGATAGATATAGTTTTATTGTAATCAAGTACAGGAAGCACAATATAGACATAGTCACCTTCATACAGTTATAATAGAGAAACATACAACAGAATAATAGTCATACAAAGCAATACAAAGGAAGCCCAAGCAAGACAGTTAGCAATAAGTTTAAGAAATACAAAATTGAATAATTATTGAAAGTGAATATTGGAAGAAACTGGCATGATTTCTGTATTAAATAGGCTATTATTTCAATTTAAAAAAGAAATCACTGTTCACTTCAATTAGTAATTATTATATTTTACAATAACTCGAGTAACTCGGGAGCGAGTTAATATAAAAAAGTAGGGAGAAACCTACAAAATGAAACCAATCAACATCAAATTAGAAATGACCACAATAATAAGCTGGTGGAAAAAACTTTTACATTTTCATTCTTGTCCTAAAACAATGAACTGAGTAAAGTCTGGATCAATTGTTGTTGGAGAGCTGATCCTTTTAATCCCAACAATGCAAGGATTTGTTCAGAGCATTTCACACCAGGAAGTTATGAACGTGATTTGCAAATAGAACTGACTGGAGAACCAAGAAGAAAACGCTTGAAAAAAGATGCTGTTCCAACACTCAGTCTTCAGCATTCAGCTGGAATCAAATCAAAGTTCATGAAAATGTGATGGAAAATCGAGCAGAGAAAGCAAATAGGTAGTGAAAGAGATATCGAGATGGGAAAATAAAATATTTTATACAAAGAAGACATACATATTTTATACAAAGAATACATATACATATTTTATACTGTGACTGCATTGAAAACAGTGGTGTCATTGAAATTGAATATTCTTTCTTTCAGACAAAAAAAATTTGGTTGCTGAAAATATAAAATTGAAGGCCGAATTAGAAGCCATTAAGCATCAGGTTTCATTTCTAAAAAGACTGTTTCTAAGCAGAGGAAAGATAGAATCATGTTGCGGAGGAATATAAAGTCTTTGAAGAAAAATTTGGCTAGCTTGAAATCGCAAATGTCCACACAACATATTGCAGTAGAAAGATAATATTGCAAGACATCTTATCAGGAATTTTCACACCACGGCAGATAAAAATTTTGCTTAAGAAAAAAAAAGAAAACTTGGTGGCAGATGCAGATATTTTTTTTTAATTCGTATTTATTAAAGTACAAACCCAAATTGAAATATACAGAGTGTTTCAGGAGGAAAGGTTCAAACTTCGGCAATTGATTCTAGATCTAAAAACAAAACATATTTTAAAACAAAAAAAGAATCCGACTTCAGTGAAATGATAAAATACTCACGTACTAAAAAGTTTAAAACAAAGTATTTACTTTAAACTGAGAAAATTTTTAATTTCATACAAGTAATCTTTTGAAGTCGGCGCCTGAAGTCTTCACTGAAGTCTTTTTTTGTTTTAAGATATGTTTTATTTTAAGCTTTTTAGTTGAATTATTAAACTTTGAAAACATGAGAAATTTCTTACAGTCTACATTATGAAATATTTATCAAATTAGCAAGCCAATAATTAATTTATAACATCCAAACTTAAGTAACTAAAAATCCACTTATAAGAAAAGATAAACTAAGGAAAATTCTACAACGTTTTATTTAATGTGGAATATAGTATTTAGGAAAATTATAATAACGAAAGGCTTCTTAAAAGAGAAATGGCTTTTGTGAAAAAAATATCTGTTAGAACACACTGCTGACCAATCTCTTACATTTGTGAACGTTTATTAATTGGGCCCCCTAAAAAAGATTGCAGGTATTTTTTGAAAAACCCTACAATACATTTCTGGGCATTTTTGTCACTGAAAACTCCAAATTCATAATAGGATGATCAAAAGCATTTTGTAAGCTACAGTTACTATAAATAGAGTTATTGTTGACCACATTTATAATCTGTTAACATTATCAGTTCAGATATCTCTTATCTGAAATCTCTTAAGCCTGGTTTACACGGGTCGAGTACTTCGGGCGAGCTACTCGGCCCAGTCACTGGGCCCAGTTGTTGTTTTGTTTGAACTCGCCTCAGTACTCGACCAGATGTCCACACGCATCACATTTCAGAGCGTGACTGTTGACAGACAGCTTTAGTTTTAACGTTGTGAGTTTATATAATGGCTCGCCAAGAGTTTAAGGGCCAAGTTAGAAAGTGTTTTAAAAGAGCCTATGAGGTTATATTAGAAGAAATAAATGACGTTTTGGAAGAGGAAATTAACAAAGAACCTAGGGTATGGATTAAAGATTGGTTAAAAAGAAGAGACACTCTTGGGGCGTCCTCTCTTTTGCTACGCGAACTTGCCGTAGAAGATGTGAAAGATTACATATCTGTGTTGAGGATGACTCCTGAAATGTTTGAGTCACTTTTAGATATGGTAACTCCTAGAATACCAAAACAAGATTCTGTTATGAGAGATGCTATCCCCTCCCAAATCAAGTTAGAAGTTACCCTCAACTTTTTCGCCACAGGCAATAGTTTTAGTTTAATTTTTTTTTAGGATGAAGCCCACATAGGTCTGAGACCTGTGCGTGGGTAATGAGTTGGATGATGGTGATTGATGAGTTGGACCTACAGTTTTAGTGGGTTCCGAACCACAGTTTTCAACTGTTCTTGGTTGTAAGCAGTGCCGGATTTACCACTAGGCCGCAAGCAAAAGGGGGCCGCAGCGTTTTGTAAAAAAAACTTTTTTTGGTAAAAAAAATTAATTTTAATTTTCCAAAATTAATTAATAATTACCGCTACTGTAAATCGAGCACATTCCTTTTGTATATAAACAATACAATCTAATTAAAATAGCTGAAGCTAATGGAATCAGTAAACAATTTATATAATTTTAGCAATATTAATAATTTTACAAATAACTTCTGTTTGCTAACTTTTTTAATTATATATTTTCTATAAATATAGAAATTGTTGTTAGAGCTGTTTTGGGGTTTTAGCCAAATTTGTAAACCAAGATTATTTAATTAGCGAATACAACATTTCAACCTATTTATGTACCGTATTCAAATAGAACATTAGTGCCATTTCTATTCATTTATGTTATGCTTTGTATGTTGTACCAATTTTAAAAAGTAAAATTAAAACAAACGTTATGTATTAATATGAAATGTGCTTTATGCTTTAATTACATAATCGTGGAGTTATTGGGGGCCGCTCGGGGTAATTTGGCCTAGGGCCGCGAGCACCCTAAATCCGGCACTGGTTGTAAGTTGATCTTAGGTTTTTGATTTTTTGTTTGGCTTCAGCTAATCTAAAGCCTTCTTTTTTATTTTATTTATTTAATTTATTTTTATATTGTGGAATTCGCATATTCCATAAGCATTCATTGTCTTGGTATAAACCTACAAACATCACTGTCTCCTCTTCAGTCCACTTCATTTCTAGTTTCCAGTTAAAACAGTGAACCACCAGACAAACTCTTCACCTAACCTCAAAACTGAACAGACGTTTCGCTGGGGCAAATTGTGGTTGAGGGGGTAGCTACTGGGCCGAGTAACTCGCTTCTCAACTAAACCACTCGACTCGCCCTGCAACTGACCGGTTTTTCCGACTCGCCCGCTACTCGACTCGCCGATCTGTCTACATCAAGCGAGTAGGAGGGCGAGTGTCAACTCGCATACTGACTCGCCCACTCTACTCGACCCGTGTAAACCAGGCTTTTATCGAGATTTATTTTGCATTAGGGCGCCCAGCCAACTAAATTTATTGAGTTATTGCAGTGTCTGATTTGGGTGTGGATGGTTTTAAACTAAAATTAAAATGATTTGAGAGGAAGTTTTATCCTTGACAAAAATTCGATAAACCACTAAAACCTTCAAATTTTTTATTTAATAAGAGAATTTTCATGAGTTTATTTTCACATTCAATACTTTGTACAGTTATAGTTTTTATTTGTTGAAATATTCATGATTTAAAAACATGTCGTGATACTGTTTGTATTTCAAGTTTACCACCTTTTTTCTACTAAACATGGCTGACAAGCTTCGCTGCCTTCTTGTTCGACAAACACAAACAACAAACTTTGCTATCAAGCCTCGTCAACTGTCTTCCTACTTCCTATTCGATTTTCTTGTATATTTATTTTATATATTGTATTCTATTATATATTCTATTCTCTTATATTTTCTTCGTATTCTATTATAAAGCTATTCGATTGATGGTTGATGGTCAGCTCAATCAGCTGACAGAAGCATGCGTACCCGTGGGTGGTAACCTCTAGACAGACCTAACCCAGAGATTGACCTACTGCTAGCGCAGCCTGCAGCCCACAATTCGTACTAGTTTTATTCTTAGTTTAATTATACTGGCATTGGCTTTTTGAATTTTGATTTTGAATCACCTATCACCTAACCAATAAAAATAAAACGATTTTGGATGTTGGATCCATGAAAACTTCTATTGAGAAACGAGGTTGTGTAAGTATTTTATTGATTTTAAGTCAAGTCCAATGTAAATCGTGTTCTAAAAGAAGTGTTTCAAGTTTATTTGTACTTGAAAGCATTCCAATTAAGCTGATAAAAGCACATTTATGGCTATCATGAATATGATCTTTACGAGTTTGTAGGGAATATTCCGCTTATTCATGTTGAAATCTGATATTAAATCGAAATTAATACTCTATTGATTCAGTTTATAATCATATTTCATGTTAGATTTTTTGAATGTTTGTAAACTCATAAAGTTTCAAGCAATACCGAGCGTGGGTTGGGTTAGTTTTGGGACTGAAAAATCTAGGCTAAATGAGTTTGAGTTGTTCGCTTTCACATAATCATGTTTTTCCTTCAATAAATTGAAAGCTAAAGTTTTGTAATATAATTCTATTTTATTAATCTTTCATCTACTTATATTTCTCAATAATGTAACTTAGGCGCTACAATGCACATTTGTCGTTTAGATGAAGCATTAACATTTCCCTAAAAATAATCTAAACTAGTAGTTCTGTGAACAGTAGACCTCGCGCAGTTATTTATACACATGTCCTGTGCCCATGCATCCTGTACAAGATGGATCCTTTCAATTGGTATACAGAAAAATACAAAAGAACTTTTTTTTGTATTGCTGATGCCCACATGAGTCCGAGACTTGTGCGTGGGTAATGAGGTGAATGATTCCACATAAATGCCTGACGGTGGAGTGGAATCGAACCCACGACCAACGACAGCAAGTTGAAGTTGCGACGCGCCAAGCGACCCGCCTATAACTATACAATATAATTATATTTTTCTCTCCTTGCATTACTACTGTGTACAAAAGTAAGCAAAGTATTGCTTTCCAATAAAAGTTTGAAGAAACCAAATCCATACTGCTCCAGTAAAATCCTTGTATGGAAGGAAAAATACATGATATATTCCACTCGAAGCAGCTTTACCTATCATCTGCATTCTGCCAAATTATGTGAATCGTAGTCACCATACAAAATAGATACTGAATTAGAAATTTATCAGGCCGATCAAAGAAGTCGCATATGCCTCACCAGATTTTTTCTAAAATATTTATGTCATCTGTTTTCAGCTTCAGTATAATCTTTCCATATTCATCTGTGATAAATATAGTAACTGATACCTATTTCTCTACATAATCTATTTCTTATATGTTTGATAATTTCTTGGGATAAATAATTCTCTAATACTTGGATAAGAAGGCCCAAGGGCACGGAAATATATGTTCCAATTAGAAGAATCCTTGTATATACATCGTCGCGCAATTCAAAAAGGTCCTGTCAAATCTCATGAAACAGACGAAAGACGAATCGACTTGAAACATAGACTTCGCTTCGCTCAGTCAATTATCCCAGTGGTGAGTTATTATTATTGTCTGCGTTTGATTCTTCTAATGCTGAACATGGTAAAATCACCTTTTATTTGTAGTGAATTTGCTGTTTTAACAACATTCCAACTCATTTTTTCCTTACAACATGTTGTCATTTGTACTTTGTATATTTATATTTGTGTTTTATTTCCAGATTGAAGTTGAGAAATATATAGGAAAGATTCATAACTACAGAAATGTTTAAATCGACAAACGCTAATTGTTCTAGTTTTGCCACCACTTTCCAATGCAAAAGCTGATGGCTGAATGTAAGTTAATGTAATGTGTTTTATTAACGTAATATTAATTATTTATTTATAGTCTTATTTTATAAATATAACATAATGGGTCGACAGAATTCGTTAAGTCTGAAACTGGCTGAGTCTATGTTATACTGCCATATGAATCAAAACTGCACTGAGCGGAACTCGCTAAGTCTGGAAGTGGCTGTTTCTGCACCGACCGGAATCCACTATATCCCGCGCTTTTTAACCAGCAGTGACAGATAAAAGCAGTTATTGTGGGACCGTATTATATTTTGATACCGAATCAAATTTATATATATATATATAACTTATATTATTAGGCAATATTCTCAGTTTGGGCTCCAATTCCTCTATTTGCAAGCTGAAATGGAAATAAAAATTGATGTTCCATCAGCTGTGTCCGGATAATAGGCTCTAACATACAAACTCAAGCAAGACTTGGCTGTATTGAAATTTCGCCTCCTGAAAATACCCCACAATAAATGAACGTCCACTACCTCTTAAACAAATGATAATTATAAATTACCACCAATCAAGAGATAGAGGGCGCTTTCGAGCTGAGTACACTCAAATATCTGAAAGCAATAATATTATCACTAGGTGTTCTGTTGTGTGCCTGGTGTAAGGAGGATTTCTCTAGTAGACTGTAGACGATCTCACTGAAGCAACTGGACCTAAGGTCAGTCAAGGTATCCTTGAAACCACAAGTGGACTTTCTCATGAAGTACAGCTTCTAAATTAAGACAGCTTTCTTTTGATTTGTAGAAAGCTTATTCAGTAAGCGAGAGAGATACTTATGCTAAGGTAGAGTGTTTTTTTTTTTTTGCAATGTATACAATTCGATTTTCACAGTGTATTTTTCAGTATTGCGTATATTCTTTATTTAGTTGGTTAATAAATTTTTGTCTTTTTTGCAGTGTATTTGTATTCAAATCTCATTTGCGCCGAATTTGGATATAGGAATCTTCTAGTTGAATATGATTTCTTCTAGTTGAATATGATTATCAAGGAGTGGAAGGATCTTCGTGGTGGATACTTAAGGATACTTTGTAGTGGATCTCACAACCTCATGAATCACCAAGGAGTATTCTAACTTACGTAAGGTTAGTCGAATGTTTCAATTTATTCTTATTCTATTGCCGTGGCAAATTATTATTATTGAAAGAATGATTGAGTGGAGGTTCTTTTCATCTTCTCGTCCCGCCAAGTACAACAGCCTTGTGCATTGCCAGGTGATTTTGTAGAGAGCTGCCAAGAGTATATTTACTTCGCGTGCCAAGTCGGGTTATTCAAAACTTCACAGCTCAAAAACGGTAAATCCTATCGACCTGATTTCTATTCAGCCTGAAAGAGCTCGGGAATGTGACTAAAATGAGATCAAGAACATGAATTTATATGCAGCTTAACCGAAGTTATGCAAGTTGTAAAAAACACGTTTTGAATGAATTCTTCACTTCAACTTTGACGGGGTTATTACAGCCTCAACCACTGGAAGGACTTTTATGGGACCGGTCTCATTTTGTTTTTTCTGCGTGCTACTACAAACCTTTGTATAGAAAAGTCATAAAAACATTTTGTAAAACCTCAAAAAATGTAAAAACCTTACACTTTTCGCAATTTTAATCCAACTAATGAGCCGTTTTTGACGAAACTGGTCTTATTTTGTTCGCGTTGAATGATACTACGGACTGGCGTATATAAAAGTTTCAATAACATTTTGCAAAATTACGAAAAATTCAAAAACCCTTGAACAAAACTGCTAGTACAGTATATCTATATATTCAATATCTGTTGTATATCTATTTATATGCCATCAGTACTTTCATTCTGCTGTAGGATATGCACATCATTTGAAATGATTTGAGTCAGGTGTGTTTTCCAATATCTTATAGTCCCAAGCGGTGCAAAGTTTCTATTCCGTTGGCGAAATGCCATTATATTTTATTTATTACATTTGTCACAAAACATCATTTTTGGGGAATTTCCCATCTGACAGGTGACTTTTCAACTTAACTTAACATTACATTTCGTCTATAATTGCATTACAATATTACATTTTGTCAACTACTGTTCATCTTAATATAATACAATTACATTTTGTGAATTACATGTCATTTTAATATAATACAATTACATTCAGTCAATTTCATTACGTCTCAATATAATACAATACATGTTGTATATAACAATAAAATTATACCACAAGTCTACTAAAAAAATGATACAGTAGACCACCGTGTTTAATTACGAAAATCCTTGTCTTTCTGTTCAAAGAACATTGAACTCTGCAACCGAGTAGCAGACTTTGTCAATCAAAATTCGTTTCAGTGACTTCTTGAACAATTCCAGAGAATCAATTTTAAGAATAGCATCTGGTAATCTATTAAATAATCTTCTAATATTCAACGTATACACAGTGTTTGTGCACATAGTTTCTAACATGGATTTTGGAAAAGTTATGACTTATCATGCTAGCGCGATAGCACAGATGAATGTGGTGATAGGGAATTCGCGTTACTAAAAGAAAATGTTTTTAATTTTTACAATATTAATTTTTATGCATAAAATTTTACTTCGAATAGGTCAGTTACAAGTTGTACTTTGTTGAAAAAATATTTCAGTAAGCTTTTCTTGTAATTTTAAAGTACTGTATTATCAATCTGTGTCAGAACACAGCTATTCAGAATATAATCTTGATATATCATTTTCAATTCTTTTGCTAGATACTTAACCTTTAATTTTATACATTCAATTCTCAAATATTTTAATTAATTATTGCTTTATCTGGTAACGGCCGAACTAGGCGTTACAGCATTACTCTTTGTTTTGAATTATTAATATTCATTTATGTGCATGATAATTTTGTAATATTAAGCTGATAATTTAATAATAAATTCTGGTTGTCATTGCATCACACATTTTTCTTGTCGTTGTACTACTTTAAATACTGTTACATTTTGATAAATTTTGCCACACTTGCAAATTCTTATTAGATATTGGTTTTATTTAACATTTTGATATATTTTAAAGCATTTAATATTTGTCGGCGCTTTGGCTTATTCTTTGACGGTTTTTTTATACGTTTTGAATGTCATTATTTGCCATTGCAATCGCATTTTTACATTCAATATAATTATTGCTTATTCTACGAATATTTTTTTTTAATTTTCAATGGCTTTAATTATTTTACGTTTATTTGTGCTCAATTTAAGATAAAAACAAAGTCTTATATAAATTCACGTTGGATGCATAGATAATAATCGTTTTGAATTTATTGTTGTAATTTACTTATCTTTTTTATGCATTTTGCATTTGTTCATGCGCCTACATAGCTTCTTTTAAACTATGAATTCACGTTCATTTAGGCCTATTTTTAATTGCTTTACTGATTCATTAATTGTATCTCTTATTTTAATTTATTATCTTTGATTGGATTCTCTCTTTTGACCATTGTATTGATAATTGTCCGTCTGGCAGTATATATAATTCGCATTTATCTTCTGATACATTATATATTTGTCCATGGTTTTTCTATTCATTATTTTAATAAAGACTTGTTATTCAATCTTTCATTTGGTGTTTCACTTTGTATTTTAGAGTTACCATTTTGCCTCCAATTTTGCCACGTTTCTGCAGGCACAATGGTTTCTCATAACCTAATGTGTAGAATTCCGTTCTTTCAAAATAATCATTAATTTTCAACTATCAATTACTCTTTAATCTCTGGGTTAAAATACCATTCGCCCATTTGCTATTCTTGGACCTAATTCCCACACAGTACAATTCAGTTGTTGCCTCTCCCTATTCTATGCTGGGTTTTTGATAATTATTTATATTTGTAATGTTATTCATGGTTGTTTTTATTGTAAGCAATGCTTTTGTTGGGTCTATAGTATAGTTTTGCAGTAATATTTCTGCCAACGGATTTCACTTTTAATTCTAAATGATGATGTTTTGTTATATTTTTTATATTTTGAAATTTTGTGTTCAAATTGTAGTTTTATTCTGTGATAATAATATTTGAAAGCAATGAGAGTTGATTTTATGTCTTCTATTATTTAGATGTTTTATGGATGATGTTTTGCTGAGTCATAGTCCATTTCAACAGATGTGACGATGCTCAAATGCAGTGTGTGTTGCTTGTATTGTTATGAATAAATAAATTACTTTATTAATTGCAGGATTCAAATCGACTGATTGGCGCCAGCGCTTTTCGCGTTCTGTCCAGCTTTCGCGTGAGCGTGATTGTGCTGATCATGATGCTGGAAATAAGAGACTCGGCCTCTGATATTTCGCCCTATGCGCAAAACAGCGGCGCACGTCATTCCAAAAATGCACAGGTAAGTTCGGAACCCACCTAAAACTATATATCCTTCTCCTTCCATCAGCCCCACTCATTATACACGCATAAGTCCAAGAATCATGTGTTAAATTTTAGTCTGGTTGGCCCCCTTACGGCGTCAGACACGTCAAAGTGATTGAAAAAATGCAAGCCAGTGATGTGGGTGTCATTCTTCACGAAAAGTCTCTTAGAATAATGTTTACTGCTTTACAGTTCGTAAGGTTTAGCTTGAGCTATAACATTAGTGTGTGTACCAGTTCGTCGACCTGTCATTTGGTCATGCTGCATTTTTTAGTGCCTGATGTTCTGCTGTTGTTTATTACCGTTTGAGGTTATGTACTAAAATATTGGAATACTGTCTAATTAATTCACTTTTACAAAAAACAATTCAATGCAATAATTGACCTTATTATTAGTAAATTCAGAACTCTTGCTGAAGTTATATGAGGCGCTTAAAAACGCGCGTTGCCAATGCAGGAAACAGCTGATTAGAACAGGTAAATGCACAGGTAATTGAAGAGAATGGTAGGGTCCACGAGGTGGATGCGCAGTAGACTAGCGAGCAGATGACGTAACTGGTGCTCACTGCTGCTTATCGCTGTCGCCTGAACTAATAAATAAAACCAGTTTACCAGTGTTTCTGCAGATATTATCATGGAGAAAACCTCAACAAAGGATATAATGTCTTGGATTTCTTGCTCCATAGCGATCTGCGTTGTGAATATTAACTTTTTCTTGGATTTGTTGTTCCACAACGCGCAATTTATGTTGTTAATATTAATTTCTGATTGTAAATTTAACGACTTCTAAAGTCAATTTTAATTGTGAATAAATAATATTCCTACTCACTCCTGACCGAACGTTTTCGAGTTATGGAAACTCATTTTCAAAGGCCTTGAAGATTTCAACAACCTAAAAAACAAACACCAACACCACCGTTGAAAAATACCTGACAATGACAAACATTAATCCACAGACTAGCAAAAATCTTCAAAAAAGCCGGCCACACCATCGCATTCAGAAAAAAAAAATTATTACAAGTTTCAACTCTAAAATAATTACTGAAATTTAAAAGATCTAAAAATTATACTTGAACTTTATGTACAAAACAAAAATTATAATAAGGACTATCAAGTACAGTGCTAAGTCATATATCGTGAACTGACTCTTGTTGAACCTGATTATTCCCTAAAATAGTATTATAATCAAGTAGGTAATTGTATTTACATGTTCGGAAATATTCGAAAATCGTCTAGATGTGAAGCGCTCCATATGATACAATGATCAGCCTGGTAAACGACACCGGTTATCCGATTGGCGGTTATGTGTGGAACTATCCTATTCAAACAATATTAAAATGAAGAATGCTCCTTTTTCTTTAATATTGGGCTAAGTATTGGGCCGATCCTTGCGAAATTTGGATGGGACCATCGCTGAGCCATGATCTTTCATTAAAAAAATTCATTGAAATCGGTTCAATATTATTCGAATGATTGATGTACAAACATACAAAAAACAGGTCGAATATATAACCTTGTTGTTTTTGGAAGTCGGTTAAAAATTGTACGAGACGCTGACAACGCCTTATACTTTAGCATTGAGAATTTCTAATCAGCTGTTTCCTGCATGGCCCTAAGAATTATTTGTAATTATTTTTTCTATTTAGTTAGATGTCTTTTATATTTATTATATTTTATTTTATTTATTATTTATATTTTTTGTTTCAGGTAATACTTCTGTGACAAGTCAATCGAAGTCTTCACCAACAGATGTCTAATATTTAGATGTTACTGAATTTATCACATGTAGAAATAAAGTTGAGTTTAGTTGAAAAAAGTAGTTTATGTGTTCCTGAACCACGCCCTTAGATATTGGGAACTTCTGGTATTGCACAAAGGGCAGCGAAGAACTAGGACCAGGTCCTCCTCCTCATTTTCAGTCCTACGAACGGTGGCTTCATTCTCATCAGCGCATGTACTACACATGCACACATGTCCACAAGGAATGGCTATGTGCGTAGATTCATTTGTCATGCAAATGACACATTCATTCAAATCAGCAGCGACTGGCAGCCCCTCAGTGGCGACTGGCCGCCCCTCAGCAGCGACTGGCCGCCCCTCAGCAGCAGCTGGCCGTTGTTGGGCAGCGACAAAGTCTGCCACTACTACCTCTTCTGCTGCCACCGGTACCAGCCAGTCAATAACCTCCTCGTCTAAGCCTTGTGGCTGAGCCCCAGCCATCATATTTATGTTGATCACATTGTTGGCGCAGTGACCCACTTGCGACAGGAAATTTACTAGAGTTATTTCTTGTCGGGTCAAGCGTTGCAGGGCCGCACGGATATTGGCTGTATTATCTCTTTGTGGTCGGCGTGTACAACGAATGAGTTGAGGGTCATCTCTTTCAATTCGACGAAGATTCGTATACTCCTCCTGCTCAATTGCTTGAAGTCGTCCTAGAAAGCAATTATTTCAAAGCTTACTTGAAGAAAAATCCACTTTGCATGTTTTATCTTTTTCTCAGAGCAGATTTTGAGTCGATCAATGTGGTAATTTACTTTTTTTATAATAAAAGATAAAACAGATGACTCTAAGCTGCCCACGAACTAGACTAAAGTCTATGTAGGGGAATATATTCCCTTGATTTATTTTGTAAAAAATTGTATTGAATTGAACATGCACTATCTATTGCAAGGTACAATATGTTGTCATCTTCTACTTAATAGTTTTATTTTATACTATCGTCAGACTATGATGCCATGAGCATTGAAACTTGAGTACGGTATTGTATAAAATACAACTATTTAGTAGAAGAAGACAAAATATTGTGTTATTATTTCATTATGGAACAATTCTACAACATCTCTGAGAACAGTGTTAAATTTATTACAAGGTAGTGTTCACAAGCATCTCAGTCTAAAATTGATTTTTGACTTTGTATTATTTTTTTATCAATTATTAATGTGCTGAATTGTTTTTTATTCGTGGAACAATCTTTTAATTAATAAATATTGATAGAATTTTAATATTAATAAATATGGTGCGTGGATATGGCCTATAACAATTTAAAAAATGCTGAAGATAGTCAAAGTAACACACATTGCTTCAAATCAATTTTTTATAATAGAAAGAATTTCCACGGTAGGCGCAACGATTATCAGCAAAGCGGATGAATCTCCCCCGGGTAATCGAGATTTTACCGTATTAAGGTAGGCTACGAAGTAATGGAAAGGGGCTCAGGGAGGGTGAGTTTTCTCCTGATCTTCACTACAATAGTTTGATATTCATACATAATCGGGTTTTCCTTACAAGAAAATTCTTTGAAGAGTGACGACATGGAAACAATATTACTTTATGTAACTAAAATAATTTGTATCACTTTCACTTTAACAACAGTACTACTTACATGTGTTTGTTATTTTCGGACGCGTCTCAAGGCGATGAGACCCATCTTCAGCAGTACCTTGATACTGGACCAGGACTGGTACCAGTACTCCTTGATACTGGAGTACCGGTACTGGTACTAGTCGTGGTCCAGTATCAAGGTACGTTGAAGATGCGGGGCTCAGCGCCTTTTGAGACGCGTCCGAAAATAACAAGCACATGTAATTATACTGTTGTTAAAGTGAAAGTGATAGACCTGCATATTTATATACTAGTTATACATAATCGACCAACAGTGCAAGTAGAAGAAGGATAAAAACTTCAAAATAAATATTACTTTTAACCTATTGAGAGTTTTGAGAAGACTTCAAGAGTGTTATTTTTTAAATAGAAGTTTTTTTTAATAGTTTGAATAGAAGATTTCACAACCATATTACTATGACTGGCAAACAGTTATTCAGTCATTAAGTCTTGTAGAAGCTATAACGTTGATGTTTCCAAATATAATGTTTGTAAAATGTAATGCCTTTTATTCACAAAACTAATACCAAACACCTTACTTATGGAGTTGGAACTTTATTATTTGGTCAATATCGGTATTTTTCAAGTATTTTGATTGATAGAAAATTCAATTGTGAAGACAAAATTTTCAGCCACACAAAAGCATTAAACGAACAAAAAAGGATTTTAATGAGTCGAAACAGACAAGAAAATCATCCATGAAAGATCAGTGTTTTTTCTTTATGTGTGATTTAGGCCTATGTGGTTTGGGTGCATTTTCGGCGGTAGAATTTTTTTCTCTTCAAAAATGAATTTCCTAAAAGTATTTAAATCATTGATTCATGATTTTTAATCATTTTCAAACATCGATCAATAATTTTAAATGATTTCTGAGAACTGAACAAATCGTTTGAAAGTGCTTTTCAAATTATTTTCAAGTACCGGTAGTTTAAAAATTACAATTTCAACTTAAAGCATTGTAATGTCATTTTATCAATGATGTTCAATCATTTATTGATTATTATTTAAACTGCTTTTAGTGTAAAGTACTGATTTGTTAACTACTTGAAAATTATTTGTCTGTACTTGAAGATATTTTCAGCTTTATATGATACCATATTTGCATACTGCTGCAAACTTACAATTAATTTCTTCAAGGAACAAAAATGATGACAACTTCAAAATAAGAACATAAAAAGTTTATTTTAAAAGATATTTGCAATAATTATTATAAAATTTTAAACACTTGTTCATTATTACTATCCATCTCTGTTTCCTAGTCACCACGGTCTCTTTGCCCCATGATAACTGCAAACAAAAATTACCGTAAGTAGCCTGTTGTTTCTCTCCCAAATCATACTGTCATGATTTGAGAATGTATAAATAAATATTATTATCCAATTTTTATGACTCAACTTACAGGGCAAAGTGAAGTGAAAAATAGTAATATAAAAATATATAGAGTCAGCTAGATATCTAAATTTTTATGAACGAGCCCTGATCACGCCTTTTCATCATGTGACATGATGGTGTGCTCAGATGATGAAACTTTCATTAGCAATTAGATGACTTATTCTTATTAGCAATGCAAAAATCATTGTTAGGTATTAGAACTCATGGTATCATTCTTGTACCGTAGTAGTTTTTTTGTTCATAAAAATCTCCAATCTATTTGACTCAAAATAAAAGAAGCCTGTCTTATTACTGTATTTCGATACAGCTTCCAAACCAATAAAACTACAAAGATTATTTTCTTCCTGCTTTTCCAATGGTATTAAAGGCAATTACCAATGGTAGTTTTCTATGGAAATCAATAACACTCCATTGTTCAAAATCCTTCATAACTTTATTTTAAGACGTTACGATTACATCTATTCTCAGACATTTTAATTCTCTCATTTTCCACAGAAAATGATCACAACCGTGAAGATGGCATAACAGCCGAAAGATCTCGTTCAAAAACAAGTTTTCTATGAAAATCAATGACACTCATTTGTTCAAAACCGTTCATAACTTTATTTTAAGACGTTATACGATTACATCCTATTCTCAGACATTTTCTCTCATTTTCCACAGAAAATGATCACAACCGTGAAGATGGCATAACAGCCGAAAGTTCAAAATTTGTGAGTATTTATCAAAAACAATGACTGCTAGTCGTTATTTCATACAAAAGTTGAATTAATTATCGCAGTTTGTAATGGAGAGCAACATTACTCAATAAAAAGAAACGTTTAAAGGATTGCTCGTGACAGATGTATAAGATTTAATAATTTTAAAACATTCATTATTCGCGCGCAAAACGTTTATTGGGCACAACGACCATTACTAATTTCCAATGCCTTCAATTTCCAAAGAAGACGAACAAGAAGAAGACGAATAAGAAAACGACCTTTGTTTACTAGTTCGCTGTAAAGGACAGTCGAGCTAGTGGTGTCCTCCCCGTACCCGTACCATACGCTGGACTAGCTAGCTTTCTAGCACTGCACTAGAATTTTCGAGTTGTATTTCGGTCTACTTGTAATTCTTGTATTGTCCCATTATAACAAATACTCGTTGAAATATCAGGTATAAAAAATATCAAATTAATTATATGAAATATAGACTCTAGACTGCTCTTCCTTATGTAGTGCACCGAAATATTCGACCATGGACTCAAAGGTAAGTTTACTATTAGAAGTTTCACAAGCAATCAAAGCTTTTCAGCATAAGAAAGACTAGATTGCACGAAGTATGAATCACTCGGCTTGAGTGAAAAAGAGATTAAGTAATTTAAAGTATTGTGTAAAACTTTGTATAAATTAAAACCTTGATCATAGCGGGGAACTTTGGGCGCCTCCTCATATTTAGGTTAGATTTTTGGCTATCTAATGCACTGAGATATGATAAAGAGAAGCCACGCTTCAAAGTCCTAACTTTGTCAATAGAAAAAGATCCACCTGACTTGTAGAGCTTTAAATTTTCACCTTTATTTTGCTACTTATTGTATTTATAATTGATTTAATTCATACCGGTATTCCATTTTCCAACAGGAGACAAGTGAATATGCTATCAAACAGGAGATTGAAGCCTTTTTGAATGCTCCAATGGATATAGATAACAGCCAGTTTGAAATGGCTGTGAAGGCTGAGTTCTTTAATGGAGGAGATTCAAAGGTAATGTATTGGTGGTACAATCAATAGAATAATTAGGTAGGTGTCCATGGAATAACTGGCAATTTTTTTTGTGTGTTTCCCATCAACTAAATAGTTTGGAACCCACCTAAACCATGTATACTATAACTCAGCTCAAATGATGAGAGTGAACGTTTTGATTGATGCTAAAAATTGACTTCTCTAAAATGTTTCAGTGGTTCATGATATTTCATGGCAAGAAGTTGGGCCTTTGTATTACAGTCTACAACTAGTTCTGCCTTAAAACTGAAATATCTGTGGGTGAGGGGCCTGGTGGAAAAAGGAGTGAGAATGTTGTCCAATGCTTTTCTGTTGAATCATTAAGTGAATTAGTCATCAGTTTTGCTTCCTATTGTCAATTGAATATTATAATCTAATTATATGTTTCAGTAAAACTAGCATGATAGCTGCAGGGTCTGTTCTTCTTCTGCTAGGCCTAGTGGTTTCGAGTAATATAGAATAATGCATAATAATGGCATAGTCTATCATCTATACTTGTATTGTTAATTAAAACTCTAGTCCTAGACAATGGTAGTATTCTAAAGTAAATCTATTTATGTATTTGAGAGATATTGTTATTGTTATGGACTGCACAGTTTACTTTCTAGGATTAATCAGAAAACCTATTCAGCTGCAGCAGTAACGATTGGTCGGCCTAATGCATAAAGAAACCAAGAGCCAATTTTGGCTAAATTGAGTTAATGCAGCCATCTTGTTGAAAAAAAACCCAGGATGTACTTGATAAAGCGAGTTTAGTTGTAGGACACATGTTTGAATCGTAAAAAATAGAACCAAAAATTTTAATTTTGGAATTAAGTGCCCACCATAAACTTCGAGGTCGATTTACTCAGTTCAGACTACCTGTCGCTTGGTTCTTTTATGCATAAAGTTGTTCAATTATAAAGCTCACTCTACAGATTCCATGATATTAATTATTATTGCAGATGGCTGCAGTCAAGCAGGAATATGATATCCAAGAATCAGCGCCATGGTCAAAGAGTGGGGTTTGTCAACAGGAATCAGGCTTAAGTCCCACCTTGGACTTCATCAAAGAAGAAGTGCATTTAGGTAAGGCATTTTCATTTTATTACTCATTTCTATGAATTGTCAGTTTAATAATCCAACTGAGAAGTACTATAAATGCAAATATAAATAGGCCTATAAGAAATATTAAGGCGTTTTTTATAACAAACCACAATATTACTGAGAAGATTCTAATATGCTGTTTCTTCATTTAATAGTCATCTTGTGTTTTAGGTATGAACTGTAATTCAATATTAACCAATGATTTTTTGTAATTCCTTTTCAAATGGATTATTTGATTTTTGGAAATTCAATAATTGATTGTTATATTTAATCATTTCACCATGAACCACTAGTAACTTAGCATTTTCATTTTCATTTATGAAACTGCTTCTTTATTCATTATTTATGGTAGTGATAGTTGTGAGCCGTGGTAGGTGTCGGATTAGTCAGATAAAGATAAGCTACAAATTCCTGGGCCCTCTTTATAAGGGTGACCGATTGTATTGGCCAGAAAAAATACTTGTTCTATACTGAAAAATCACTTCCTGGTGGTTCAGAACCCACCTAAAACTGTAGGCCCAACTCATCAATCACTATCTTCTAACTCACAACCCATGTACATGTCTCAGACCCATGTGAGCTTCATGCTTTGAAATTGTACAAAGCATCAGCATTATTAAATATTTAGCTAGAACCAGATGTTGAATTCCAATTAATAGAAATATATTCATTGCTATACACTAACAGCAGTAAAAACTCCTGTTGAGCACACATTTCAAGTCTTACATTTTGTGAGACTTGTGTCCAAGCGCCAAAGATGAACAATGGCCCATGGGTTAGAACATGTTTATGACTTGAAAGAGTTCAGCTCTGCATTAGAAGAAATTCAGTTCAAGTATATTCAACATCATTATTATGTAAATATTAAAAACAGACTGGCTCTGGAATAACTGACTACATCTATAGTACACTATTGGTATTTTCAGATGGCCATCTGACTGGAGGGTATTCCGAAGAGGCAGAATTGCAGTCAGTGGACAGCAGAGAGTGTTCAACCCCTATTTGTTCAGATGGAGATGGCATTGATGCAGAAACTGTTGGACTGAGTGATCCTGGAAATGATGTGCTGACTCATAAAAACCTACAGTCTCATAGCTATGCTCATTGTAGTTATAAAACTCCCAAGTTGAGTGATTTATTGCGACATATAAGAAGAACACATACAGTAGGAAAAAATTATGCCTGTAAATTTTGTGACTATGTGTGCTTGGATAAGAAAGGGTTACAAATACACTCAAAGAATCATAAAGATAACAAACAATTCAGCTGTGAATTTTGTGATTATAAAAGCTCACAACTTTGCCATTTAAAAACGCATCTAAGAACTCACACAGGCGATAAACCTTTCAGCTGTGAATCTTGTGATTATAAAAGCTCTCGACTTGACAGTTTAAAAAGACATTTAAGAACTCATACAGATGACAAACCTTTCAGCTGTGAATTTTGTGATTATAAAAGCTCACGACTTTGCCATTTAAAAACGCATCTAAGAACCCACACAGGTGATAAACCTTTTAGCTGTGAATTTTGTGATTATAAAAGCACTCATCTTAGTGCTTTAAAAATTCATCTAAGAACTCATACAGGTGATAAACCTTTCAGCTGTGAATTTTGTGATTATAAAAGCACTCATCATAGTGCTTTAAAAATTCATCTAAGAACTCACACAGGCGATAAACCTTTCAGCTGTGAATTTTGTGATTATAAAAGCTCGCGACTTTGTTATTTAAAAATTCATCTAAGAACTCATACAGGTGATAAACCTTTTAGCTGTGAAGTTTGTGATTATAAAAGCTTTCGACGTGGCGATTTAAAAATGCATCTAAGAACTCACACAGGCGATAAACCTTTCAGCTGTGAATTTTGTGATTATAAAAGCACTCAACTTGGTGCTTTAAAAATTCATCTAAGAACTCATACAGGCAATAAACCTTTCAGCTGTGAATTTTGTGATTATAAAAGCTCACGACTTTGTCATTTAAAAACGCATCTAAGAACTCATACAGGTGATAAACCTTTCAGCTGTGAATTTTGTGATTATAAAAGCTCTCACCTTGGTGCTTTAAAAAGTCATTTAAGAACTCACACAGGTGATAAACCTTTTAGCTGTGAAGTTTGTGATTATAAAAGCTCTCAACTTGGTGATTTAAAAAGACATTTCAGAACTCATACAGGCGACAAACCTTTCAGCTGCGAATTTTGTGGTTATAAATGCTCTCAACTTTCCCATTTAAAAACGCATCTTAGAACTCACACAGGCGATAAACCTTTCAGCTGTGAATTTTGTGATTATAAAAGCTCTCGACTTGGCAATTTAAGAAGTCATTTAAGAACTCACACAGGCGATAAACCTTATAGCTGTGAAGTTTGTGATTATAAAAGCTCACAACTTGGTAATTTAAAAATGCATCTAAAAACTCACACATTGTTGGTTAAGATGTGAGGCCACATAAGTCATGAAACATTTTTTAAGGGGAGCAAGAAACCTTTTTTGACAAATAAATATGCATAATAAGAAAATTTTGAGTACCTTTTTAGTACCCTCTTTGGCCTCTTACAACATTAAGTTGGTTTTAAATCGATTATTTATTCATTGTATAATGAAAAAATTAAGTTATGTGGTATCAATTTTAATTATCATGTAAATTACGAGGTATCACTACTTAATTCCTGTATAATTCTACTGGACAATTCAGGATATTTCAAGAACAAGACATAATAGCTAACATGTGATTATTTGTATTTTAATTATAATATTTGTATTTTAAATATAATATAAAATATTTAATTATTCATTTGACAACTTGATTTGATGTACATTTTGATGGTTGAATAGTTTGTGTTCTTCCATATAAAGATGTAAATTTAAATTTATTCAAAAAAATTTAATTAAATCGACTAATTTCAAAATTATATTATCTTCAAATTATGTGTTTCCCTGTAGGAAAACCTGTGTGGGAACACTTCAATACATAATAAATCATAATAGCTTACTGAAACCTCTCATGCATGCACACACTCATACACACGTCCACTCATACTCTTTCACACAAAAAAATGCTCAATTATCTCTAAGGAGTGGTGGCTGCTTTTTTCCTTATTTGTTCATTACATTAAATTTTGGCTATCGCTTTTAATGTAATACTTTAGTTCTGTTAACCAGTCTTTTACAAATTGAAATTAATTTTTCAATTTTTACAATGATTATTAATGAAGTCACTTGTTTTATATAATAAACGGGTAAACCTTATACTTAACTTGATATATTTCAAATTAATTTAGAAAAAAAGTTATTTTAATTATCTATTTGTTAAGCCACGTCTCCACCAACCATACATGTCTGCTGAACATTGTTGGCGAATACAAAAAATGGACAAACATTAAACATATGGGTCACCGAACATGTTTGTAAGTTCAATAGAAATGATGTTCGGTCTGAGAGCAAACAGTGATGACCAACAACAGGTTCCCGCCTTTATCCCCACCACACCAATCATAATGTTCAAGAAGGCGTCCACACCAAACTATGTTTGGCGACATTAGATAATTCCAGCGAACACTGTTCGCCGAGCATGTTTGGTTGGTGGAGACGCGGCTTAAGCTGATTTGTTTTTTTTTCCTAAATGACTGACTAGACGTTATTTCTCTTGCTGTTAGTGGAAGTGAATTGTACAGTTTTATTGCCATGTATTTGAAGTGGCGCCTGGAATGCTGTTATCTAGGTTTCGGTTTATTTTTATTAAAATAAGGTTTAAGGTTAATTTTCTCTTCATCTGATGGTGATCTAAATTATTTTCCCTACAACTGCTCATAAAGTAGTATCTTTACATACTGAAAACTAATTGTAAAATACCTCTTTACTGCTCTGCAAGCGGTAAAGTACTCCATGCTCGCCAGCTGTTTTCTTTATGCTTCTGTTTTGATTTTGATGTCTTCTCATTGGATCACAGAATCCGTGAAATTCACATAACCTCAACAATGTCGAACACTAACCAAATCCGTGCATGGTCTGTGATGTTACAAACTACATGCTTTTATTGTGTTGGAATCCAGAACTGCAGTTGTAGGAAAAATATTGTATGCAATTTGCATGTGAAACTTCTTTATTGCTCTCACAAAATTACTGCACTCCGCTACGTGTTGTGCAGTAAATGTTTTGGCTTGAGCGATAAAGTTGTGCTTCATGCTCTTAATACATAAATAACTATTATTTAATAAGTGCATAATATAGTGATGTTGAAGATCCATCTTGTTTCCACTAATATGTAATATAAACTTCACAAAGCAGATATTCCCATCAGACCTCTCATAAATCACACACATTCACCAGCACACAAATTAGCAAAACTCCTAGATAAAACAATAAGACAGAACATAACATTCCATCAGCACACAGCAGTAAAAAATAACATAGACCTGATAGACAAACTACAAAAAATCCATATACCATACAACTCTACACTATCTTTACAAATTTTTACACCAATGTACCCATACATGAAACACTTCTTCACCTTAAACAAATGCTCATCCAAAACAACACACCACCTGAACAGCTCCAAGAAATTTTAGACCTCACAACACTAGTTATCTCACAAAATTACTTCACATACAATAATAAATTCTATTCACAACCTCATGGCCTTCCTATGGGTTCCCCAATTTCTTGCATCCTAGCTGAAATCTTTGTCCACAATATAGAACAAAAACATATCCTACATAATACAGACAAAATCATTAGCTGGCACCGATATGTTGATGACATTCTAATTCTATACAAAGGCAATAAAAGAAACTGAAATATTCCACACCAATCTCAATAAAATCCATCCCAATTTAAAATTCACTTTTCATGTGAAATTTAACGACTTGCAGTCAAATATTTGTTAAGAATAAGTATAATAACTCACTTAATCTGGCCGAGTACTTTCGAATCTATGAGATTCATCTTCAGAGGCTCCTAGATCATCATGTCAGTTTTTTGGTTAGAAGTGTTGTGGTTTTTGTAAAATATGATCAAAAAGTTTGTGAGATTTAAAATTTAGCTGTTCATTGAGAATGTTTTGTTTATTGTGTGTGGTGTGTTTGTATATTTCAAATTGTTCCAAGGTGTTGAGTTCGTGTCCATTAGATTTTATGTGTAGAATGTGTAGGTTGGTACTGACACAGACAAACCAACAACACAGCTTCAACATCTACAGAAAACCAACAATGACAGATACCCTAATACACAGCACCTCCAATCATCCAACACAACACAAACACTCAGCATTCAGGTCAATGCTACACAGACTCAATGTTCTTTGAACAGACTCAATGTTCAACAGTTCTTTAATCTGTGTGTCCAGTTTGAATGATATGGTCGGCAAAATTCGATTCAGCTTTGGATGTCAGGGCCTGAAAGTGTTCCTTGTAACGTTGTTTGAATGTGCGGCCTGTTTGTCCTATGTAGAATTTGTTACAATCAGAGCAGTTTAGTTTGTAGATCCCTGGGAGATCGTATTTGTTTGTGTTCAGTGTGGTTTTGAGTGTAAGTGCATTTTTTATTTTGTTTTTTGTTCTGAATGAGATGGTGTGGCCGGCTTTTTTGAAGATTTTTGCTAGTCTGTGTGATTGTGGATTAATGTATGTCATTGTGATGTATTTTTTGTCAGTGGTGTTGGTGTTCTGTTTTTTGTTTCTTATTTTATGATTGAGTTTGTCAATTAGGTCGTGTTTGTAGCCGTTTTCTTGTGCTAGGTATTTTATTGTATTTAGTTCAGTGTGGTAATTGTCGGTGGATAGCGGTGTGTTGTTGAGTCTGTGTAGCATTGACCTGAATGCTGAGTGTTTGTGTTGTGTTGGATGATTGGAGGTGCTGTGTATTAGGGTATCTGTCATTGTTGGTTTTCTGTAGATGTTGAAGCTGTGTTGTTGGTTTGTGTTCTTTGTAATTGAGAGGTCTAGGAAGTTTATTAAATTGTTTTGCTCATATTCAGCTGTGTATTGAATATTCTTATGTATTTTGTTTATGTATGATCGAAGTTGTTCACATTGTCTTTTGTTTCCTCTGTATAGCAATAGAACATCATCTACGTATCTGTGCCAGTATATTATGTTCTGTGAAAATTTTTTATTAAAGATTATATGAGTGTTTTCGCAGTGTTGGAGATAGATTTCAGCAAATATGCTTGAGATTGGTGAGCCCATTGGCAGTCCATCAGGTTGTGAGTAGAATTTGTTGTTGAAGGTAAAGTAATTTTGTTGAGAATACAAAATACGATCTCCCAGGGATCTACAAACTAAACTGCTCTGATTGTAACAAATTCTACATAGGACAAACAGGCCGCACATTCAAACAACGTTACAAGGAACACTTTCAGGCCCTGACATCCAAAGCTGAATCGAATTTTGCCGACCATATCATTCAAACTGGACACACTTTTACTGACATCAGTACCAACCTACACATTCTACACATAAAATCTAAAGGACACGAACTCAACACCTTGGAACAATTTGAAATATACAAACACACCACACACAATAAACAAAACATTCTCAATGAACAACTAAATTTTAAATCTCACAAACTTTTTGATCATATTTTACAAAAACCACAACACTTCTAACCAAAAAACTGACATGATGATCTAGGAGCCTCTGAAGATGAATCTCATAGATTCGAAAGTACTCGGCCAGATTAAGTGAGTTATTATACTTATTCTTAACAAATATTTGACTGCAAGTCGTTAAATTTCACATGAAAAGTTAATATTAACAACGCAGTTCGTCATGGAACAGGAAATCCAGGAATTTAAAATTCACCTTAGAACTTGAACACAATAATAGTATCAACTTCTTGGACATCACTATAACAAAGCAGGAACATGCATTTAAAACATTTAGAATTTACAGGAAACCCACAACAACTGATACAGTAATACATAACACATCAAATCACCCAACCCAACATAAACATGCCGCTTTCAATCACATGCTCCACCAACTAACAAACATTCCTATGTCACAAGAAGATTACAATATAGAATTGAATACTATAAAATACATAGCACAACAGAATGGTTACAAACACACACTAATAGACAAACTACTGCACAGAATATCAACAAAACCAATCACTCACACCAGCAACAAACAGAATGACAACCCCCATACATTCATCACACTTACCTACCTCAACAACAAAACTCATAAAATAGCAGCTTCATTCAGGAAACTCAAATATAAAATAGCTTACAGAACAACTAATTCACTCAAAAAACACCTGCATTCTCAGACAACATCTCAAAACAAGTACAACAGATCTGGAATTTACAAATTGAAATGTGATGACTGCAACAAGTTCTATATAGGACAAACTGGCAGGACATTCACCACTAGATTCAAAGAACACACAAGAGCCATCTCACACCCAAACACACATTCCACTTTTGCTGAACACATCATTTCAACAGGCCACAGTTATACAGACATTGACACTAATTTAGACACACTACACTTCACTCACAAAAGCCAGAAACTCAATGTTTTAGAACAATATGAGATTTACAAACATGCAAAGCAGGAACCTGACAACATTTTAAATGATCAACTCAACTTCTCACATACTCTATTTGACAAAATAATCCCAATTTCAAACCTCCCGCCTACTCATCCCCCCACCTCATCACCATTCCAACATACATAACCCTCAAACTCATACCTTATGTCAGTGTACTGTGGGTCGTCTGACGATGCTCTAGACAACAGAGCGAAACGGCCTTCACGCCATAACGTGAGTTAATTTCCATTTAAAAGTGTTTTGTTTTTTTAGTTTATATTGCATAATATAGCTGTAACAACACCTCCTGTGGACATAACTGTTTGAAGTAATAAAATTTCCTGATGTATACATATAACTCATTCTTTATCTTTTGTCATGATCTGACCAAGTAAGCCTATCATCAAATACAACGCCCAGATACTTTACTGTATGGGTTTGCTTTATCATCTCACAGCAGTGGCGGATTTTTGGTGGGGGGGGGGGGGGGGTTTTCGGGCTGAAGCCCCCCCCCCCCCCCCCAAAACCTCCAGAGTGTAAATTTTTTCCAATCAAAACTCCAGTTTGAAGCTCGTAAAATATTCATTATAGCAAAAATTACCTAATTCCACTACTAAGTCTTCAATTTATTGTAACATTAGATCCCATATTTCTATAAGAGGAAAACTAATCGTCAGATAAACACTTTAGAAAAACATCTCTTTTTACAGTGTGGAATTCACACAAAGTTTATCTATTAAAACTAGATGAAACATAAGTTCATTGAAAAATTTGTATCTTATTGAAGCTCCCACATTGATTTTCATTCTTAAAAATTGAATAATATGACCGTAAAACCGGAATAATACTAGGTCTATGTTCCTTGACAAACTGTTGAACACACCAGATTCAGCCATAAATTCAATCAACATTTTCCAATATACGAGTCCAATAATATCCAATATCGTACTTTTAAATTTAAGTTCATTTTATCGCCGATATGGTTCAAAGCACTAGTAAAGCTATTTTTTATTTCCCAATCATATGAATAGTTATAGTTTGGGTATGATTGATTATAAAAAATTCAAAAGCTTTCACAATACTTGTTTATCTATGACCATGTCATAATGTATACATTACAGTTTCACAATTGATGCCAAAACAGCTGTCTTTTCGAAATGCTTTTTGAGACCTGTTGCATAAAGAGCTCATTATAGTACAGGTTCTACATTATAACACGGGTTCTGGACCAATCAGAAGCATTTTTGATGGAATCAATATTGTAATTCAATATTGTGAAACTATCAGCTGATTTCATCACTGCTACACCAGCTACTTTAACCTAACAATCTACTATAACTTCTCATATTTGAGATGAGAGGTTAGGTATCTTTGACATTCACAGGTAAAATGAAAATTGTTTTAATTAAATGTATACTAGTGGTCGTAGATAAAATAGTGTATGCAATAATTTTATTTGGCCATTAAGGCACTCATGAGATATTTATAACACTCGCATTCACTCGTGTTATAACTTACATCTAACTCATGCCTTAATAAGGGTCAAAATAAAATCGTTGCATAAACTACTATTTCAGTTCACCTCTACCCCCCCCCCCCCCCCCATCATCAGTAGCAAACCATTCACCCCCAAAAACATTTTCTGGATCCGACACTTTCTCACAGTTATATATGCATTTATTATCTACCTTCTGACAACATTCTAATGTATGAAAAGGAATATTTTCAAAATCCTGATCTGAGTTTTGCAGGTTAAATGTTAGAATATTAGATTTATCTGCGTTGATGGCTAATTTATTTTCGTAAAACCACCATCTAAGGTGTTTGAGATCTGATTTCAATTTGCTTTCATGGTTGGTTTTTGCAGAGTAAAATATGACTGTATTGGCTGCAAACTAAATAATCTTTCAATAATACAGTAACGATGAAATAAATTCTTGGCCGAGTCATCGCTGCTTATCGGCTGCACCCTGGGAGAATTCGCCAATAATAATCAATAGTTTTTTAAATAGAGAAATAAATGAATTTATTTTATGGAGGTGAAAAATAATAATGTTAAAAGGGGGAATAGAGAAAATATCATGAGTAGCTATCGTGTTTAAGGAATTTAATTTTAATAAATTTATCTGACCCAGTTATATATAATTGGCAATGCGCAATCAAGCAAAAGTAATCAAGGATGATTAGGATGATGATGAAATGATAATTAATCAAACATTAAATATTTATATCCCCTGACAATTTAATGTTTTGTAATTAGAATTAGAAATGTTAAGGAGCTTCGTCAATCTTGTTGTGAATAATAGTTATTATTTTCTTAAAACGTTGACTGCAATGTCATAAATGATCTCTGTGATGTTTGCCATGACAAAATACTTGATGAACAAACTAATATCAAAACTGACACTGTATTTCTATTTGAATTATGATTTTTATTCACTTATACTGAAGGGATTTCACTGTTTCCAGTAACCTTGATTCCACGTACGGTACCATAATAGTTCCATCGTTCCATGTTTTGTAATAGAGCACGTATATATCATATGTACGGTAAACGTACGGTACTCTCGACTAAATTTTGAATAATCCCCACAATTATTCAGCTTTTGCCTGGTAACAAATAGAAATCTAACCTATAAAACGAACGCCGATAACGAAAGTGTAATGGTGATAGAAATGTGAAATAATTTATTATATTATGTCAAATATTTAATTATTTTCTCATTTATCTAGGCTATTGCAGATAATAATCTATTGTTGATTTGAACGTCAAGTATGGTGTCGAATAATATGAAATTCAAATTCATCTGAAATCCTCGGCCATCAACTTGTGTCATATTAACTATGATGATGGTATATTATTTGCGAAATCCACCATGAATTTCTGGAAAGTAGTTCAAAAACAGATTTACAATATACTTTCTCAAAAGTATTATGTAGTTTGTTTTATATTTCTAGTGTTGACAACGTTGCTGTCTCTCGTTCATCTGTGTGAAGTGAGTACAGACCATTCCTTTTTTTAATTTGTAGATAATTTAAGCCTCTAGTAATCATTGTTGGAACTCATGATTGTCTTTATCAATAGACTCTAACAATCGTGATGAACAGAATTCAAGAAACAGAACATACACTCATGAACAATTGATAAGAGGTTTATAATATGAGCTGATATTTGATGCAGTTATAAAGTAAATAGAGAATGATTGAACTCGAGTGATCTCTCGCTCTTAATAATATTGTTATTCAATTATTATTGTAATTTAGGATCCAGTTCATTGGTTGTAACTTGATTTTATTATTGATCATAAATAAAAAGATAATCAATTCATTCTTGGCATTGGGCAGGTATTTTTCTACGCAGCTTATATAGTGTCTTAGCTGCCTCATATGACGAAGTATGTGAGGACATCTCACAGCATAGAGTAGTAGTAATTGAGATACCAATTACTAAAATTTACCAATAAACTAAAATGTAAGTGTAATTACCCATCAATTTTTAAACTATTATTTTATAACACAAAAAACCGATGAATCATCCAGCATAAATCAGGTGTTGAAACTTGAAGCAGGCACTTATTTGTTAGATTAGAAGTCTAGGGACTGATAATTGGTATTTTTTACCTTGCGCTAGGCAAATACATGCAACTGCCAAGATTGATTATAAATTATATTTTATCAACTTTAGGCACAATGCGCTTTTGGTTCGTCAAATACAATAATCAAGCCAATACAGCAATTAAGTCAAATATGCTATAGAAAACATAGACACAAATAAGTAGACAATTCAAATACATTATGTAGAGATGACAAGCTATAACTTACTATCATTTAGCTCAACAAACTCTGTTATCTAAAAAGTAATAGTGATGCTCAACCCACGATGATAATATGATGGTCTCTGAGAATAATACCATAAATTTGCCAATTGACATTCTACGTTACCGTACCTTATCAGTCTCATTCTTTTGAATGTTGATGGCTCCCAAAGCATTTAGAATAGAGGAGGTGGGTCAGACTGAAAACTATTACGCCGAAATGAAATAGCTGTAGTCACCAACTGTAGCTGCTATCAGCTGATGGACTGCAGGCAAAGTCATTTCAGCATAACAGTTTTCAGTCTGACCCACTTTTTACAACGCCTTGGATGGTTCCACCTTTGACAACTTTTTTTTGTAGGTTACCTACATCTTAGAGACTCCAGTTATGGAGTATAAGACAAGTCAAATTAACAATTATACTATCTTATACACTAGTTACCATAATTACTATATTAATTAGTTTAGGTGAGGCTTAAATTTTTATTTTTTCAGTTTTTTAAATATTTCTATATTTTCAAGACTCTTTAAAAACTGCGGTAGCTTGTTGTAGAGTTTCCTACCAATATAACTAGGTTTTTGTTTGAATAAGCTTTTATTGTGACTCACAAAGTGATAATCTCCTCCTCCTTGGCTTCTTGTATTATAATCATGTACGTCAAGATTTTGGTTAATATCACTCTTTTTTACATATAAAGTAGCTTCATACACATATAAGCAGGGTACAGTTAGGAGACCAAGTCTCTTGAACAACGGCCTACATGAATCTAATCTATTTACTCTTTCCATACACCTAACAGCTTTTATTATCAATCCAACTGTTTACCGCTACAGGTCTGGCTCTATAGATCATGGTCGATAAAAGACCAGTTATGGTTCAACTATTTCATGGACAACGTGGGCAACCATCCGCTGCATGGGAATCTGACCCAATATCTACCCATCGACGTTGTCTATACCTGGGTAAACGGGTCGGATCCGTTATTCAGGTCGCAGCTGGCCGATTACAGGAGAAGTTTGGCAACGTCGTCATCGCTAGAATGTCCTTTTGCCGACTGTCTGCCGTCGAATTACATAGCAGCGAGAATTGGCAACGCTGCCGACAGTTTGGAGGGGTACAGTGATTATAAAATTGTCAATTTGAAAATGTCTTCTGAAAAATGGAAACTGGTGGCTTTCGATTCCCCACAATCGGCTGCTAATAGATTGAGAGACAACGAAGGTGATGTTCATCAAGCTCATTGGACCACAGGTGACTAATTCTGCCCGAAATATTGTATTTTGGCCCAGCTCTAATTTTATTTATGCTTTTGCTGATGAAACCTACATGAGTCTGAACCTTTTCATGGGGTAAGGATGGTATGAATGGAACACCTACAGTTTTAGGTGGTTTCCAAACCAAAAAAAAATACACTTCTCTTGCAAATTTCAGCTCTAAAGGTACACATTTTCTGTACAAAAATGAAATTCCTGGATTTCTTGTTCGATGACGAATTGCGTTGTTAATATCAACTTTTTATATGAATTCAACGACTTGCAGTCAAATATTCATTAAGAATAATTAGAATTTACTTACTCTGTAGGCCGAGCGCTTTCGAATCTTTGAGATCCATTTTCAGAGGCGTCCTCCTTGATCATCGATGTCAGTTTTTTGGTTTGAAGAATTGTGGTTTTCGTAAAATGTGATCAAAAGGTTTGTGTGATTTAAAACTCAACACCTTGGAACAATTTGAAATATACAAACACACCGCACACAATAAACAAAACATCCTCAACGAACAACTAAATTTTAAATCACACAAACCTTTTGATCACATTTTACAAAAACCACAATTCTTCTAACCAAAAAACTGACATCGATGATCAAGGAGGACGCCTCTGAAAATGGATCTTAAAGATCTCGGCCTACAGAGTAAGTAAACTCTACTTATTCTCGATGAATATTTGACTGCAAGTCGTTGAATTCACATAAAAAGTTAACAAAAATGAAGTTTTTTGCTTATCACATATTAGAATCTATATCTTGACCAGCTGGCAATGATATGGGTTACTCAATGCTATGTTTTCAATTTTTTTTTGAGGGTAAAGCATGTTTTCTTTAATGTTTTTAATGTTTCACAATTATTGGGTAAGTAACTAATTTCAGCGATCAATCCTCGAACATCATGAATACGCTATTGAACTCGATTACGTCATACCCCATCATTTTTCCAGTTCTCAAAAACCGGACCTACCTTGTTTCTAATAACATTGCTTCCGACTATGTTTTAAAAATGCATTGATATTATACAATGTTAATTATAAAACGTCATTTATTTATAGGCAGAATAACAATTATGTGAAGATGCAACAGACTTACAGCCAGTTGCGCGAAAGAAAATTAAATTTAACCACCGTAAGATGGCGTTATATCTTACGGAGCTCAATAGGGAAGTCTTTGCACTGGCTCCAACAAATGACGTCATCTTACTGTGGTCAAATTTAATTTTTTTTGCTTGCAACTGGCTGTAAGTCTAAAACTACTCTCGTCACAAATTTTGAATGTGCATCTGTATACACATCAATGAAAAAATGACTCACATACTCTGAATTATATAACTTACTAAAAACTGGTCTCTGAACAACTCAATTCACACTTGAAAATGTTTACAATAATGTTACAGATGTTAGTTTGCTGAACGTCTATAATTTAAACGATACAATCATGTTTCAAGTACCATGTGATAAGCTGCATAAGATAAGCAGATCCGCATTAAGATCTTGGCTCAAAGACAGCGTAAAAACGTTATGGATTTACAAGAATGTCTGTAAAGTGGTTGTTCAGTTGAAAATCGCTGCCGTTCTAGTTTTGAAAGTAAGTAAAAAAATTGTAGTTAGAAAAAACTGGATATTTTGTGTTTTCAAATAAGCCTATATGTTTTTCTATTCATTTTCAGCTATCATTCTATTATAAATCAATATTATCTATCTATGCAATGCTTAATAAACCGATTCAACGGAGTATCCAAGGACCCGACGAATTTACATAGAATAATGATAATTTATTATCAGTTGTGCTGATTGCACCATGCACCATTTTAATTCTTTGATCTCTCTAAGCATTATATGCTTTCCGATTCACTTGAAAAGGCACATCGGCAGCTCTTGAAAAATAGTTTTATTTCTTGTTCAACAGATTTCAATATTCTTGGATTTCTTGTTCCATAACAATCTCCGTTGTTAATATTAACTTTTTGTTGTAAATTTAACGCTTTCAGTCAGTTTTATATTGTGAATTTATAATAAATGTTTTCGAGGTATTGAATCTCATCTTCAAGGCATCCTAGATCGGCGATGTTGGTTTGTTGGTTAGAAGAATTGTGGTTTTTGTATTAAATTTGAAATTTTAAATCACACAAACTTTTTGACCACATTATACAAAAACCACAATTCTTCTAACCAACAAACCAACATCGCCGATCTAGGATGCCTTGAAGATGAGATTCAATACCTCGAAAACGTTCGGCCGAATGTGAGTACATTTATTATGTATTCACAATATAAAACTGATTGCAAGTCGTTAAATTTACAACAAAAAGTTAATAATATATCATGCCTCAATATTTTCTCTTGTTTTTTTTTTTAATTTTGACGATTTAAAATCTAAGAAAAGAAACACAATTGAAAATGAAAACGTCAACGCTTGCACTGTAAAAATAAAGTGGATAATGAACAATGTTTTGATTTTCACTAGCCAAAACTAACCTAGATCCTATATAGTACATCATAATTATTGTATATTTGACCCCTTAACTCCAAAATCAATGTCGATATCACATAGACTTCGAGGAAGCTGCCTGCCAAGTTTCAAGAGTTGAAATAATAATACTACAAAATTAAAAATGTAAAATGTATATTTCACATTCAAAACTTCTAGACAACAATGCAGGAAATTAACCTAATACACTAAGGCAAGCCGACTAGAGTTGGTGAAGTTGAGCCTATGAAAGATTCTGCATAAGAAAGATTCTTGCTGTTAAAATATTCTGTTGTACTGATTCTTCTTTTGAGGATGAAGCCCACATAGGTCTGAGACCTGTGCGAGGGTAATGAATTGGATGATGGTGATTGATGAGTTGGACCTACAGTTTTAGGTGGGTTCCGAACCAACGGGAAGTGATTTTACAGCAGAGAACAGTCTTTTTTGCTGTTGCAATAGGCTTTAGCCTGGCAACAATAATTTTCAATAAACAATCTATCAATGGATAAGATTTTTACTAGAACTAAGGTACCCAATTTTTAAGAATTTTTTGTTATTACTATTTGCACTTATTGATTAAAATGGAAAAAGTATAATTTATGAATTTCGAATTCCTGAAAGTACTATCAATTGTACTGAAGACTTCCGCAATGGCGGATATTGATAACAGTATTGATGGTCGAACGCTACTGCACAAAAATATGTTGTCACTGCCAGGAATCGAACCACGGAGCTCCCAATAGCCGGTCGGGTGCCTTAACCACTAGACTACAGTAACCCTTCTGTACAGCAGCGCTTATTTTAGACTTGGCCATGCCGGCTCATATATCACTAGTTGGTTTTGATGGAACTGACAATTTAGTATTGACAAATGTAGTACTGTCATATTTAGTACTGACATAAATTTAGTGCTGACATAATTTTATTAATTTCGAATCTCTTAAAGTGCTATTAATTGTCTCTGTAGTCGCCCGACCGGCAATTGGGAGGTCTGAGGTTCGATTCCCGGCGGTGGTTAAATATTTTTGTGCAGTAGCGTTCATCGATTTCCATCAATGCTGTTGTCAATAACCGCCATTGCGGAAGTCTTTAGTACGATAAATTATTGATAGCACTGAGGAATTCGAAATTAATAATTATGTTCTGAATATTTGTCAGTTCCTTAAAATCCAACTATTTATTCTACTTCCAAAGAAACCTAAATTACTTCTTTTTTTTTAAAGGGTAAACCATGGACCATTCTTCATGTTGATGGAATGAATTTGAACTTGACGTCTGTGCATTTGCTTCTTGAAATGCCAACAAAAATGAAACGCAGCGACTATGAAGCTTCCAGATATGATGATAAAGAGGTAATTTCTATTGTTTTTCTATATTTTATAATCACAAACTGTCAAACACCATGCTCAATTTCATGATTTTTATTTATTTATTTTGTTTTTACAGCCTCATTGGACCACTTAAGTCAGTCATTTTCGGGTCCTCCTTAATAAGTTCTCTTTCTGCATTTTTCATTCGATCTGATCTCTGCCGTTCTGTATCTCTAAATACCCTTTGTACAGTCGGTCGGTTTTGAATCTTATATTAATACCTTTTCCTACAACTGCTCATAAAGTAGTTCTTTATGTACTGAAAACTAATTTTAAAATACCTCTTTACTGCTCAGCAAGCGGTAAAGTACTTTACGCTCGCCAGCTGTTTTCTTTACGCTTCTGTTTTGATTTTGATGCCTTCTCATTGGTGGATCACGAAATCTGTGAAATTCACATAACCTCAACAATGGCGAACGCTAACCAAATCTGCGCACGGTCATGTTACAAACTACAAGCTTTTATTGGGTTGGAATCCAGAACTGCAGTTTTAGGATAAATATTGTATGCAATTCACGCGTGAAGCTTCTTTATCGCTCTCGCAAAATTACTGTGCTCCGCTGTGCGTCGCGCAGTAAATGTTTTGGCTCGAGCGATAAAGTCGCGCTTCACGCTCTTAATACATAAATAACTATTTAAGTTTTTTAGATTTTCGGCTTCATTTTTCAAATCGTCCAGGGTTATTTCCAGTTCGTTCAAATCCTCTTTAATTTCCCTAATCCATCCTACTTGCTGCTTCATATCCCACAGTTTCTCTATTATTCTCCTTGGTAATCTGGTTTCTGGTGTACTTAGAATGTGACCAACAAAAGATATCATTTTCCTCTGTAATGTGTTTTCCATGACGAAATACTTGATGAACAATCTAATATCGAAACTGACACTGTATTTCTATTGAAATATTATTTTCCCTCACTTATCTGGAGATGCTGGAGGGATGCATTTCACTTCTGAAGAGGCTGATGCACCTGAGGAAGCTTCTCTTCAGTAGTGAAATGCATCCCTCTAGCATCTCCAGTATAAGTGAGTGAAAATAATATTTTAATAGAAATACATTGTCAGTTTCGATATTTTTTTCTGAGGATGAAGCCCACATAGGTCTGAGACCTATTTTTGTTGAGTGTATACGTTATCTATAATCAGTTGTTTGTTCACTTTAATTTTTGTTTATTACCATACAGACTTATCTAAGGAGACTCCAACTTTCAGGATTCTTCGGATGGTACCACTTTACTTTATAACTAATATATTTTTTTGAGGATGAAGCCCACATAGTTTTGAGACCTGTGCGTGGGTAATGAGTTGGATGATGGTGATTGATGAGTTGGACCTACAGTTTTAGGTGGGTTCCGAACCACCCGCACGTGGTTTTACAGCTGAGAACAGTGTCTTTTTGCTGGCCAATCTAATCGGTCACCGTTACAAACAGGACCTACGAGAACGCAGCTTATCTCTATCTGATTGAACAGATACCTGTTACGCCTCGCGGCTATCACTTCCCTATTAGATATCCTTTTCTTCCACATAGTGGGTCTTTATTGGGTTCAAGTTCTCTGTAAACTACTTCGTTTGGCACTATCCACCATTGTCTATTTTTTTTATATTTTTTATTTAAACATGTTTTGACTATTCTCCCCTCTTTTTTTAAGATTTTATCAACTGTTTTTTTCTTTCTACTCAGTTCTATAGTATTAATTGTATTAACTCTGTAAATAATTGTTTGCATGTGTTTAGGAGCTGAGATATTCGCTGAGATCGCTTGAAATGTACGCGCCCTGGGTGAGGAGGGTATTCTTGGTTACCAACGGACAAATTCCCAACTGGCTTGAACTGGAAAATCCGAAACTGTCCCTCATCACTCACTCAATGCTATTTCCCAATAGTAGCCATTTGCCTACATTCAGCAGTCCAGCTATTGAAACTCATCTGCACAGGTTAGCTAGCGGTTGAAAGTACTTTTTTCCCATCTCGTTTCCTCCCTTTTTTCTTTGTTTTTTATGATTTATTTAGGCGATGAAATTCCCATGAAGGAAGACGCTAAGCAATGCTAACTCGCTATTCTTTTTCCCTCTTTTTCTTGCCAGTGTTGCCTCATTATTTGGCTGAATGCTTGTTTCCTTTCATCAGACCATTTTGGTTGGTATTGTTTTGGTTTGTCTGGCTCTGCTTCAACCTCCCATTTGTTTACATTGTTTCTGAAAATGTTTCCATTGAGGATTTCTTCTTTGTTTTTTATAATTATTTCTTTTAATCTTTCTTTTTTGTATTGATCTATTTCTTTATTTTTTTAACTCTTTTTCTTCAAATTTTTCTTTTTTCCCCTATTTTTTTATATTCTGTCCCTTTTTCTCTCTTTTTGTATTGATTTTCTTCACCTCACCTTTTGTACATTTTTCCTCCCATGTTTGTATATTCTCTCCCCTTTTCTTCCTTTTTATATTGATTTTGTTCTATATTTTTCATCTTTATTTTGTTTTTTCTTCACCTTTTGCCCTTTTTCCCCTATGTTTTAGTGAAGTACCTAAATTCAATTATTACTAAAATACATTTTATTTTCAATTTTTTTTTCTCTATTGTACTTTCATTTTATATATGATTGATTAGATTTATTTTTGTTTGTTAACTTATCTAAATATTTTGTTCCGTTTGTATTGTTTTGTTCTCGACGTGGTTAAGTGGTAGAGTGGACATTACTGTCCAAACTTCGCCACGTCAACAAACAAAAAAGTCCTAACAAAAAAGTTCTATTCGATGTTTTCATATTTTCTCCCTTTTTCTTTCTTTTTTAATTTTTAATTTCTTTTTCTCTTCACCTTTTGTCATTTTATCTCTATTTTCTAAATTAATTCACACCCTTTTTCTTCTTTCTTTTTTATGATGATTTTCTTCTTTATTTTTCAACTTGATTTTCTTTTTTCTTCACCTTTTGTTCTTTTTTCCCCTATGTTTTCATATTTTCTTCCTTTTTAATATTGATTTTATTCTTTTTCGTCATTATTTCTATTTTCTATATTAATTCACTCCCTTTTTCTTCTTTCTTTTTATATTAATTTTATATAAGATGTTCTAGAAGAAGGAAACTTAATATAGCCTAAACATTTTTTATATACTGCATTTTTATTCTGTGTCTTCATCTATGGCTTAGACCAACGGTAAGACTGCCAAGCTTCTGTATCATGCATAACCTAAAATCACTTTGAAACGCTCATGTCAGATTTTTAATTCAATAATTTTGTGATTTTCAGAATACCTGGTCTTTCGCAGAAGTTTCTGTACATGAACGATGATATACTTTTCGGTGACCATGTCCTACCTGAAGACTTCATTTCACAACGTGAGGGACAAAAGGTGAATTCTTATTGATAATATTATTGTTTAGCTTAATAGTTTAGTGATTGATAGTATGAATTTATGTAATCACATGAATCAACAAATAACATAAACACTAACAGTACATATACAAAGATTACAGATCAAGAATAGGTCTGTAATATCTATTGCTTATTAATCGAATGCCCAATTGATCGTATGTTATTATATAATAATATTATCAGAATAGTAGGTACCTATTAAGAAAATAAAACAGTCTTTGTAGTGGCGAAAGTGTGTTATTGTGGAAGATATTCATAATGAATAATAAGACGAAGTTTTCACAATCACATTTATTAAAATTAGTGAGATACTAGTTTCGGTTTTTACACCATTATCAATCTCAATCAAACTGGTTTGTTTGAGGTTGATAATGGTGTAACAATCGAAACCAGTATCTCACTATTTTTTATCTACGACCATGTCATAATGTATACATTACAGTTTCACAATTGATGCCAAAACAGCTGTCTTTTCGAAATGCTTTTTGAAACCCGTTGCATAATGAGCTCCATATAGTACAGGTTCTACATTATAACACGGGTTCTGGACCAATGAGAAGCATTTTTGATGGAATCAATATCGTAATTCAATATTGTGAAACTATCAGCTGATTTGATCAAACTGCTACACCAGCTGCTTTAACCTAACAATCTACTATAACTTCTCGTATTTGAGATGAGAGGTTAGATATCTCTGACAGTCACAGGTAAAATGAAATTGTTTTAATTAAATGTATACTAGTGGTCGTAGATAAAATAGTGTATGCAACGATTTTATTTGGCCATTAAGGCACTCGTGAGATATTTATAACACTCGCATTCGCTCGTGTTATAACTTACATCTAACTCGTGCCTTAATAAGGGTCAAAATAAAATCGTTGCATAAACTACTATAATAAATGTGGATGTGACAACTTCGTCTCATTATAAATTTCAAATAAAACAGTAATAAAGTAAAGCAAAATAAAAAAGTAAAATAAAGTGAAACCCGGCTGCTATGATATGACCTTATCAGCTTCATTGTCACTTGATGTGTGGTTAGTATTCCACCTAGAACTGTAGCTCCAACATTCCTAAAATCATTTTTTTTTTTTTGTAGATTACGTCTTGGAGACTCCAGTTAAGGAGTTAAGACAAGTCAGATCAACAATATTATACACTAGATACCATAATTACTTCAATTAGTTGAGGTGAGGCTTAATTTTGATGTGAAAGGAACTCTTGTACACTATAAAAAGCTTTATCAACTAAATATTTCTTCAATTGTTTTTTAAATATTTCTATATTTTCAAGACTCTTTAAAAACTGCGGTAGAATTTCCTACCAATATAACTAGGTTTTTGTTTGAATAAGCTACTATTGTGACTCACCAAGTGATAATCTCATCGGCTTCTTGTATTATAATCATGTACATCAAGATTATCATTGCATAATATTCGTTAACCTCATTATCCAAGCATAGGTTAAAGACTCATGTGTGCCTCATTAGTAAGAAAATAAAATAACGAATGTAAAAAATCTGTAACACTAGTATTCTACTAAAGGAAAACAACAAACCTACCCAGTTTCAAATTTTTGTCATAGTTTATTATATGAAATATTTTTAAAGAAATTAATTAGATTAGTTTACTTTATCTGTGTAAATTTTCAAAGTTTTCTTTAACGTGGCCAAACACAGTATTATTTATTTATTTATTTATAGTGACAAATTATTAATGCCGCACAGATGATAGACAGTAATAAGTAATGAATAATCTGTCCAACAATTGATATTATTTAAAAAAATCGAAGTGACGTAAAGTAGAGAGTCAATTATCCGAAACAATTGGGGATTGGGGGTGTTTGGATAACTGATTTTTCGGATAATCGGTCATTGACGGGGAAAATGAGACACTTTAATAATATAAATTTGATTCTGTAGTTAATATTCAAATTTATTTTTACAATACACTACCAAACAAAAAACTGGGCAACCCGAATACACGTACAGAAAAATTGAAAAAAGTCACTACCAAACAAAAAACTGGACTACCCGAATACTTGTACAGAAAAATTAAAAAAAAAGTCCAAAATATATTTTTGCTTTAGTCCAGAGACCCGTTTTTTGTTGCTAAATCTCGTTGAACTTGTGCGTGGTGCATTATTCTTCCTTTCGGTTAACCGCCGTTTCGGATGACCGTGCTTTGGATAATTGACTCTCTACTGTATTTACGTAAATTGGTGAAGTTTAGGCAATAATTGTTCATTCATTTAGACACTGTTCTCTGCTTTTAAATCACTTCCCGGTGGTTCGGAACCCACCTAAAACTGTAGGTCCAACTCATCAATCACCATCATCCAACTCATCACCCATGCACAGTTCTCAGACCTATGTGGGCTTCATCCTCGAAAAAAAAAATTCTTGGACAACATAACCTCATATGAATGAAAGACCATCATTCTTTAACTTATGTCATGACTATTGGGGTCATAGGGGAGTGAAACCTACCAGAATAAGCACAATTTTTTATGGCCGGATGGCTTTCCTGACGCCAACCCTCACCCTCCAGACGGTTGGGATTTAGTGATACTAAGTATCACAATATTATTGATACAATACAAGCACTACTAAATACTAATACAAGCACTAATACAATACAAGCTTCCACTATTCATTTCAGTTAGCTCTTGAATGTGATTTTTCTTGTAATATTTTTTTTAGGATGAAGCTCACATAGGTCTGAGACCTGTGCGTGGGTAATGAGTTGGATGATGGTGATTGATGAGTTGGACCTACAGTTTTAGGTGGGTTCCGAACCACCGGGAAGTGATTTTAAAGCAGAGAACAGTGACTTTTTTGCTGACCAATCTAATCGGCCACCGTTACAAACAGGACCTACGAGAACGCAGCTTATCTCTATCTGATTGAACCTGCTACGGCTCGTGACTAACACTTCCTAGTAATAAATGTCTTGTGCGATAAACATTTTTCTTTTTCCATTGCAGGTGTACCTGTCATGGCCGATTCCCGACTGTTCCCACTCGTGTCCTTGGACCTGGGTGAAGGATGGGGCATGCGACTTGCCCTGCAACGTTTCCACGTGCGCCTACGATGGAGGCGATTGTCTGGAGCAAGTGGAAACCGACCAATCACAGTTCGCCGATTTCTATGGTGACGAGAATCACGACTACGACGCCGATCAACCAGCGGAAGAAACTAGAAAGAAACGGAACGCTGAAAGCAGCACAAAGAAGGGAGAAGGAGAAATGAGGAAGGAAGAAGGTGGAAAGGAAGGAAATGCTGGAAGTAACGAAGATAAGGCGAAAGAAGAATTGAGGAAGGAAGAAGGTGGAAAGGAAGGAATTGCTGAAAGCAACGAAAATAAGGCGAAAGAAGATTTGAGGAAGGAAGAAGGTGGAAAGGAAGGAATTGCTGAAAGCAACGAAAATAAGGCGAAAGAAGAATTGGGAATGATAGAAACTATGAAGAAAAGGAGTACAAAGAAGACAAAAGAGGAATTGATAATGGGAGAAAGTGCAACGGAAGGAAATGCTGAATATAACGAAAATAAGGTGAAAGAAGAATTGAAAATGGAAGGCAGTAGAAAGGGACGAGTCGCTGGAAACAGCAAAAAGAAAACGAATGAAGAGTTGAGGAAAGAAGAATTGAGTAAGGAAGGAAGTGCTGAAAACATTGAATATAGGATGAAAGAAGCATTAATATTGGGTGAAAGTAGAAACGAACGAAACGATGAAAGCAAAACGAAGAAGACAGAAGAAAAATCGAGAAAGGAAGAAAGTAAAAAGGTACAAAGCCCTGAAAGCAACGGAATCAAGTCTAAAGAAGAATCGGGAAAGGAAGGAAGTGCTGGGAGCAACGAAAATGAGGCGAAAGAAGAATTGAGAATGGAAGAAAGTAGAAAGGAACGAGGCGCTGAAATCATCAAGAAGAAAACGGATGAAGAGTTGAGAAAGGAAGAAAACAGAAAGGAGCGAAGCACTGATAACAACGAATATACAGTGAAAGAAGAATTGATAATGGAAGAAAGTAGAGAGGTAGGAAGTGCTGAAAGCAACGAAAATAAGGCGAAAGAGGAATTAAGATTGGAAGAAATTAAAAGGAAAGAAAACGCTGAAAGGAACACAATGAATAGAGAAGAAGAATTGAGAATGAAAGAAAATAAGGAGCGAAGCATTGAAAGCAACGAAAATAAGGTAGAAGAAGAACTAGAAACGGGAGAAACTCGAAGGAAAGTAAACGACGAAAGAAATACAAAGAAAACAGAAGAAGAATTGAGATTGGAAGAAATTAGAAAGAAATTAAACGGTGAAATCAACAAAAACAATACAAATGAATTATCGAGAACAACCATAGACGAAAGTTTGGATTTTGATTCAAGTAGGACTTCTACAACTTTAAAATTGAACAATGACAATAAAAAATTGGAAGAAAATATAAAAAAATTAAAGCCTGGTAGTAACAAAAATAAAAAAGGAGTGAGAACGAGCATTGACAATAGTTTTGATTTCTATGTAGATTGCACGTCTAAAACGAGGCGATTGTACAATGACATTTTTCCCTTCCGTCATAAAAGGTGTAGATGCGATTATTTTAGACGTGTAACAAATTCTAGTGTAAATTTTACTGTAGTTCCTTCTCAGTGTGAATATTTGTGGAATAGTTTTTATAGAATGCTAAAAATTAGGTTAGGTGTTAGTGATGTACATGGAAGATCTCGTAGGGATGTTAAAAATGAAACATTGCCAAAAAATGTGGGAAGTGTTGGGTTGAGTGCGAAGAATGATAAGGTGGAGATTGAAAGGAATAGCTACAATTACCAAATGTAAGTATTTAAGGAAAATTTAAATACTATTCGTTTATATTCTTGATATAAAAAACTGGACCTTCAGTAATTTTTTCTTCTATATCGATATGTGAGACCTAGGATTTCTGCTCTTACTTTGAATGCCATGTTTTCTGTAGCTTTGTGTTTTTCAAGTTTCAGTGGACTCGCTTACCATTTTTCATTTTTTCTTCCTTTTTCGCTTATCTTCTCTTTCTCCTCCTTGCTTTCCCCGTTTTTCACACCCTTTCACTCCTTTCTTATTGCCCTCTACCTGCCTATTACATGGGAAACCATAGTTGGCTAGGTATTTCTCCTCCTTTCTTTTTTTTCAGCACACCCCACCATATAGCCATTTGTTTTTGTATTTGTGTTTCTGTTTTGTATATTATACTATTGTACTGTTGTATTGTAAATTTGTTTTCTATTGTATTTTGTGTGTGTTTGAATAAAATTTGAATTGAATTGAAAAAAATTGAAATTAAAGTTGAAGTTATGAAGAATGCATAATATCTGTTGATAGTAGTTACAGATACACAACGAATTCAGTTAAGCATCCAATAATCAATGATGAAAATCTAACAAAAATATAATATTATTTTTTCAATTATTAATATACTGTAATATTATTAGGGGAATGATAGTCGAGAGCCGTAGCAGGTATCGGTTAAATCAGATACAGATACTTTCTTTGTAGTGCTGAAGGTGATCTTGTGGAAGATATCCATAATGAATAATAAGACGAAGTTGTCACAACCACATTTATTTTTAAAAAATAATAGAGATACTAGTTTCATTATCAGTTTCAAACCTCCGGAGTAACATCCGAAACTAGTATATCTATATTCTTAATAAATGTGGTTGTGACAACTTCGTATTATTATTCATTACAGATAGAGATAAGCTGCGTTCTCCTCGGCACTCTTTGTAAGGGTGACCGATTAGAAAAACGACACTGTTCTCTGCTGTAAAATCACTTCCCGGTGGTTGGGAACCCACCTAAAACAGTAGGCCCAGCTCATCAATCACCATCATCCAACTCATCACCCACGCACAGGTCTTAGACCTATGTGGGCTTCATCCTCCAAAAAAATCAATTATTCATTTATGTAATAATATCTCAGCATCTCCTTTTCACAAACAGGGAACATGTTTTCCTTGCATGAGAATAATTTATTGCTATTAGAAAATGCTGTTTCTTTTTCAAAATAGAGTAATTCTTAAGTTGATTATGGTTAATACAGCTTTGTACCTTCAGTTTATTATTTGTACATCTAGCATTAAGTTCCATGTATTTATCAAGTTTTAATGGGAAGAAACATATGTTGCCAGATATAGCTGAATGCTTTCACATAAGAATATGTAGTGGCATTGGCTTTTTTGCCCGATTCTGACTAGCATCACAACTCCATAGCCTTGAAGACTGGAGTTACTTATCTTGTAGTACATATCGATGGTATTATAATTCACCTCGTATCAGACACTGTAACACTGTCATCTAAATTTATATTATCCAATCAATCTATAATTTCATTTATTTTGATGTTTCTTTTTTGTTGTTCGATAGAAAACATGCAGCCAAAGCTAGAGCCAAAGAATTGGGCAAACAGTTCCTCTATAATAATACAGAACGGCCTCGCAAACTGGACACTTATGCCGAATCTCTGTTACATGTGAATGCATTGCTTAACAACAAGTATGGCTTCAAGCGGAGGAAAGTACCTGCGCATATGCCTCATCTTATCGATAGAACAATTATTTCCGAACTACAAAAAACGTAAGTACTTTATTTTTTCAATTGTTTTGTTCTTCCTAGTAAGCGTATAGCTTTTATTGGTGGGGAGACCCTTACGGGTAGTTCCACCTCGCCGTTTCAGCCATGTTATGGGGATCATGGTGGACCTACTATTTTAAGTGGGTTCCGAACCATCGGGTAAGTGATAATAAAGCTTACACGTCATTGAAATACGGTCACCCATCCAATAGCAGTCTTGAACGCTCGTGACTGAACATCACGATTTCATAAACACCACGCTCACCGCGTGACCGATCACCAACATGTTCTTAATAATTAACCAAAAGATTTGATAATTTAATTGACTTAACATCACGACCACCCGTCAGCGCTCGCCGAGCGACCAATCCATCCCTGTTTTGGCTTTGTTCAGTATAATAAACTACAAAAAACGTATTTCATTTCTTCTTGCTAAATGTTCTTACTAAATAATAGAAAAGAAAATTAGCAATTTTCTTGTCTATTCATGACCGCGCTCACCGAGTGACCAATAACTCCTAACTGGGTTAAATAACTCCTAATTTGGGTTTGTACATTAGAACAATTTAAGCCAAACTAAAAAAAAAACAGAGTTTTTTCTACCACATGATTTCTTGAGACCTGTGCGTGGGTAATGAGTTGGATGATGGCGATTGATGAGTTGGACCTACAGTTTTAGGTGGGTTCCGAACCACCGGGAAGTGATTTTACAGCAGAGAACAGTGTCTTTTTTGCTGGCCAATCTAATCGGTCACCCTTACAAAGAGAGACCAGGAGAACGCAGCTTATCTCTATCTGATTGAACAGATACCTACTACGGCTCACGGCTATCACTTCCCATCAGGTTTGATATTACTAATAATTGATATAATAGAAAGTTAATCTTGGGTTGCTTTTCTTAACATCACGAGCCCTGACACCGCGCTCGCCGAGCGACCAATCACTCCCAATTTTTGTTTTGCTCATTCATTTATTTATTTCGCTTTTACAGCCACGTTAGTTCACTTAAGTCAATCATTTCCTGGTCCTGACGCGTTCTCTTTACGCATTTTTCATTCGGTCTGATCTTCTCTGTCGTTCTTCATCTGAAAAAACAGTCGTTAAGTCACGTCACAGGCCCTGAACTTATTCAGGTGCGACCTGATAACTCTGACGCCAGACCTGAGCCAGCCAGGTCACACGATATTATTATTATTATTATCTGTAAATAGAAACATTCTCACCCCCTATTCTCCCAATTGCTAGTATTTCCTTTGAGACATTTGTATGTTTTTCGTGTCATGAGAGCTTTTTATTTGAGAAGTGGTAATGTAGTAAGTAAATATTTATTCTCAAAGATTGAGGAATTGTCAAACAACTGTAGTACCAAGACCGTATACAGAATCATATAAAAACATTTTACTATCCAAAAATGTGTAATAATATTAAACCGGTTGAGGAAAACTTAGGTCCAAAAATATATTTGAAAGGTTTGTCAAACAATTTCTTATAAACATAAATTATATAGAAAATTGGCTGAGGTCATTGGGTTAAAAGCACTTTTTTCAAATTTTTTTCTTGTATTTTTTTTAAACTTTAATATTAAATTTGTTATGCTTAGGTGGAGTACTGGGCTAAACTCGCTTTTTTTTAATGTATAATTAGGTAACCCAACCCAATTTTTTTACAGGGGTGCCTTATATTTCTGCACCACAGTACACTAAAATCTTATCCTTATCAAATCTGTTTTTGTCAATTTATTGTTTTTGTAATAAAAATTTGAAAAACACTTTTAAGAGGAAATTAACTCACGCTATGGCGTGACGGCCGTTTCACTCTGTTGTCAAGAGCATCGTCAGACGACCGATACACAGGGTACTGTGGGTCGTCTGACGATGCTCTTGACAAGAGTGAAACGGCCGTCATGCCATAACGTGAGTGAATTTCCACTTGAAAGTTTTTTTTAAGTTTTTATTACATATTAGTGGAAACAAGATGGATCTTCAACATCATAATTGTATTTATCAATTTTCACTTAAAATTTATTGAATCAAGATTATTTTTTCATTTATATGATGTCATAATTTTTTTTTTTTTTTAGGATGATGTCCACATAGGTCTGAGACCTGTGCGTGGGTAATGAGTTGGATGATGGTGATTGATGAGCTGAACCTACAGTTTTAGGTGGGTTCCGAACCACCGGGAAGTGATTTTACAGCAGAGAACAGTGTCTTTTTTGCTGGCCAATCTAATCGGTCACCCTTACAAAGAGAGACCAGGAGAACGCAGCTTTTCTCTATCTGATTGAACAGATACCTGCTACGGCTCGCGGCTATCACTTCCCTTATTAAGGTTACCCTATGTATTATTTATTGTATGATGTTGTGTTGCAGAGATAAATTATTCTATTCTAAAAATAAATACCCTTTGTACAGTCTGTCGGCTGTCCATTTTTGGTTTGAATCTTGTTTTTATTTCAAGTTTTTTTAGATTTTCGGCTTTCCTTATTAAATATTATAATGTTTTTTTTTCAATCAGGTTTCCTGAAGAATTTCAACAAACGTCATCTCGGAAAATTCGTAGCTCCAATGATATGCAGTTTGCATTCTCCTATTTCTATTATTTAATGAGTGAAGAAACACAAATGACTGTCGAGCAGATATTTGATAATTTTGATACTGACAAATCAGGGTGAGTTTTAATTGAAAACTTTTTACTTCAACTTGAATTTAATTTGACTATTTTTAAACATAAATAATATTGTTGAAAATACTTTACTTGCGAATTTAACACTCACTTATTCGTGTGATAGCTATTTCGCATCGTTGTAATGCTTACTCAGTAACGGTTGGAAGTCTTTTCTTAGACTAGTGAGTAGACCTCAAACCGTGTCTGAGGAAGCATTACACCAATGCGAAATAGATATCACACGAATAAGTAGTGTTAAATTCACCAGTAAAGTATTTTCAACTATCATTTTTGTTTGAATATCAAGTGAAAAAAATCAATATGGAACTACATCAAATAATGTTTTATTTATTTCATTTAATTGATACGAGATTTTAATAGTGAATCTGTATTTGTTAATTAATACGAGAACTTAATAGTGAAGTTGTATTTGTTAATTAAAACTTGATATTCATATTCTTGTTCATTAATTTAACGAAATCATTACTGAGCAATGTGTCACTGAATAAACATTATCTTCGTACTTTGATAAATTTTGGTACCTGTACTGACTTCTACTAACTTCAAATAATATCATTGTACATCATTTCTAGCACTATAAAAATAGTATCATCTAAGTTTACTATAGTTTTTTTTTTAAGATGAAGCCCACATAGATCTGATACCTGTGCTTTGGTAATGAATTGGATATGATGGTGATTGATGAGTTGGACCTACAGTTTTAGTTGGGTTCCGAACACCGGGAATTGATTTTACAGCAGAGAACAGTTTTTTTTTGCTGGCCAATCCAATCGGTCACCTTTACAAAGAGCGTCCAGGAGTTTCGTAGCGTATCTCTGATTGAATCTCAATAGTATCTCTAATCTTGATAGTATCTATGTGATGATGATAATATTGTTTTCAACCAATCATATGCGAAATTTATAAATTTACATGAATAAAGAAAGATAATCTAATCTAATGATTGGACGTAGGAAGTAGCTCAGGTGTGCTAGATAGTATACACACTCACCTGTGCAGTCAGATCCTGTGTAAAAGTGGGAGTGAACTGTTGAACTTCATAATTTGTTTCGGTGGGCTTGACTTAAATTCAACTCTGCTAGCTTAATCGCAACCTAGTTCACTCTTCGTTTGCGTAGTACGGTCTTTGGACCAAAACATGATGTTGAGGTCTGAAAAGTCACCCAAAGTCGAAATCGGCTATGTTACTAGGCATATGTAATGTTAAAGAATAGGTACGCAATTCAATATCAAAACTGACACTGTATTTATATTTAAATCATGATTTTCACTCACTTATAATCATAATTTAAATAGGAATGTCAGTTTTGGTATTAGATTGTTCATAAATTATTTCGTCATGGAAAACATCACAGAATAGATAGAGCAATTTTTTAAAATGTTCCTTCATCTGTAACCTGACCCAACAAATTTAATCTTTAGAACTGGGTGATAAAAAATGGAAATAAATAAAATAATAAATTATGTCACTATTCTGTTCTAGTACATGGTCAGACAGAGAGATTCGAACAATACTGACTCGCCTGTTCCCTCTTCCTCTACAGCGAAATAGTATTGTCTGGTTTGAACAAGCACTTATCAATTGTGCACATAAAAGTTCGACTGTTCTTGACGCCATAACTCCTATGTATGAACGCTATCTGGGCTCAGTTTTGGTGAGTGTTTAGTTATACAAATTTGTTTCAATCTAGTTAAATTATTAATTTCAATATAAATTTTCAAAAAAACTGAATTTTTTTAGAATTTAAAAAATATTTAAAAAAAATAATTAATTGTTTGGAATAAAAATTATGTCATTTTATTTCACAATGTGTCTTTTAGTTATAAAAAATTTATCAAAAGTTTAAAATAACTAGTAGGTAATATCAGTTGCCCCCAAAAACCAAAAAAACTTCAACTTTGAACCCCCATATTTCACAAAATAAGTGAAGGAAATAGCTATTTGTGTAACTAGAGCGAAAAGTGGGGTATTTCTGTACCGAGGAAAACAGTCTTTTTCACGAGCCAAAGGCGAGTGAAAAACGTTTCTTGAGTGCAGAAACAACTTTGCGCTCGAATTACACATTAAATTTTTCCTACAGTAATGTATAAAGAAATTTAAACAAACAAAACAGGACATACATAACCTGACAATTCCTCACATAACCTATCTTCGAATCAAATCGATTTCAAGACAACTACAGCTGACTGTTTTTGCTTAGCTGAAGCAGGGTAGCCAACCTATTTTTGAATACAGAATAGGGAACCTTCGTATTACATGCTCACTATTTTGTGTTATTAGGTTGCGGAAAAGTATTTTCGCGTACTGTTTCAGGAATAGACTATTTTGCCTGCTACAGTTAGCGCAAAAGTAGCCACTTTTTTGGGTCACTGTAGGAAAAAGATTTTCCTCACAGCAATAGATAACATTTCAAAACCCTTATTACATCCAATAAAAGAATCTTAAAAAATTGACCAAAAACCCGGAGCACAGCCTCACTCCAATGATGTAAATGTAGAACTACAAATTCAATACTTTAATTTAATCCTTTATTTTTTCAGCCACTTATACCAAAATCATTGGTTGTTGAGTGCAAGGAGATTGGCAACGTTCTGCGGAAGAAATTTGGCTCCCGAAAGCGATTTCCACACGTGATCATGCAACATCGTGACACGGTGGGCTTTTATATGGTTGGCTCCAATCTCAGTGATCTTCTGTTGTCGCTGGACTCAATACGTAGCAAACCAAAGTAAGTTATAGTAGTAGGAAGTGATAGCCGCGAGCAGTAGCAGGTATCTGTTCAATCAGATAGATAAGCTGCGTTCTCGTAGGTCCTGTTTGTAACGGTGACCGATTAGATTGGCCAGCAAAAAAGACACTGTTCTCTGCTGAAAATCACTTCCCGGTGGTTCGGAACCCACCTAAAACTGTAGGTCCAACTCATCAATCACCATCATCCAACTCATTACCCACGCACAGGTCTCAGACCTATGTGGGCTTCATCCTAAAAAAAAGAAGAAAAAAAGAGTATTCATATAACTTGGCTGCGTGTTGAAGATGGGAGAGCTTGCTACATCTGAACCCAACTGCTGCCAAGTTATATGAAAACTACAGTACGTACAGTAGACTTCTTCTAATCTATTTCCTGATCTGGAAAAATTTAAGTGCTCTTGAAAAGTCTTGTTCTGCCTTCTCTTCTTTTCTTCACCCTCTTACTCATCTTCATCATTTAAATCATGGTGTTGTTATCTTTCACTTATTCACATCTATCTAAATCTTATTCACTTATTCTTTCTAACTCTTTTTTACGGAACTAATAGGTACTCTGTCTATCCATTTAATTTATTTCATTAAGTGCTATTTTTACATGGATCTTTTACAGTGTAAATGATATACAATTTATTTTCATTTTAATTTATATCTATTTTTAATTTATATCTATTTTTATTTTCTTCAATTGTAATTTATTCTAATTTTATATTCTAATTTGTGCAATGGGTCTGTCAAGACCTAGTACAGACAATAAATAAATCAATCAATCTAATCCGGACACCTCGGAACTGGACCCCCTCCGGATTAAAAAACTTCCAGACCATCCGGTGGATTTTTGCACATGTAACGTACAACCTATACGTTGTGATATAAACAAACATGACACTAGATAACAGGAATATAACAAATAAATATTTTTACAAAAGTGAATCATCAGAGTTAACTATAATTACCCACCTTGCACTCCTGTATAACAAATAAACTAACTGATAAAAATAAAACATTCTATTAATAAAAGCAGAGGAATAGAATTCGTAAATGCATTATTAGAAACATCCGAAACGAACGCGATCATAAACTGAACTGTGGTTACTAGACACGTTAATCATATACTGTGAACAGACACGTTCATTACTGTCGATTTCTTCCGTGAGAAACCATTCCGCGCGCAGATGACGTCATTCCCATCCGTCGTCCGTACCATGAGAGTCCGGACTAGAGGGAGTCAACTTTAATTACATTTATCTGTATCAATTTGACTTGAGTTCAGTTTTCTATTGACCTAGATTATTGATTTAGAACAGCGGTTCCCAACCTTGACGTACACGATTATAATACAAGAAGCCGAGGATATTATCATTTGGCGAGTCACAATAGTAGCTTATTCAAACAAAAACCTAGTTATATTGGTAGGAAATTCTACAATAAGCTACCGAAGTTTTTAAAGAGTCTTGAAAATATAGAAATATTTAAAAATCAATTGAAAAAATATTTAGTGGATACAGTTCTTTATAGCGCACACGAGTTCCTTTCAGATCAAAATTAAGCCCCACCTAGGGTTGCCATAATGGTAATCACCAAAAAAAGGAGATTTTATAATGTGTTGTGAAGTAGATGGTTAGGGGGGGGGGGGTTGCCGTTGGCGGAAAGGGACATCCCTCTATGAAAAATAATGAATAAAAACCAACGTTTTCAAATGTAATTGGCCTCTAATAGATACTGCTGGTTGGAAAATTACAAATAGGACTTGTAAACTTACAGAAAATTAATCTATTTTTAATTAGAAGATAAGTCAAAATTTGAGTAGGCCTGTATAATAGGGGATTCTTATTAAATAATTCAAAAATGGGAGATTTCTTATTTTCCTGTGAAATCCCCCGGAGCCTCATTTTCCGCCTCAAAATCCAGAGATCTCCAGGGAAATCCGGCCAGAGATCTCCAGGGAAATCCGGAGATTTGGTAAACCTAGCCTCACCTTAACTAATTCATACTTTATTCAACTAATAGTTCATTTGTAGTGCGTACTATATCTTATTTGGACTTTGTTCTATATATGGAACGCACTGCTGGCTCTCAGGTATGCCTTGCCTTGCAGTGTCTTCAAATGTATTTTGAAATATTTTAGGATGGGAATATTATTTGAATTTCATTCTAATATATTATATTACTATATATTTATATTATATATGTTACAAAGAATAACAAGACGAAATTGTCTCAACCACAATTATTAAAAAATATTGAGAAACTAGTTTCGGTTGTTATACCATTATCAATCTCAATCAAACTAAAACTAAAGTACAGAGAAGCTTAATATATTCTGAACATGTAATGATACTATTGGCTACAAGATTGGCTGACAAGTCATGCCACCTGGTGGGAGGAGTAACAAGCAAAAATACGAGTCAAATCAATAACTAAAAACTGTGAACATCTAGAAAGCAACAAAAAAGAAAAATACGTAATAAGGCTAGAATTGAATCAAATTAGAACTAAAAAATTAGAAGCTCACTGAAATGCAGTCAAGGTCAACCGAGAAATACACGAAAGAACCGTTTTTTGAATAAATTGAATTGGTTAAAATAAATTTGGTCATTTAAACTAGTATTGGAATCGTTTTTTACCAACCTAGTTATGTCCAAAGCTTCTAAAATGTTCAATTGTCTGCCTTTGCCAATCAAATGCAGAAATTCAACATTTTCTTTAGCCTTGAACTTAGGCCAAATATTAATGAGATGTTCTGCAAAATTTGAGAACAAAGAAAGATATATATTATACATGTTATATATTTTATTTTACTAAGCAATTCGTTGTAACTTCATTTGTACATTGGAAGAAAAAATAAATTTGATTTGATTTGTTTTCAGAAAATTCATCTGTCTGAACGACAACATGGACACAAACAGAGCAGAGGACAATGAAATAGTTCGTGCAGCACTGATCGATTTTTATCATTCTCTGTTCCCGAAGCCGTCTCAATTTGAACTGCCATCTGAATATGTGAACCGGTTCCTCTATTACGACGACTATCTTGCCTGGAGACAGCATCACAATTTCGTATCAAATTGTCTAACAGTGGCTGTCATACTGATTGGGGGTGCGGCATTCGTTGTGATTTTCAAAAATGAGGTATGTTGTGAAATTTGTAAGAAGTAGACCCCAATTTATGAACGTATTTTGAGGTTTACTCAAGATTTTTGGGGGGGGGGAAGATGAAATTAAACGCACATAGGTCTGAGACATGTGCGTGGGTAATGAGTTAGATGATGTTGATTGAGGAGTTGCGCGTACATCCTTTCATATCAAAATTAAGCCTCACCTCAACTAATTGATGTAGTATTAGATTATGGTAACTAGTGTATAAGATAAAAAGTAGGGAGGTAATAGCTGCGAGCCGTAGCAGGTATCTGTTCAATCAGATAGAGATAAGCTGCGTTCTCGTGGGTCCTGTTTGTAATGGTGACCGATTAGATTGGCCACCAAAAAAGACACTGTTCTCTGCTGTAAAATCACTTCCCGGTGGTTTGGCACCCACCTAAAACTGTAGGTCAATCTTATCAATTGCCATCATCCAATTCATTACCCACGCAAAGGTCTCAGACCTACAAGGGCTTCATCTTCCAAAAAAAAAAAAAAAAAAAAATACTAGTGTATAATTGTTAATCTGACTTGTCTTATAACCTTAACTGGAGTTTCCAAGACGTAATCTACTAAAAAAAAGGTGGGTTCCGAACCAACGGGAAGGGATTTTACAGCAGAGAAGTCTTTTTTGCTGGTCAATCCAATCGGTCACCCTCACAAAGAGGCCCCATGATTGTGAATCCACTTATGAACTTATCTTTATCTGACTGAACAGCTACCTGCTACGGCTCACGGCAATCACTTCCCAAGTCAAGGGATACTTGAAACACAATCACTTTAGTATCCCTTGAGTTAAGGAAGGCTCATACATACCGACCTGAACCAACCTTGAAGTTTCCTTTACAAGTCTCACTTGAGATGAAGAAGCCTTAAGGACAATTCATAAATATTGCAGGCCTAAGAGCTATATTTATGAGTTCCTTCAGTGCTTCTTGAAATACCTATTATATGAATGCATTACATTTCAAGAGTCCCTCGAGTCAAGAGAAACTGAAGGACCTTTCATAATTACGGTTTTAGTTTTTGTTATCTTGAATGTTAGAAAAGCTATGAATTGAAATCAATTTTAAATTCTTTGATTTCTTGTTCCACATCGATTTGCGTTGTTAATATTAACATTTTGTTGTAAATTTAACGACTTGCACTGAAAACTGACTGCATCATTAAATTTACAACAAAAGTTAATATCAATTTGAAGTATAGTGCAGGTCTAAAATTTTAACTTTACTAGTTGTTTCGGGTGTATTGGACGTGTTTCGAGTCTCTGGGTCCCATCATCGGTAAATAGCGGGCACTAAACTGAATTTGTAGGAGAAGGAGGAGACATATCGTGTCCAAACGATAAACCATGTTTTTTGTTGTGAAATTTAAATGTTGGACATTTACTTTAAATTGATAATCAAAACCTTCCTTCTGGAAGACAAATCGAAAGTGTTATCTGGCTTTAGAGCGCATGCTCAGTGGTGGATTTAGTACTCGATTATAATCACCATTGCAGAATCTAACACATGCTGTGGAATCGTGGTTTTCACTCTTCTGTTCTATACACCATTCACGTGTTTGATTCTGCAATGGTAAATATCATGTAATGCTCTGGCAACATGGACGATCAGTTTAGGCGTCTTCACGCAGCTTTCATCAATAAATTGACACTAAAAGTGTAGAGGAATATAAATATTTGGGAGTAATCTTAAACAGTAAATTCAGTTGGGTTCCCCAAATTCAGCAACTAAAAACAAAAATAAGAAGGTTGCTCTATGCGTTTGGCCAAATGAGCCAGGTGCTTACTGTGGCTCAGTGCATGTGTGTGAGTCACGAACAATATTTAAAAGTGCAATCCCTTCTTGAGAATGGCATATTAGCATGAGGTGGATCATCTACTTTATTTGTAAAAACGAACGATATTAACTAAAATCTTGACGTACATGATTATAATACAAGAAGCCGAGGAGATTATCACTTTGTGAGTCACAATAGTAGCTTATTCAAACGAAAACCTAGTTATATGGGTAGGAAATTCTACAATAAGCTACCGCAGTTTTTAAAGTCTTAAAAATATAGAAATATTTAAAAAAACAATTGAAAAAATATTTAGTTGATGAAGCTTTTTATAGTGTACAAGAGTTCCTTTCACATAAAAATTAAGCCTCACCTCAACTAATTGATATATTAATTATGATATCTAGTGTATAATTGTTGATCTGACTTGTCTTATTTCTATTTCTTATACTCCTTAACTGGAGTCTCCAAGACGTAATCTACAAAAAAATCTTCTGTGATTCTAAGGTCTCTTGCTCTCTCACAGAAGGCTATCATGAAAAAATACGGAAAAAGAGTGTAAGATATCCCACACACACATTTATTCCATGACTTTCGAGTCCTCAATATTAAGCAGCTCTATGTAAAAAATCTAGCAATCTATATTTTCTAAAACAGGAACATATTTACAAACATTGAACATAATCATCAAACAAGGAATAGGATGCACTTGGGTATTCAATTTCCTAAACTCAATCATTCCCTTGACACAACAAACTCATTTTACTTGGCTCACATACTCTACCGTAGTCTTCCTTGGGATATCTTACAAACCGAGGGTGCCAGCATTGCTGTTTTCAAGCGTAGGTTGGGGGCGTGGTTGCTCAGTATTGGACTTGCAGCCTGCGAGGAGCTGATCAGGTCACCAGACATACAGTCTTGTTTCTGAATAGTTACTGCTTTTAAAGTTTTTCATGTTTCTTGATATCTACTGTTTTCTTTCTTTCTTTTACCCCCTTTTTTCCTTCTTGTTTATGCTGGTTAAAATTAGAATGCATTTCAAAAATGAATTATTAGATAGTCAAAATGTTTTGTTTATATAAGTGACTTTTGACTATGAAATTTTTTTTGATTATATTGCATATGATATCATTTTTATGATGGTACCCATGTTAAAAAAGTTATTATTCCATAAGACAATAAATGAACTAAAGTAGAGGCAAGGAAAGAATAGGCACAGAATTTCTCCCAACTCCCCCAGCACCGCTACTTGCCACATCCACTGTGGAGTGGGCATGTGTGGTGCGTACGGTAGTGATTACCATGGAGAGCATGGCAAAGTAGGGGAATACATGCTCTTATTCTCTTTCTGACAGTCGCTAAGTTTCTCTCTCGGCGGTGTCTATCCTTTCCTTGCCTCCACTCTAGTATAAAACGAACCTCCTCACACACAGACCTGTGTCTAGGTGAGGAGTATATTCATAGTTTGTTTCTTTTTATCTATTTTGTATCTTGTTTTATTGAGAATAATAAATAATTATATTTCATTTCAACAAGTTTTCAATTTAAAAAATTTTTTTTTGCGCGTAACTGGGTAAACACACGTTATAAAAATGAAGTTTCATAGAAAATAATAATAGAAAATTGTGTCGATTTTATCCTATCGAATGCTAATTGACTGATGATAGCTGGCTGGTAAGCCAATGCCCCCTTCCAGCAGTTTGATAGATATGCTGCTGCTACTTTTATTGGTGCTTGCACAACACCCAATGCTCGATGGTAATCACCATCCCTAAAGCTAGCTGGTAAGCCAATGCCTAAAGATAGCTAGCTGGTAAGCCAATGCCCCCTTCCAGCAGTTTGATAGATATGCTGCTGCTACTTTTATTGGTGCTTGCACAACACCCAATGCTCGATGGTAATCACCATCCCTAAAGAAACACATGCTACGTAATGGTAGTATTCATCCTGCTCTAATCTGTCATCAGTGTTTGGTTTTACAATGGCGATCATCTTCGAGTATTGGATGCTCCACTGTGCAAGCACCCTTCTGGTAATGTCATGAGAACATAACTTTTCTATTTTTTTTTTCATGAACTGTAAGCATCTATACCTCATAATTGAGTCTTCTTAACACAGTATTATGGTTCATTGGGAATTTCTGTTTCTTTTTCTAGATGCGTTGGTTGATGAAGAGAATGAATAAAATTTGGAAAGGAGGAAAAATGATCTCAAGGAAGCGTAGTAGTGCTCTCTATATACAAACAACGCAGAACGATGTTATTTCAAATATAACTTGAATATTTTGTCTAAATTCCATGAAATAAAGTCTGTGCAAATTTTAATTTGCAGTATTAATCTTATGGGGTACAGTGCTGCCAAGTTGAATTATAGCCGAGCAAGCGGTCACGTTTTCAAACAACAGCATTTGAGAAAATTTATATGAAAGATGGCAACAGCGCGCTCATAGTCCCATCAAATGAAATAGCAAGACATTCTAGGGTTGCACGGACTATAGTCATGTTTTTATCAGCTTATGTTTAGTTCAATATTTAGAAATGATTGTGAACCTTTTAATGATAATTAAAGGCTTTAATGAACAATGAATGATTCTACTAACAAGATGAGAGACAAACTATATAACAAGATAAATTAATGACTGTTCCAATAGGTTCTAAATAGCTACAGCTGGAAGTCATAAACTAATATATCATATGTTAAACATCATCACATTCACTCCACCTAAGAAGAGAATGAAGTGAGTGTTCATAATCGGCAAGGTGAGAAGGAAGTCGTTTGTTTCTTCTGCTTCTCCGTTGTTCATTTTGAGATATATTGGGAGTACAATTATTTTCTTCCAGAGATTGAGAGGGTTGAATTCGATCTTTTTGATCTTCAGCTTGATCCACTATATCTTGAGGTTCATCAGCATCTTGTATGACTTCTGATTCTTGAAGTTCAGTGGAGGGTTCCTCTAAACTAGCTACAGGAACAGTTGGTGCTAAGTCTCTTGTTGACACTGTAGTTTCTCTTCCATCTGGAAATTTTATATGAGCATATTCACCATTTCCTTCAAGTAAATCAACTTCTTCAATCAAGGGATCATATTATTTTGATGCTCTTACATGTTTCTTGAGTAGCACAGGTCCTGGTGAGATAAGCCAAGAAGGAGTAGAGCCACCATTTCCAGTACGTCTGATGAAACGGAACATTCTTTCATGAGGAGTTTCATTAGTAGTTGTACATAATAGAGATCTAATTGAGTGGAGTGATTCTTGTAGACTGTCTTCCCAGTGCGTGATTGGTAGATTTCTAGTTTTTAAAGCTAACTGAACAGTTTTCCATATTATGCCATTATACCTTTCAGCTTTCCCATTGCCCCTTGGGTTGTAGGGCGTTGTTCGGCTGGATGCAATCCCATTGATTGCTAAATAATCTTTAAGTTCTTGCAACATAAATGATGATCCTCTGTCTGAATGAATATATGCTGGTGTTCCAAACATGAAGAAAATCGATTGTAAAGCTTTAATAACAGTTGTAGATGTCATATCAGGGCAAGGTATTGCTATAGGGAATCTCGAATATTCATCTACTATAGTCAAAAAATAGTTATTTTTGGTCTTAGATGGTATTGGGCCTTTAAAATCCAAATTGAGGCGTTCAAACGGTGAGGTTGCTTTAATGAGAGTTCCTTGATGTTTATAAAACCTTGGTTTAATTTCTGCACACACTCTACACTGATTTACTGTTTGTCGCACTTCATCAAGAGAGAATGGGAGATTTTTACTTCTGATCCAATGATAGAATCGAGCTGTTCCTGGATGGCACAGTGTTTTATGATAGTTCTGGAGTCTCTCTCTTCCATTTGTTATATTTGCGCACATTCGGGATAAAGCATCAGCAATTACATTTTCCTTACCAGGACGATAAGTAATATCATATGAAAAGCAAGAAAGTTCCAAGTGCCAACGTTGAATTTTTTCATTTTTAATTTTACTCTGGTGGTCTTTCGAAAATATAAAGGAAACAGATCTTTGATCTGTGATAAGTTGAAAATGTCGCATTAGAAGAAAGTGGCGCCACTTACAGATAGCCTCAACTATAGCAGAAGCTTCTTTTTCTATTGCTGGATGATGTCGTTCTGTTCGTGATAGTGAGCGGGAGAAGAAAGCAACTGGTTTGCCCGATTGTGATAATGTAGCAGCAATAGCAACATTTGATGCATCGGTTTCCACCACAAATGGAGCTTCTGGATCAATGACAACCACCATTGCATCAATGATAGATTGTTTCATTGCTTCAAACGTTAAAATATCAGATGTGGTCAATGGAAATTTAGCTTGAACTAAAGGATGTATTTTATCAGAGAAGTTGGGAATAAGTTTTGAATAGTGTGAGAACATTCCGAGAACTCTTTTCATAGACGCAGCATTTGCTGGAGGGGGAAATGATTGTAATGATTCTAATCTGCTTGGGTCAGGTCGGATAGTCTTGTCTTTGATGATATAACCAAGAAGGTTGATTTCAGATTTTGCAAACGAGCTCTTTTCCAAATTAATAGTCAATTTGTACTTTTGTACAATGTTCATGAATTTTTTTAAGTTTCTATCATGTTCTTCCATGGTAGTTCCACAAATTGTAACATCATCAAGATATGCAAATGTACTTTTTAGATCTTCTTTTCGAATTATATCATCAATTACTCTTTGAAAGGCAGCTACTCCATTTGTCACTCCAAAAGGAATTCGCTTGAACTGATATAGTTGACCCACTGCTTCAAAAGCTGTATATAATTTATCACAACTCCTTATTGGTATTTGATGATAGGCACTTTTGAGGTCGATTGTACTGAAGACAGAATATCTAGCTACTTTATCGACTAGTTCTTCCAGATTTGGCAGAGGATACGCATCAAGTAGGGTAAATCTGTTGATTGTCTGAGAGTAATCTATCACCATACGTTTTTTATGGTTGGTGTTGGAAGTTACAAGTACTTGTGCTCTCCAGGGAGAGTCACTTGTTTCAATAATATCTTCTTTTATGAGTTTATCTATTTCTTGATTAATGAATTCCATGTCAGATTGATTATGACATCGAGATTTTATCGCTATTGGCTTAACATCTTGAGAAATATGTTGGAACAATGAGGCAGGTTTGACTTGAGCAGCAGTTAGACCACACACTTTGAGTGGATCTTTTGACCCATTAAAGGACATATAGAGACCTGAATGATTAGATAATATATCATGTCCTAGTAAAACGTCACAGCAGAGATCTTGAAGAACAAGAAGAATTATGTTATTGTACTTATGACCAAGAATTGTGAGGTTAACTGAGCACTGGCCAACAACTGACGAACGGTGAGAAGTGGAGGCCATACGAATTTCGTCATTAGAAGGATAAATTCTTAATTTTAGATATTTTGCCAGTTGTTTATTAACAAAGCTGCTTGAGCTACCAGTGTCAATCAATGCTGCTACTTTGAAGTTATTCAATATTGCAGGTACAGTTGCTTTGCTGAGTCCAGGAGGTGACAAACTATAAACTTCAACAGCAGATACTTTATTAGAGCCCCAGTGATTAGAATTATTTTTGTTGGTCTGCTTGGATCTGCATATTTTTGCATAGTGACCTTTTATTCCACAATTTTTACAAAATGCATTTTGAGCTGGACACTTATTTCGTATATGAAAGTTATAGCCACAGTAATCACATAACTTGGATCGTTTCTGAAGTTTCGGATTTTCTGAATTTACAATCTGTGCAGTAACAGGTGAAGCAGGTCTCATAATCGATTCAGTAGAAGGTGGTACTACTGGTAATGCGGCGTTAAGTGAAACAGAAGAAGAGTTAAAACTGAGCGAATTTTGATATGCTGATTCTAAAGTTCTTGCTTGATCAAGAATTTCGTTAAAATCCAAAGATTTGGATTCTAATAGGCGTTGTCGAATATTTGGTGAAAGCAAGCCACTGATGAAAGCATCTCTAACACAATCATTATGGTTTTGCTCAGCAGTAACGGCCTTGAATTTACATTTTTTACTCTGTAACAATAATTCCTCTATAAATTGATCTATTGATTGGCCTGGTTGTTGTCTTTTGGCCTGTAATTCATGTCTAGCGAAAATTTCATTGACAGGTCTGACAAACAATTTTTGCAAAGAAGTGAGTGCATCACAATACGTACCACAATGGCCTATCCGCTGATATACTGCTGGAGAGACAAGGTTGATCAAAAGTTTCAGTTTCTCAGCATCCGTCAATTGTATGCTTGATATAAAATTTATGAATGTCCTATACCAATGTTCCCATTCCACTGCTGCTGTCGGTGAATTAGGATCCAAATCGAGTTCTTTGGGTTTCAAGAGACGGTCCATTAGAGTATTGTTCATTAAATTGAAATGATTGTGAACCTTTTAATGATAATTAAAGGCTTTAATGAACAATGAATGATTCTACTAACAAGATGAGAGACAAACTATATAACAAGATAAATTAATGACTGTTCCAATAGGTTCTAAATAGCTACAGCTGGAAGTCACAAACTAATATATCATATGTTAAACATCATCACATAGAAGTTCAGCCTGTCTTATCCGGCTGCCTAGAAAGTCATTAAGGCCCGTATTTATGAACGTGACTTACGTTGATCTAAGCAGGAGTTAACCAAGACTGAGTTGGTGGGGCTCTATTACATTGAACGTGGTCACAAGCTAACCTAAAATTGTGTCGTATTATCAGGCACTAATAAACATAAAATAACATGCATGAAAAGATAAAGATACTGCACTGCATGTAAATTTACAGTTACTGTTACATAATAATTACCATGCCAACATTTTTCAAATCATTATTTTCTGTTTCCCGAATTTGAATAATGAGCATTGTATTGAACGCTATCTGCCAGCAGATCAACGAACTTCATCCATTCTATTTCCTAAAAAGAGAATAAATTCTAGTGCCAAAAAATGTAAGGTTAGAACTATAAAATAAGTAGAAATAATTTCAAAAAGTCAAATATACAGTGAATTACATTGCAATGGTGCAAAAATTGAATATGATGATTATATTTTACTATTATGAGCCGATGCTATACTAAAAAATGAAATAAAAATATTATGCAACACAACAATCTAAGAACGGCTTCAAGACAGCTCTGTACCTAGCTTGGCTAAGAACGGATTTGAGACTCCAATTATAAGCACGTCTTGGCTTTTAAGTTAAGAAGATGTTTAAGAAAGGTTCATGAATACGAACTTTATTCTAAGCTTTACTTATACTAGGTGAGTTTACTAGCTGAAAAGTGAGGTTATAAGCCGACCCAGTTGTCCCTGCAACATTTACGTAGTGTAAAATCTTATATTAGTGTGAATTAGAGTTGTTTAATGTAAATTTTTAATGTTAAATTATTTATCAGGAGTCAGATCTTTGTTGTGGGAGCTGGATTGGCTTTTAGGGTTACAGCTGCTCGCTGGCTTGAACCTGTTAGTGTAAGTATGCCTTATTGCCACTAAGTCTGACTTAACCGATCTTTGATAAGTCACGTTCATAAATACGGGCCTAAGACTCGTCAGAGGCCCGGAAGTTTTTCAGGTGCGATCTGAATACTGACACTAAACCTGAGCCAACCAGGTCCTTCTATACATTGTATATTAGTTCAATATGATTGAATGCATTAGTATACATTTTCTATAGTTCATGTCAAGGAATTAGGCAGCTCTGAAAAATTGCGGTATTGCCAGATATGGAACCATGCCAGCAGCTTAGAATCACCAACCTCAATGCACTAACTGACAACACCACTCGTACTGTGTTGCCTAGTCTACAAGTGTGACAATAGCAGTCACATCATTTGTCACAGCAGTCACTTGTTTTTTTGTTACACCGCAATTTCTGAGCCGCCTAATTTCTTAGCGTGAAGTACAGTTACTCCAAAAAGAATCATCATTCATGAGATAACTATTAGATAGAAAATCTAAAAATTTAATCTGGCGTTGTTAGAAAATGCATAAAAAGAAAAAATGAGTTGTATATATTTTTCTCAAGTTTGAGGAAAACATGATTTTCTGAAAAAAGCATCAGTCCGATACTGTTGAGACCATGTAAATTTCAATTCAGTCTGAGAAGAGACAGACAAACTGTTCTTTTGGTACACACTTCATTTGTTTCTACAACTAATAAGTTTCCTTCAGATATCACGCTTGGCAAAGTAATGGCTGTCAGTCAAAGAGGACAGAATTAAGTAAGCCTGGCGCTAAAAGACCACAACCAGCAAGTTCATTTTTGAGTAGTACACAAGTAAATAGTAATCCACAAATAGGGTATGTGAAAATTACTGTGATTCATCGAATGAATTGATACCACTTTCTCTTGTGGATTAACTTACTTTCTGTAGTTCACAAGAATAAACACAAACTGCGGTCTTTTTGCATTAGGTCGAACTACTGGTTTATCTTATGAATTTAAAATCAAAATACTCATTAGAAATTAGTGTAAACATACCAATTATCGGCCCTTTCACTTTTAATCTTAAAAAATCCGCAATTTATCGAGTTTCTAGCTTTATATGTTACTTTAGGCCATAAAACAATGAATCATTAGTTGAAAAATTGGAAGCATACGCTCATTTATAGGTTAGAAGAGTGGGAGCAGATATTTGGTGTGTTCGCCTGAACTACAAGCTTCTGTTAAGAAATACGATTAAACAGTATAAAGGAATAAGCAGTGAAAATGTGTTTATAAAAAAAGGTTTATTTAGGTTTTAAAATACATTTTTGTGAAGAAAATGACCATATCGGTATTAGAAAAATAAATCATTCAACTTAATGCAGACAATAAAGTCCATTTGGGATACTGGGTCACATAAAGTAGTTTATCAAGCTGGTTTGAGTTCAATTTTCAAATTCCTCGACATCTAGTTCAGAAAGTAACTGAAAGGGCTAGGGTAACACTTCTTCGATGCAAAAAGTAGGGAATGATTATATGCAAGGTAAAACGGATAGTTCATGATTTAGAGATACTCATATCCTGTCCAAAGCTTCTAGCATGATTATACTGTTACCTCTAAGCACAACCATGCCGATATTCACTTTTGAGCCGTCTTTTCTTTCTTCGATAGATTCGTCAATCACCAAGTTCATAAAAGGGTCGAAACCCCGAAGAATACCGGTAACATGTCTTCCACCATTTATTTTCAGCGACAATTTTTTGTCCATGTACTTCTTGAGCTCAGGAGGATGTGCTTTGCTCATGATGATGCTGTTCTAAAGCGAAAAGATTCACACTTCACAGTTGAATAAAAGTTGATATTTCAATAAACGTCTTACCTAACAACAACAAACAGATCTTGGTTATAAAACGATCATTGTCGTCGGAACGGAATAACGGAAAGCAGTTGTTAGCAATGTTACCACACGTACAAAACTGATTGAATTTGAGAATATGATAAAGTTGAATTTTATCCAAATGGATATTTCTCAATTGTTTTAAAATTATTGAAAAAACTTTTCATCAAATGGATATTTAATTTTGTAATGTAAAAAATCTAAACCCTTCAAGAAACAGTTCGTGCTGTGAAGGCAGGAATTACTCAAAATGGCTCTTGTCATGTCAGCTGTTCTTGAAGGCAACGAGCAAAATTGGAAAGCACAGCTCAGCAGACTGTGAATGAGTTATTTTGATAAATTGAGAGACGAACGAATCGAAATTTACGACCACATTTTATCAAATAGATACTTTTAAAACGGATATCTTGAATTCTGTGAGTATTATTCCAAAATCTTTATCGTAAACACATAAAATGCGTTCAATCGCTCTAGTGATTCCATTGTCAAGAGAAGTTCGTGAAAGTTGAGTAGTTTTCTTGGATAGTTGCACTATTTTTCTTGAGAAAACGTGTAGCTGAGGTTGATTGTATTGCTTTCACTGTAAATTCTATTATTAACGATATTTTTTATGCTTGAGCTATTTCAACGTATTTTGCTGATGTAGCGATACATGGCAGATAACAACGTCACTTGAAAGTTGAAACCATCTTTAAATTGTTAACTTCTAAAACTTTCTCATTGCAATAGTTCTTTATGGAATCTTGACTATCATGGCTGATGATATGTCCTCCAATAGCTTTACCCATTATTATGATTCGATACAATACAGTTGAATTACGACTGCTCAAATGTAGGTACTTGACTGTGTTCTGCATTAACTTACTTGGCATGATTATTGAACCTGGAAGTTTCAATTTACAGTTTTAAAAAAATGAATTTGCAAATTACACTTATTTCTCATCTAGAAGGGTATTATTTTATATCAGCTAAGAAAATCCAATTACATCAGTTGAATGAGTTCATGTGATTTTATTCTTGAGTTTCTCATTTTTGTTTATTTTTTCAATAATCATTTGCTGTAAGGGAAGTTTAGTAAAGGATTAAAGCAATGTTTTAAGCCGAGACTTGTATTTTCCGCAAAAGTTTTTTTAGCCAAATTGAATGAGGGTTACAACAATGCTATGTGGGTTGCACTTTTCAGAGACCTCTTGATTCTAGGCGCAATGAAAGCGATACGGTAATTTCAACGATAATAAAGCAAAGGCTTCCTATTGAGTTTACATTAACTTATTAATTTTCATACTAGTACTTCCTGTGAACAGTAGACCTCACTAGCCAAACACTTCTTACTCAAAAGGTATGATATTTCCATAAAGGTTCAAGAGGACTCAATTTTAATTGCTTAATCTTTCATTGATCATAGAGACTGCAAAAATCAATATTTGAAGTACAATTTTTGACGCCCCCTAGAATTTACCCCTTATACAGCCTAATAGCCTAAAGGTTACCATTCATTTTTAGCAGCTCTATAGTAACATCCAATCATAAAAAGCTCTTAGATTCAATTTTTCCCCCAATTATCTCAATATTTGAGTTTTTTAATATTTTCTCACCCCCCCCCCCCCCCCCCCCTAGTTGTAATATTTAAAGAGTGGTTCAGTGCCAATCCTCTTCTTATAGAGCTATTTTCCACTTACAATAAAAAACAGAAATTGTCATATAAATAAAAATTTTCAAGTCAATTTCCCCTTCTCCCAAATGCTCATTTTATCACTCAAATTAAAAAGCCCTGCCAAAACAAAATAGAAATTTGAATAAATGTCAATGCTGAAGATTTTTAAGATTTTGACCCCCCCCCCCCCCCTCTAACGCTGGCTTTAACGCTAGTCACAGATTAAACCCTTTCTAATCATCTCAATTCTAATGTAAAACCACTAGCACCCAAATCAGGCAAGTCGGAGGTAAATTGGGCTCCCTATAAAAGATGGGGGACATTTATTGAAAAACCCTTATACATACATCGCTTGGCCTAGGATTAAGGAACATTCATGCAAAATTTCATGGCAATCAGTCAAGGCGTTTGGCCGTAATCGTGTAACATTCAGACTTAATGCCGAGCGTTCGAGTTAAAAGTGAAAACACCCAACTCTATTATTGTTGAGTGTATACGTTATCTATAATCAGTTGTTTGTTCACTTTAATTTTTGTTTATTAGCATACAGACTTATCTAAGAAGACGCCTTAATGTCAAATTTCAGGATTTTTCTGATGTAACCACTTAACTGTATAACTAATATACTTTCGAATAGCTTCAACATTGTTTGGTAATGATCACTTGACATAATGATAATTTGTGATTTGGTCGAATGCTGAAAAAAGTGATTCACAAGTTGGATAATGCCCAGTAAATCATTCAGTTGTTATTGATTCAATAGCGGCCCTAAAGCTTGTTTCACACATACCGGCAGTCGGGTGACCGGCGTCGTTCCCCCAGCTGTAGGGACATTGCATCATATAGAGCGCTTCACACTTACCCGATTTTTGAAATCATATGATACAATTTAATTATGCCGGGTAAATGACACCGGTTACCTGAATGCCGAGTATGTCTGAAATAAGCCTGAGGTCCGCTTTTGAATCAATGATTTACTTAACGACTGAGAAACCGGACATAAATATTTTTGTTTCCAAGTGTTTCCAATCTCGAAACTCCTCTACCCCAGAAAATGTAGCTTGGAAGGGTGATTGGCAGAAAAACATGACCTTATCAGCTTTATTATCAATACTTGTTGATACTTTATTAACAATACTAAAATTGTTGGTCCACTATTCATAGTATCATAATTCACCTCATTACCCACCCACTAGTCTCAGACTCATGTGGACTTCATCAGCAATGAAGAAGTAACATGGCTTAGCGTCTGGTGATCTTGGTGTACACAGAATAATGGATAATATGGTCTACCTTTGAACACAATGTTTACTATAGTCTCCCACTTCGTGTATTTTCTCAATGTAATCTTGTTTCTATTTTCTGTTTAATAGTCTCTTTTCAGTAGTTGACAAGTTAGTTAACAAATTTAGTCTCTTTTCTTCTCCTTTTCCTCCTTCTTCTTTTTCTCCCTTTATCTTCTCTTCTTTTTATCTATCCATCTTCTTCTCTTCTTTCCCCTTCCTTTTCTTCTTTTTCACCCTTCTTCTTTCCCTCGTCTTTTTAACAAATTAAATAGTTCCTGGATTTCTTGTTCCATGACGAACTGCGTGTTAATATTAACTTTTCATGTGAAATTTAACGACATGCAGTCAAATATTTGTTAAGAATAAGTATAATAACTCACTTAAACTGGCCGAGTACTTTCGAATCTATGAGATCCATCATCAGAGGCTCCTAGATCATCATGTCAGTTTTTTGGTTAGAAGTGTTGTGGTTTTTGTAAAATATGATCAAAAAGTTTGTGAGATTTAAAATTTAGTTGTTCATTGAGAATGTTTTGTTTATTGTGTGTGGTGTGTTTGTATATTTCAAATTGTTCCAAGGTGTTGAGTTCGTGTCCTTTAGATTTTATGTGTAGAATGTGTAGGTTGGTATTGATGTCGGTAAAAGTGTGTCCAGTTTGAATGATATGGTCGGCAAAATTCGATTCAGCTTTGGATGTGAGGGCCTGAAAGTGTTCCTTGTAACGTTGTTTGAATGTGCGGCCTGTTTGTCCTATGTAGAATTTGTTACAATCAGAGCAGTTTAGTTTGTAGATCCCTGGGAGATCGTATTTGTTTGTGTTCAGTGTGGTTTTGAGTGTAAGTGCATTTTTTATTTTGTTTTTTGTTCTGAATGAGATGGTGTGGCCGGCTTTTTTGAAGATTTTTGCTAGTCTGTGTGATTGTGGATTAATGTATGTCATTGTGATGTATTTTTTGTCAGTGGTGTTGGTGTTTTGTTTTTTGTTTCTTATTTTATGATTGAGTTTGTCAATTAGGTCGTGTTTGTAGCCGTTTTCTTGTGCTAGGTATTTTATTGTATTTAGTTCAGTGTGGTAATTGTCGGTGGAAAGCGACATATAAATGAAATAATAGACATCCTAAAAATCATCACTCAACAAAATTACTTTACCTTCAACAACAAATTCTACTCACAACCTGATGGACTGCCAATGGGCTCACCAATCTCAAGCATATTTGCTGAAATCTATCTCCAACACTGCGAAAACACTCATATACTCTTTAATAACAAATTTTCACAGAACATAATATACTGGCACAGATACGTAGATGATGTTCTATTGCTATACAGAGGAAACAAAAGACAATGTGAACAACTTCGATCATACATAAACAAAATACATAAGAACATTCAATACACAGCTGAATATGAGAAAAACAATTCAATAAACTTCCTAGACCTCTCAATTACAAAGAACACAAACCAACAACACAGCTTCAACATCTACAGAAAACCAACAATGACAGATACCCTAATACACAGCACCTCCAATCATCCAACACAACACAAACACTCAGCATTCAGGTCAATGCTACACAGACTCAACAACACACCGCTTTCCACCGACAATTACCACACTGAACTAAATACAATAAAATACCTAGCACAAGAAAACGGCTACAAACACGACCTAATTGACAAACTCAATCATAAAATAAGAAACAAAAAACAAAACACCAACACCACTGACAAAAAATACATCACAATGACATACATTAATCCACAATCACACAGACTAGCAAAAATCTTCAAAAAGGCCGGCCACACCATCTCATTCAGAACAAAAAACAAAATAAAAAATGCACTTACACTCAAAACCACACTGAACACAAACAAATACGATCTCCCAGGGATCTACAAACTAAACTGCTCTGATTGTAACAAATTCTACATAGGACAAACAGGCCGCACATTCAAACAACGTTACAAGGAACACTTTCAGGCCCTCACATCCAAAGCTGAATCGAATTTTGCCGACCATATCATTCAAACTGGACACACTTTTACCGACATCAATACCAACCTACACATTCTACACATAAAATCTAAAGGACACGAACTCAACACCTTGGAACAATTTGAAATATACAAACACACCACACACAATAAACAAAACATTCTCAATGAACAACTAAATTTTAAATCTCACAAACTTTTTGATCATATTTTACAAAAACCACAACACTTCTAACCAAAAAACTGACATGATGATCTAGGAGCCTCTGATGATGGATCTCATAGATTCGAAAGTACTCGGCCAGTTTAAGTGAGTTATTATACTTATTCTTAACAAATATTTGACTGCATGTCGTTAAATTTCACATGAAAAGTTAAAATTAAATAGTCTCTTTTTCTTATCTTTCTTCTTCTTTCTCTCTCTCTTCTTCTTCCCCTATGTTCTTTTTCTTCTTTTTATCCTCCTTTTATTCCTATTTCCCCCCTTCTTCTATATCCTTTGTTTTCTTCACCTTTTCATTTTCCTTTCATCTCCCAAGTCTTCCTCTTTCTCCTCCTCTTTTTCTCCTCCTCTTCTTTCTCCTCCTCATCTTCCTCCTCCTCCTCCTTTTCTTTCTCATCCTCCTCTCTCTTCTTTCATCTTATTCTTCCTCCATCTTCTTCTCTTCTTTTCCATCCTCATCCCTCTTCTACCATTTTTCTTCCTTCGTCTTCTTCTTCGCCTTTTCTCTTTCTCCTCCTCCTCCCTCTTTTTCCATCTTTTTCTTTTCCCATCTTTTTCTTTCTCAATCTTCTTCTTAGCCTTTTCTTTTTTCCTTTTCCTCTCCTTCTTATTCTTCATCTTCCTCCCCATTCTTCTTTCTCTCCTTCAGTAATCCCCCATTCCCCGGCGTTAAATTTCATCGACATAGGACAGCATGAAGGTGTTAATTTAATTGATATTTGTGGCCTTCTCTGGTTTTAGAGGGATTATTTTCAAAAAACTCGAGGGGAGTACGCTGGACTCCTCTTTTCAATGAACACGCTACATAAAGTTAAATTACTGTTAGAAACCCTCTCCTCCTTTTAAAAGACATTCTCAAGTACTGTACTATACTGTACCCCAATCAGCTGAGGTGGGGGATCAAAAATAGCAGAGTGAAAGTACCACTACTTTCAGCTACTTGAGCAATGAATTTTCAGTACGAAAGTTTGGTTCTCTCACTGACAATGATGCAAAACCTAGATGAAAATCACTATATTTGACACACAATTTGGGTTAGATTAACGTTAGAATGGACTTATTTGTGCGTAGAATCGCTTAAAATGTATTATTTTTCAAAACTTTCCCGGGGGTAGCACTCCCGAATCCCACTTTCGAATAATCTATACATTAGATCTTGAATTATTGTCAGAGAACCCCTCCTGTTCTTATGGTGTACTATGCATAGTGTCTGGAGCCTACACCTTACATCATATTAATCTTTCCCCCACCCCCACCTACTGGCTGACCCTCTAGTTACGCCTTTGGTAACTTACTGTGTATCCGCGTTTTTATTTTGTAACTATTGCCATATTTTTCATGTTTTAGTTTTTCATTTATTGTGTCTATTTTTGTCGTCAGGTTCCTTGATCAAGGACAATAATCGAAGGGCAGCATGGCTGCTTCGCCAGAGGTGCGTCTGAAGCGGTTTCTTCACTATGGAAGCGAATTGCCAGTTTACAGCGCATCACGTGGCCTGCTCAAGTTCACCGAGAAGTCCTGTCCATCGATTACCGCCCTCATCGCTGCCGGCAAGGAAAAGGAAGTCGGACTTCAAATTATCAAGGTTATTACTGCTCAAAAGTAGTGCCATAGATTTACTACCTCTTCATGTTTTCGTATTTATTCTATAAAAATGAATTGAGATGAGGTGAATTTGAAATGGGTTAATTCTATTAAAAAAAAATAATAATAACAGTCATCCTTCCTGTGTCATATATACAGAATGGATGATACAAGAATGCTAAGAAAATTAATAGAGTTTTTCTGGAACAAGATTACACCAAACTGGATAGAAGAAGTCAAAAAGGATATGGAGGATCTAAACATCACAATAGCTGACCTTGGAATCAAATCGAGAAACTACAGGACACTCAATCAACAATCAAATTCAAAGAATCAACACAGAACAAAAAAAACATGGTGTTATCGGATGCAGAGAGGTTAAGAAGATATGTAAAACCTTTTTCTCAATTGTTATTTATGTATTCTTTTTTTTGTAAAACATTATGTTGTATCTTGAGAAATAAATTTGATTTGCCCTGAATAAGTGTTAAATTCACCAGTAGAGTATTTTCAACAAATATTTATGTTGATGAGATTATTATGTGCATTTTTTCTTTTTGTTTTGTAGTGCGTCTCAATGGGTAAGTAAACAATATGATTATTACAATTTAATTAATTAATTTTCGTTTATATTTTAGGCACACAGCGATGGCTACGCAGTACACCGTGAAGCCCTTCTCCACGCGATGGCCCTGTGTGCCCTTAACAAGACGGCACCCGCCCTAAGAGAGATGACTTACAACGCCGTTAAAACTGTTTGCGCCAAGCCGGAAGACCTGTTCCTTTTTATCACCTACCTACATGAGCTCAACAAGAGCAAAATCAATTCGGGTTGGTAAATTAACACTATACATTCTATCTGTTTGTCATATTCTTGGATTAATCACAAATTGGAGCACTGAGTAGCCGAGAGCTTTTATATCAGTGTAATATTCATAGAAGTAGATCATTCTTGAAGTAGTGAGGAGTAAATTGTTTTCCACAGGTGGTAAGCGTAGTTGAAACATTTCAACTGACATGAAAGTGGAATATTATTGAAATTCGTGGCGTTACAACCGCGAATGGTATCAGATCCCATGCAGTAAGGCTGTGCTTGCTTCTTTCCGGTCACATTTTTTGTAACATTGGCAGTTTACGTTATGCTTCCTCCACGTATATTTCATAGAGTTGAAAAAAACTTCATAATATCTCAAATAGAGAATAGGCCATCTCTATTGTTACGGGTTCTATGGCTAAAATAATGCTGGCAACACTTTTAAGTAACACTGGAACTTTATTTACACAAATTACTTGCAACACGTACTAATCATTCATGTCACACAAGAAAAACAAATAGATCAATAACGTTCAGCTAATAATGAACTTACTATATCACTGTACAAAAACTAATAAAACTGACTGTCAATAGACCGATCAATAATTCAGTTATAATAGGTGTCCAATAAACTGCTCAATGACATAAAAAGTAATTTCTAAAAAGCAGTTAAACACTCATTAAATGAATGGAACACATACGAAGTCTGTCACTGTAACACATTAAATAGCAATAGCACGCTTGTGTACTTATAGAAACTCTAAAGGAAGTCTGACTGTCACTATGTCGTTTATATCGCATTGAACGTTCGAATCACACACTGAACTTCCTGCTGAATCACAACTGCTTTTATACGATTTTTTATACTAGTAATTTCCAGAGGTTTCTCAATGTTTCTATTTACACAGAAAACACGATCTAGCAGATTCTTTATTATGCTCGAATGTCCTAGAAGCGCATTTGACAAATGGGAGTAAGAAAGACGAAGATATGTTGGAAGAGGGAAAAAGAAGATGAGCAACAAATGCTTGTTATCAGCATAACCGGAAGCACTGTTAGCCTAGCGAGTAGCGTAGACAAATGTTTTCTTCTTTCTTGCGTTCCTAACACTATTCTGAGTGGTATTTAACAGCTTGAAATGCTGTATTTGAAGGAAATGATTTTGTTGAAAATAGCCATTTGTGTAACTAGAGTGCAAAATAGCGTTTTTCTGCATCGAGAGAAACAGTTTTTTTCACGAGCCAAAGGCGAGTGAAAAAAGTTTCTCAAGTGCAGAAACAATACTTTGCACTCGTATTACACATTAAATTTTTCCTACAGTAATGTATAAAGTAATTTAAAGAGAACAAAACAGGACATACATAACCTGACAATTCCTCACATAACCTATCTTCGAATCAAATCGATTTCAACAACAACAACTACAACAACTATTTCACAGCTGAAGCAGAGTAGCCAACCTATTTTTGAATGCAGAATAGGGAACCTGCGTATTACATGCTCACTATTTTGTGTTGTTAGGTTGCAAATTTGGAGTGCGGAAAAGTACATTCCCGCACTGCAATTTACTTTCCCGCACTGGTGCAGGAATAGACTATTTTGCATGCTATAGTTAGTGCAAAAATAGGCACTTTTTCGGGTCACTGTAGGAAAAAAATGTTTACAGTATTCAAAAGTACATTTTGTTCATAGTTTTTTGTTATCTATTTGGCAGGTAATGGCTTGAGAAGAGCGATTTCCGACTGGTATTTGAATAAGGATGTGATGGAGTTTGCCGAAATTGTGTCAAAGAAACGTGGTTACTACCATTGGACACATGTCGACCTCATGAAAATTGCACATATCAAGTCAGATGACGTGGGTGAGTTGATTGGAAACTTCTTGTCATTTATATTAGTTTCTCAAGTTTATCATTTATTACTAGTAACAAGAATGCCGAACTCAAATCACGCACAATTATTCAATAAAATTGTTGATCATATTAATCAGATGAAGAGTTTCTGGAGTATGCGCTATTTATATGTTTTTCTTAAGTGTTGAGTCAACTTTTCCTTGTCTGGAAAAACTTGCTATCATAAAAATGAAGCCAAAATATGATAAAAAAATAGTCTGAAGGAAGTTAGCCCTCTATCTACCTCTATCCAAGAGCGGATTTGAGATACCAATTTGAAGAAAATCTTGATTTTCAAGTTAAGATCTCCAAGTGAGGTTCATAAATACGAAATTTAATTGAAGTGATGGCGAGTTTACTAGCTGACAAGTCAGCGAGTAGCAACACTACAAGCCGACCCAGCTGTCGTATTTATGCAGTGTAAACTCTTACAAATAAGTTCTACTCTTAGTTATAAGTATTTTTCTTTTGTTTTACATTCTGTTCTCTGTACTGATTGTGTTTATTTATTATTACTTCTGTTCTATCTCTACCATTGTATAGTTGAATGAATGTTCTTGAATGATCTGTATGCAATGGGTCTTATAAGACCTGGCAATACAATTACATTATGTAAAGAATCAATATTTCGCCATGAAAAATACAAACTCAATCATAAATCGTAAATATGAAAGAAATTTGAATGATTTATTTGCCTTAAAAAACAATACAATATATACACTTCATAGATGTTACATTCACATATTGTGGTACTACTGGCATAAGCGAACTTGTTCGCCAGCAGTGAGTTCAAAATCGTACAACATTTTATATAAAAAACAATCGAATTAATATAAATAATTGAAATAAGATGTAATATAGACAATAAAATATATCTAAATAAAGAAATATAATATAGATAAATTGATACTCTTAACTATGAAGCCTTCAATAGATACATTAATAGTTGGAAGTAAATGATGTAAAATTAAAATTACAAAAAATAAATTACGAAACATTAACATTGCCAGTATTTTGATATGTATTGTCAGTCACAGCTACTCTGAAATAGGAACCGCGAGATCATAGCCATAAAAACCAAGACAAGCTCCTTATGAGTTGAATTTACCTAATTTGAAGTAATTTTTTGTTTTCGCCCATGCTTCTATTTCGCTATTGAGTTTCTTTGTTAATCTATTGTTAATAAAGTGATTGGGAATTTTATTTGAATACATAATTTAACTAAATACATAAATCATAAGTATAAACTAAAAGTATAAATAATACAGAAACTTATATTAATGTAAATTAGTGTTATTTATTGTTGATTATTATCAGTAGTCAGACCTTTGTGGGGGAACTGTTAGTGTTACAGCTACTCGCTAGCTTATAACTTTGTGAACTAGCTCTGTCTTAGAGGCATTGCAAGAGTCCCTCGAGCCAAGAGATACTGAAGGAACGTTCATATGGCCCCAAATCCTTGAAATAAAACAAAATCATAATGAATAATAAGACGAGGTTGTCACAACCACATTTATTAAAAATAGTGAGACCTATAAATTACCTGAAAAATATCTTACTATTTTTAATAAATGTGGTTGTTACAACTTGGTCTTATTATTCATTATGGATATCTTCAATAATATCACCTTCACCACTACAGAGAAAGTTAGAACAATGTAATTTTTTCCTACAGTGACCCGAAAAAGTGCCTATTTTTGCTCTAATTGTAGCACGCAAAATAGTCTATTCCTGCATCAGTGCAGAAAAGTACTTTTCCGTACTCCAGATTTGCAACCTAGCAACACAAAATAGTGAGCATGTAATACGCAGGGTCCCTATTCTGAATTCAAAAATAGGTTGGCTGCTCTGCTTCAGCTGCCTAATAGTTGTAGTTGTTGTTGTTGTTGTTGAAATCGATTTGATTCGAAGATAGGTTATGTGAGGAATTGTGAGGTTATGTATGCCCTGTTTTGTTCTGTTTAAATTACTTTATACATTACTGTAGGAAAAATTTAATGTGTAATTCGAGCGCAAAGTATTGTTTCTGCACTCGAGAAACATTTTTCACTCGCCTTCGGCTCGTGAAACAAACGGTTTCTCTCGATGCAGAAAAACGCTGCTTTGCACTCTAGTTACACAAATAGCTATTTCCAGTTTTAATTTGTTGCCTATCGTTTTCTGATGTGTTTCTGTATCTTTGAATTGCAGCCAAGCAGATAGTAATTCAGTTTGCGTTCAACGGTAATATTAAGGAGTTGCGCGAGAAGTACAAGAACGTGAAAGAGGCGCAGCCGGTGCTGCAGTACCTGAAGGTGGCCAGCGAAGTGCGCAAAAGTGCCGACGCCAAGATGGTGGCGCGCGCCATTGAGGCCAACTCGCTCACCGTACACCATCTGCCCTCTCACAACAAGGACATCATCAACAGCGATGAGGTTAGAAAACTTCTCTACTACGTACGCTTATAGATTGTTAGATAATTTTCCTTTTTTTCCTGCGGATGAAGCCCACATAGGTCTGAGGCCTGTGTGTTGGTATGAATTGGATGATAGTGAGTTGAACCTACAGTTTTAGGTGGGTTCCGAACCACCGTGAAGAGATTTTTCAGCAGTAAGTGTAATTCAAATCTATTCACCCAAAACACAATATTGAAACATGCAGAACAAAAAATTTCCTTCAATACCACATTACATGCTACTAAAAACTGTGAGATCTACACAGTTAGTTATAATAACATCTATTTGTAGGTATATAGTACCATAGCCGATTTCGACTGTAGGTGACTCTTCAGACCTTAACGTTATGTTTTAATCCAAACAGCGTACTACACAAACGAGGAGTGAGGTAGTTTGTGATTGCATTCCTCACTGAGCGTACAGTTTCATGTCAGCATGCCAAGCTGACCGAAACATGGTCTGAAGCTCTATGCTGAAGCACTCCCACCACTTCCCAACAGAGTCTTGCTGCACAGATGAGTGTGTACACTGTCTAGTACACCTCTAAGATACTTTCTGCGTCCAAGCCAACATTCGACAGAGACTTTTGTAAAGCAACACAATTTATGTAGCCTTTTTTGTATCTAAGATGAACAAAACTTCATTCATTTCAAGCCACAATAAGGCAATGCATTTATTTTGTAATAACATATATTTAGGAAAGCATCCTACCCCATTATGGCATGCCATGTTCTGGAGTCATGACAAAGAAAATTTGAATTAGTAGAAACGAAAATAATAAAAGTAACGGTTTTTTGTAGGATGAAGCCCACATAGGTCTGAGACCTGTGCGTGAGTTATGAGTTGGATGATGGTGATTGATGAGTTGGACCTACAGTTTTAGGTGGGTTCCAAACGACCGGGAAGTGATTTTACAGCAGAAAACAGTGTCTTTTTTTCTGGCCAATCCAATCGGTCACCCGTACAAAGAGGGCCCTGAAGTTCGTAGCTTATCTTTGTCTGACTGAACCTATACCTGCTACGGCTCACGGTTATCACTTCCTTGCAACTATAACTACTCTGGAATCTATATTCACCACATAGGATAACCTGTGAGTAGGAGACGAGTAAGATTGTTTACAATTTTTTTACTACATTAAAAATAAAAATTGTTGAAATGCAATAGCCTAAATGAAAATATCATGACAATAAAAGTGTACAAATTTAGAAAAAAATTATTCAATTTGAACATAGACACAAATGTTAAATTGCTTGAGTACAAATGGTAAACAAAGTTATCTGAATTATGTACAAATGTCACAATCAGCCAATTAGAACTTCGATTATCCGTGCCCCGATTAACTGGGGTTCGGATTAACCGAGGTGCTGGAGCGTAACCGAGATGCATTTTAATGGGGCGAAATTGTGAGTTGGGTTAACATAATTGAAGGGGAGTAATGGCCGTGAGCCGTAGCAGGTATCTGTTCAGTCAGATAGAGATAAGCTACGAACTCCTGGGCCCGCATTGTAAGAGTGACCGATTGGATTGGCCAGCAGAAAAACGGTCTGCTCTCTACTGTAAAATCACTTCCCGGTGGTTCGAAACCCATCTAAAAATGCAGTTCCAACTCATCAATCATCATCATCATCATCCAGCTCATTACCCACGCACGTACTTGAATTATTTCACTATCTTTATTGTCCTGGTATTTACGGTTATGTGGTTAATTCAAATTGTGAGTGGTTCTGCTACCATTATTTCAGTTGTTTCAAAATATATCTGGAGTCCTATATTTTGTAGAGTTGTTGTTTGATTCCGGGCTTCTTGTATGTTATCACCTAATAATGCTAAATCGCCTGCAAATCCTAAGCAATTTAAGTTTATCTTATCTTTCTTGGTTCCTATTCTTATGTTTCAAAACAATTTAGATCTACCATTTTGCAACCACTTGTTCTACAATACAAGAAAATTGTAAAAATATGTTTGAGAAGACCAGTTAGGTACCCAACAAGTCTTATTTACAAAGAGTTTAATGTGTTGAGCCCTGTAGAAATTTATAAGTTGAATCTGTTAAAATACATATTTAAAAGACCTGTAGATTTCCCAGTTGCTCCTGTCCATGGTCATTCAGCTCGTGGTCAAGTCAGAGAAAATGTGGAGGAGCCTCGAAGTTTGACAGCTGCTGCTGCTGCCAATCATTCTGCCTTTAGGGGTCCCCGGCTGTTTAATGCTCTGCCATTTGACATCTCTAGTCAGTCTTCTGGTCATGTATTTGTCAAAAGACTACAGCAGTACCTCCTAACAACTTAATGTAATGTATATCCTTCTAAGTTATCAAAATCCAAATTAATGTAATGTCTATTTTTTTTCAATGTATTCTAAGTATATAATAATATCACTAATGTTTCAAATATTTTTTTCTTTATAATTATTATATTTTTGTATAATATGTATAACTGTCAATAGTTCATAGCAGCAGTATTTTAGTTCTATTTTATAATATATTGTTATTGTCTTTTCTTATTTACTGTATAATTTCTGATGTTAGAGAGACAAACCATTCCTCCACACAGGCTATAGCTTAATGAGGAATGCATTTAAAATTGTTATTGTATTCTATGTTTTTAATATTTTCATTCAAGTGAATAAAGTATTTGAATTTGAATTATCTGTAATTATTATATAACTATAATAATTATTTATTTATATTTTGTGCGTTATTTTGGTGCAGGTGTGGTGTGCGCTAATAATGGGCATGCCCTTAGAAGAGATGCTGGACAATTTGCAGTATCTGTCGCGCCACCAGATGTTGCGGCCGGCTCGTGGCGCCACCAAAAACCTGACGCGCCGCTACTGTGACGCAATCAGCAACGTCAAGACCATGGCCGAGTCCCACATACATCCCGCTCATGTACTCATCGAACTCAGCACCTACAATCTTATCGCCAAGTAGGTAGAATTATTATTAATCTTTTTTCGTATCACCCATCACCCACTTTGGGGTATGTTAAATCAATTATTCTTCTTTAGTGGATGTTCCTTGCACTTTAGCCAATACGATGTTACCTTTCTCCTCTCCTCTCCTCGCACTATACAGTTCCCCTTCCAGCTTTGGGTTTTTCTTGAAATCTATTTTCATCCTTCAGCAACTTCCAGTATTCTTGATTATATCGTCAAGTTGTACTTGTTCAAACCAGTTACATTTTGTTTTTCTTACTATGAAAATAAAACTTTGTCATACACAATTTAAAAAAAAAACGTTTTCTCTCGGTATTTTCCCATTCATTTCAACTTCATTGTAAATATCATTATGAATAATAAGACAAAATTGTCACAACCACATTTATGTAAATTTTATAAATGTGTTTGTGATAATTTTGTTTTATTATTAATTATGGATACCTTCCACAATATCACCTTCGCCACTACAAAGAAAGAAAAATATCATTATTGCATTATTATACTATTATTAAATTCTTTAAATCTACAAAAGGATATACATTACTAATTTCATTTGCTTTTTATTCTTTATCTTTATGTTTTGCTTCGTCTTCTGTTTAAGTTATCAATTCTTTTTTCGCTCGCGAATCACTAAAACTTATTAAATTAATGATTTTTCTATTTTTTGACTCGCTGCTAGAGCTCAAGCTTCTGTGGGCGGCGCGTCTAATAGTTATTTATGTATTAAGAGCGTGAAGCGCGACTTTATCGCTCGAGCCAAAACATTTACTGCGCGATGCGTAGCGGAGCGCAGTAATTTTGCGAGAGCGATAAAGAAGCTTCACGCGCGAATTGCATACAATATTTTTCCTACAACTGCAGTTCTGGATTCCAACACAATAAAAGCTTGCAGTTTGTAACATCACAGACCATGTGCGGATTTGGTTAGCGTTTGCCATTGTTGAGGTTATGTGAATTTTACGGATTCCATGATCCACCAATGAGAAGGCATCAAAATCAAAACAGAAGCGTAAAGAAAACAGCTGGCGAGCGTAAAGTACTTTACCGCTTGCGGAGCAGTAAAGAGGTATTTTACAATTAGTTTTCAGTATGTAAAGAACTACTTTACGAGCAGTTGTAGGAAAAATATTTTATGTTCTTTTTTCCGTTTCCTTTACATTGAAATGTTCTGTTTTTGAAATTTTGGAAAATAATGTCGTTTATAATTTTTATGTTGATTTTTTTTAGTAATTCTGGAAACTAAAAAAAAGGAAAAACAGTATAGAAATTCACTTTTATTTTTCTATTGATACGCATCAACCCATATTTTTTCGTCATTAACTGTCAATATTGAGCTTATTACTATCACTTTGCAAAACTCAGCAATTTTATCGCTGTTTGACGGCAGTAGGCCACATTACGCACTGACCCCAGATCAAAAGGGGTCCTTTCCTTGCTACTGTTGGAAATCTTACGATCTTTACATGCACCAAAATTGCTTGAGGGAAAATGTTACGTATTTTTGTTTCTTGTCATTCTAATTTGGAATAGAGATGATGAAGTTCTATATGAAAATAAATGTGTCTCAAGTTGATCGATGTAAGCTATCTGCGTTTTGTAAATAAAACCCTTCAGAATCGGGACATTTTTTATATCACCCGATATTTTGATTAAAATCAGACTATTCGTTATTTGTGTAATAGATCTTTTACATATATTTTTCCAATGAAATGGCTATAATAATTATCTATATCTTACATGTATATTTTTTTAATTCAGATTTTTCAGATCTTGGGCTCATTGACAAAAGAAACATCAAGAAACAAAAATATGAAATTAACTCAAGAAATTTTGGCTTGTGAACAAGTGGAAAGTAAAATAATTTGCAACATTAAACTGTGATGATTCTTTCCCCATTTTGGTATTAATCTTGTGTATAATTGCGTAGTATTTATTATATTTTGTGTTTTTTTTTTCTAGAGAAAAGATTCAATTGGCTACCAAATTGAAGCATACAGCCACTGTTCGAAAGCCTCCATCATGCAATGAGCAAATTGTGGAAGAACTTGGAAAAGTATTGGAGTCATCCTTCAAGGTAAATAAATTATTATAAATCTGATGAAGCTGATAGATTTCTTTACATTTTCGGCTTTGGTTAATGAGTTTGATGAGTTGGATCTACAATTTTTGGTGGTTGGGATCCACCGGGAAGTTATTTTACTGGAGTCTTTTTTTCTGAACAATCAATTTGGTCACTCTTACAAACAGGGTCCTGGAGCTCGTAGCTTATCTCTATCTGACTGTACAGATACCTGCTACGGCTCACGGCTATGTTGTAAATCTATTTATTTGAGAATAAACTATCTATCTAACTGTAGGATTGGTAAATTATCAGTAATGTTTTAATAATAATAATAATAATAATATCGTGTGACCTGGCTGGCTCAGGTCTGGTGTCAGAGTTATCAGGTCGCACCTGAATAAGTTCAAGGCCTCTGATGTGACTTAACGACTGTTTTTTAGGCAGCTGGGACCGACAGCTTAACGTGTCCTCCGAAACACGGGAGTGGCCTGAGGTAAAATCTTTCGGTCAGAACTGGGATCGAACCCGGGACCTTTGGGATAACAAACCAGCACTTAACCCACTCGGCTACGGCCACAGTAATGTAATGTTTTAATTGATAATGTTGTTTTATTAAATATATATGTTATGTTTTGAACTTATATTCTGTTTGTTGTTTTCAGTTGCTGGTGCCAACCGGACAACGGTACCTGGTGGCCGTCGACACGAGGAGCAAAATGTGGACGAAACGCTGCTGGAAGAATCGCTACGTTAATTGCGCCGAAGCGGCCGCCCTGATAGCGCTGAGCATAGTGCGCTGTGAACGTGACGTCACACTCGGCCTCTACGCCGGGCCCAAGTCGGGCTTCGTACCGGTCGAAGTGGCCAGTGATACCACGCTCACTGCGCTGCTATTGAAAATGAAAAAGCACCAGCAAGAGGAACCCGCTTCGGCCGAGGCTCGTCTCGATAATGTGAGTGTGATCGCATTGCTGATCTGGTAATCACCGGTCGCAGAAATGCACTAATTTATTGATCTATCGTTATACGTGCTGTTTGCTAGATAGATACATAGATACACTAATTTAATTATGTATTGTTATCTGTGCTGTTTGACCGAACAGTGAGAGGTCTCTGTTTCAAGTCGACCGTTTTCCATTTGTTTGTCTGTTTTTTTTTTTGTCTTTTTTTTCTGATGATGCCCACATGAGTCCAAGACTTGTGCGTGGGTAATGAGGTGAATGATAACTTATAGATGCCAAACGGAGGAGCGGTATTCGAACCCACGACCTCTGAAACGACAGCAAGTTGAAGTTGCAACGCCCCAACCAACTGCGCTAAGCGGCCCGCCATTTGAAATGTATTTAAGGCTAAACACGTGGGCCAAATTCAATGAAATGTTGCATGGATCTTCCTTTAAGGAATGCCCAGCGATGTATGTGTAGGGATTTTCGAAATTTGCATGCATTTAACAGGAAAAAAGAAGGTCCTTCTTCTGTAGGGAACATATTGTTTTTAAAATGAGCTTCCCCATCATAATGAATAATAAGACTTTGAGTTGTCTCAGCCACACTTATTGAAAACCTTGAGATACCGGTTGTTACACCATTATCAATTTCAAACAAACTAAAACTAGAGTACAGAGTAGCTGAATATATACTACACACCAAATGATACTATTGGCTGAGGGAGAAAGTGCCTCTGATAGGCTGACTTTCATTGAATGTCTGTGATTGGCTGAATGCCTTAACAAGTCACGCCCACTGGTGGGAGGAGCAACAAGCAAAAATAAGTTTCAAAATAAAGAACCAAAAACCGTGAACACATAGAAAGCAACAAACAAGTACAATACACAAGTAGGCTAGAATTAAAAAATTTGAAGCTCACTGAAATGCAGTCAAGGTCCACCGAGAAAGACACGAAAGTACTGATATTAAAATGTTAATTAGACATTCTCGTCATACAGATCAAGTTCCTTGGCCAATACAATTGGCCTACTGTACTCCTTCATATTTATAGAAGCCAACCCACTATCCCTCGGAGCTTCTGTTTAGTGATTTCAAAGTATTGGATCCCAGACAGCTGTATGCAAAGGAAGTAGCATCGAGGTTGCACAAAGACAACTCTGCCTTACAGAATAGGAACAACCACCACAACACCAAATACAGGCATCTCCTCATATCAAACAGGGCAAAAAAGGCTCTCTATCAAAGACACTACAATCATCTAGCACCAAAAATCTACAACTTAATTCCTGAAAACATAAAAGCAATAGGATAGATCAATAAAGTCAAGCAACAGCTTCATAACTGGCTAATAAATATTTACAGACAGCATATAGAAAGGATTTTCTCAAACAATGATTATGATGGAAACTTGTAATTTTGAAAACTGACCAATCCTTAATCCTATTTTTAACTAGACCTCCTTTTTCCTCTACTTACACCTACTCTAGAACATGGCATGCCATAGTGGGGTACGATGATTTCCTAAATATATGTTTTATTTATTAATATACATATTATTATTTTATTTTTATTTTATTTATCCTTTTCACAAAAAAAGAAGCAAGAATATATATGAAATACATCTGAATATACTATTTAAATATAAAAAGCACTAAATTAAAAATATAATAAGGAAGGTCCCTGCAAGGTTCAAAACCTGTGCGCAGGGGCCGAGTGTTATACAATTATAATGTCTGAAACGTTTAAACTAAGGGAAAGTTTGATATACATTTAGCCACTACAATTTATTATAGGACATTAGAAGGATTGAAAAACCTGAAGCAATAAAACAAACTAAGGAAACAGGGAAGGGGAAAGGGAGTACGTAAAAGAAAGGAAGAGGGAAAGGCGAGACACAAATGTAAAGAGACTGCAATAAATTAACAGTCCAAAATTAAAGCCAACACCTAAATTATTATTACCTGTAATATAAATATTGAACCAATTGGTTAAAATACTTTGTACTGTTACTTGGAGTTACAATGGATTCGTTTCTGCGCTGGGACCATCATATCAACGACTTATGCGGGAGGTTAAGAAAAACCATCTACAAGTTCAGAATCCTGAGGACACTAGTCGATGAGAGGTGTCTGAAAACAATTTACTATTCTCTGACCCAGTCCTTGCTTATGTATGGGATTGTAGGATGGGGAGGAACCAGCTTCCTGCATATTGAGCCGCTCCTCAAGGTTCAGAAGCTGATTATGAGGGTCATCAACCGGAAACCACCACGCTATCCATCGGACCAGCTATTCAGCGAATTCGTTGTGATGGATCCAAGACAGCTGTACTCCAAGGAAATACTATGCAGAATACACAAAAATCCAGCCAGCTTCCAAACCAGAAACCATAGCCACAACACCAGATACAGGAACCTTCTTATCACTAATGTTGCTAAGAAGGCACTATACCAAAGACATTCCAATCATCTAGTACCAAAATTATATAATCTACTTCCTGAAAACATTAAACACATAACTCACTTCAAAAAGTTCAAAGCAACAGTACAAAATTGGTTAACAAGCAAAGGAAGACAGAGAATAGAAACAGTAATTTCAAACAATTCATAGTATCATCTAACACAGAACACATACCCACAAGACATTTACTGATTTACTTAACACTTACTAATCTTACTTATTCGCTCACAAAAATTCAAACCTACTCTAGAACATGGCTTGCCATAGTGGAGTAGGTCAATTTTCCACACAAAAACTTTTGTATTATAACATAAATTTTGATCTTTTACTAACACATTTTTGTATTAATAACTGTAGATGTTTGTAAATTTGTAGTAGTATTAGTTTGGAAAATAAATCATTTATTTATTTATTTATTTACTGTATATTTGAAAAGAGAAATAAAATTATTTTTTATTTATTTAGTTTAATGTTTGAAATGTTGCCAAGCTTAGCTTGATTATGCGACGTAACTTGAATAAATGTGATTTGATTTCAAAGGCATCGACAGTGGAAGCGGAGATAAAGGCGCTGGCGGCGGTGTGCATGGACACAGTGAAGACGCCGATAGCGACGCAGGTTTTCGACTGGGCCGAGCAGAATAAGCGCAGCGTCGACGTGTTTGTGGCGCTCGGCGACAACCAGCTCCACACCACCAACCTCGCCACCAAACTGGCGCGCTACAGAAGCATCATGCGACTGCAGAATGCCAAGTAAGTAGCTAACCAACAAGTAGCTCTTGTGTTTCCTGTTTTCCAAAGTTTAATATTTGTTTAAGTCTCTTTAACGACAACACCAGATACAGGCATGAAGGTATAAGAAAGTGGAGGGGTTATAAAGTCAGAAAAATAAAATAAAATCATCTTCAATTTTTGCACCATTGCAATGTAATTCACTGTATATTTGACTCATTGAAACTATTTTTACTTTATAATTATATAAATCGACTTCTAACCTATAATTTTTTCTTCTCACTAATAGGGCCCTTACACTACTAAAAATATTGTCAATATAAGTTAGTATTGACAATAATATTGAGGCAAAAAAAAATACTGATGTATTGATAACTTGTATTGAAGAATATCTAGATTTCTACAGGGATGCAGAATATGTCCGAACGCCCGAACATTGTTCGGGGGAAGTCGCCGAGGGTCTGGGGAAATTTTGGGGAAATAAAAAAATTAAGCATATTAGTTTTAAATTCTGATAGAACATTTCTCAGACTTAAGTGCTTAAAGTCCGAGGAAATCTTAAAATAATACGTATATAATGGATATAATTTGTTATTTGTGAATGATAGAATATAACGCATCAACACAGTCCAGTCTAATTAGTAGTACCTAGAAGGAAAGTGATGACTGATGAGTCTAATGTCAAGAACGCCTACGCGACCCGGCCGAAAAACCCCTCTATTTCCGTCTTTCCCTCTATTATCCCTTCCCCACCCGTCTTGCCATATCCCACTCCAGCCATTGCCAAGGTCATTATCGTTTATCACTATGAGTAATAAGTGAAATTTGAAGAAACAAAGTCAAGTTATATTATCGGGTTTCACGACACTTATTTTGGGGAAATTTTGGTCTTTAAAATTGATGTCTGGGGAAATTTTGGGGCTTCGGAATATTCTGCACCCCTGGATTTCTAGAAATCCACAATCAATACCGTCTGTTATTGACAATATTATTGACGAGTTGTGTGTACATCAATATTATTGTCAGTAATAATAGTAAATATTAATAATAATCAGTAATATTATTGTCAGCAAATAGTATTAAAGCCAAACAAGCCTTTTCTTTATATTTCTTACTTAATTATTTGTTAATTTTTGATCAACTAATTAATTCTTAATGAATTAGGTTAAGAAAAACTTCACAAATCTTACACGATGACAAATACTGACGAATTTTATTGACAGTATTATTGATAAGTGTAAGGGCCGTTTGCAAAAAAGTATCACAAACCAGTATTGTCAATATCGGTCCTTCAATATTATTGACAGTATTTTTACTAGTGTAAGGGCCCTATTATGATGAAGAAATGGAATGGATGAAAGTTCTTAGGTCTGTTGGCAGATAGCGCTCACTACGCTACATCAAAATATTACTTTATTTTTTCAAAAACGAAACAGAAAATGATGGTTTAAAAGATATTGGTGTAGTAATTATTACTTAACAGTAACTGTAAATTTACATACAGTGCAGTATCTTTATCTTTTCATCTATGTTATTTTATGTTAGTGTCTGATATTATTATTCAAGTTTAGGTTAGCTTGTGACCACGTTCAATGTAAAAAGCTGTTCATCATTCAGAAACATATTATAAGAGCCACTTTGGGTAGACCTAGACTACTCCAGTAAGCTCATTTCCAAGGAACTTTAGTTCTTAACTTTAAGGCTGTTGTACATTAAAAAAATTGATATTGTTTATAAATTGCAATAGACATTTATTCAGAATAAGACAATTTACTTACAACATAAGACCGTTAACAAATAACATACTCATACCTAACTGGAATAAAAGTATTTGCAGGCACCAAACACATCATATTTGCTGTAAACTATTCAATATCTTACCAACTGAACTATTATCATTTAATAATAAAAAATCATCTATTTTTAAAATTGTAGAATGGGTCAAAGAGAATATCTTCTTTAAAATAGGAAATTTAATCTAGTTTCTTGATGTTTTATGTGTTATTTGTATTTATTATTTGTCCTTATTTTTCACTTATGCTTACTTTATTATTTCTTATATTGTAGCTGTGGTGATTTTTACTATTCTATGTTTACTTGGTCGGTCTGGCGCTCAAGCTATGCTTTGCTGGGTCGAAATATGGGTGACTGAATAGTCTAGAATCTTTGTTCATTTCTTATTATTTAAATTGATGTATTTTTGTTTAATTGGGAAATGAATCTTATTCTATTCTACTAAATAGCGCCTTTCCGAGTCGTTCTTAGTTAAGTCGTTCTTAGATGAACGTAAATTACGTTCATAAATGCGGCCCTTCAATGTTTATTATTGTTTTGCAGAATGGTCCACGTGCATCTGAACGGTCCAGCCAAGTTTGAGGCGAAGTCGAGAGGCAGCGGTCTACTGGCCATTCACGGATTCGACAAGAATGTGCCCCGAGTCATCGAAGCGTTCGCCAGGGGCGCGTTCTAAGTCCAAGTTCAAGCTGAAGTTCACGGTGAAGATCCAAGTTCAAGTTGAAGTTGAAAGTGAAGTTCTAACCAAGTTCACGAAGCCGTTCGATGAATTTGTTGACAGCTGTTGTAACAGCTATTCGGATTCAGTGGCATTTTCTGTTTTGTGCCTAAGCAAAGTTTTCTATTGACATTTATAAAACTGTACCACGAGATAGGCTTGTTTCACACATAACCGGCATCCAGCAGTTTACCGGGCGTATTAAATTGCATCATATGATTTCAAAAATCGGGTAAGTGAAGTTGTTTAAAAAACTATTGTTTAAAAACTGTTCGGAACCCACTTAAAACTGTAGGTCCAACTCATCAATCACCATCATCCAACTCATTACCCACGCACAGGTCTCAGACCTATGTGGGCTTCATCCTCAAAAAGAAAAGAAAAGAACTGTTGTCAACTCCCAGTTAACCAAATTTACTCGAAATCTGTAGAAAACCCCATGTATTTCGACCTGCAGGCGACCTTGAAATGTATATTCTTTGATATTTCAAACGATGAATATAATTTTGAACATATGACCAAAACAAACTCGTAAAAATAGATGCATGTATAATTTGACGTAAGAAATAATTCATTTTTTTTTTTAATCGAATGAGTGATAAATAACGTAAGCTTGAGTAAACTATTGCTTGTTGAATCAGGGAGAGAATGTAGCTCTGTATTTTTTCCATTGTAGATCGAAATGCTTCTAACCTACTGTGTAAATAGCTAGCAGCCATAAATTGAAGTTTCTCGTAAACGTTCCAATTTATTTCATTTGTGATAATTAGTTACAACTTTTGATTTGTTGTGGTGTTTCTTCCTAAACGTGATATTTATGAATGTTCTCAATTTAGTTCTGTAATTTGAATAAATGTTCCATTATTATTTCTTTAGTTTCTTTTTTCTACTTTAGTACTTGGGGAAAATTTTAACATAATTGGTAACAAAATCAACCTAAGGCTTGAAATTCGAATCTTCTTATGATTCTTAATCTTGAAAAAGTAAATGTGATTCTTTTTCATTCGAATTTCTACTTCATAAAAAAAGATACAAAAATTGAAAAATGTTCAAAATTTGTTGTCTTGTTTATTAGATTTTACTGGAAAATTATCTTTCATTTCATACAGCAGGTAATACTTGTAAAGTATGTTGCATTTGAAACTATTATTTTATTGATTCAAATGTTCTCTGAGTTTATATTAAGTCAATTGACTAATTAATTATTTATTATTGCTTATACATAAATATGTCTGTTATTTTGACTTACTATTGGAACTATTTTATTCATTCAATCTTTCTCTTCGATTCTATATTAAGTTAATTACCTAATTATTTATTATTACTTATTCATAAATATTTCTATTATTTTGACTTACTACACTTTAGCCTTAAGAAGTATAAAAATATTGCTAGGATTAATAGTGATAAGAAGAAAAATCAAATGAAAACAATAAAAAAATGGGGGTTAATCTAATAATGCATGGTAATATATATTAAGATATATATATATAATCGCATGTTAAGTGTCTTTCTAGTGGAGTGATTATTCAGAGTAGTCAGTAAAGTTATTACAGTAATGGTAAATTGACTAGAATTATGTCGATGGTTTTTGAGATCATATTTTAATTCAATTTTAAATTGGGAAGGAAATTTTAGTTCAAAGAATATTTTTAATCTAGACAAGAAGAAAATTCTAATTTTACAAAATTCAAATTTTAGTTGGATAAGAAATTTTTGTTTGAAGAAAAATCAAATTTTACAAAGTTTTAGCCCATAGATTCTAAATTTGATTTGTTTTATACGGATTGATTCAAAAAACAATATAGTAAAAGACTACAAACTTATTTTATCCGTAGCCAGTATATTTTCTACTTGTGATTTAGTTATTTACATTTTATTTATAAATTTTTTCTATTCAGTGATCTCGAAAATCATTGCAAAGGTTCGCCAACCACTGGAAAATCTTTTGATTAGCCCATTGTTATGCAATGATCGATCAGAATCAAAGTATTGACCATCCATAGTAACGTTAACAGACAATGCCTTAAAATCCGTAAGTCTTGTGATATACTTGTTTTATTTGTATAATTAATAACAATATATAATATGTTTTAACTTATGAAAATAGTGTGATCAGTTGAGGGTAGATAGTGTTAGTTGGAATCGATGATTTAAAGGTTTTCACTGGTCTAAACAATGGCGACTCATTCGAAATTTAAAATATTGATATTGTTTAATTAATTTCCAATCTAATACTTTTTGAACATCTACATTTGTACATAGATTTCGACCAAGTTGAATCAAACAATGGTGTTTTATTTCAATTATTGTCATGTACATAAAAATGTTCATACTTAAATTACTACTATAAGTAATATTTAGTAGTATCATATACTTCTGTAAACTTAATTTTGTCCTTATAAATGATGTAGAACTCACCCATAATGTGATAATGTTGTTAATTCTGGAGTTCGTGACTGACGAAATGGCGATTGTATTATCGTATTGCCATATCAGAACGTAGACTAGCCATCTCCCCCCAGTGATGTAAGACAGGATACTTTATTTGTTAGAACCTAACCTAACCAGACGTAATACAGAAAACTTTACAACTATACTTTTATTTATTAGAACAGAAACTGAGGTTTTAATACTTATAGCATCATCATCTAAATTATTAGAACTGATGATGATGATGATTATGGTGATAATGATGATGATGGTGAACATTGAAAGCTGTATTTATGAACGTTCCTTCGGTGTCTTTTTGCTTGAAGGACTCTAAAAATTTAATGTATTCCAAGAGTCCCTCGATTCAATTAACTCTGTTTTAAATATTTCGAGTATAATTGAGAACATTATTCCAAATTCAGTTATTTTCTCCTTAATTTGTTACATGTTTTTGTTCCTTTTTAACATGTTTTGTTCCTTAATTTGAGAGCATGTTTTAGGACATTCTCAATCATTTTAGAGCATACATAATGTTTTGGAACCCACCTAAAACTGTAGGTCCAACTCATCAATCACCATCATCCAACTCATCACCCACGCACAGGTCTCCGACCTATGATTGTGGGCTTCATTCTCTGTAAAAGTGGAAGGAGCATAAAGTCTGAAAAGTGATGCTGAAGATTAGCCACACAAAATGGCGTCGTTATTACTGATATCAGCCATCTTTTTTTTTTAATCTTCTATAGACTATGCTTCCATGCAAGTTACACTTTTTAATAAGGTTATAGGTTATGTTTCCCCCATTTTATTACATCTATGGTCTGAACAGTGTCTCCTAATAAGGTATTAACTGTGGCAACTATCAGATTACCCACGCATAAGTTACAGTATTTTTCTCGAAGTCATAATGGTTGAGTTCCTGGGAGCTTTACCGGTAACTGGTAAATGTAACCGGTCTATTTGGTCTAATTCATTGAAAAATTTGAATAGACCAATCAGACGCCACCGGTAACATGTACCAGTTACCGGTAAAGCTCCCAGGAACTCAACTCTTTTTTGAATGAGAAAATGATTGTGAATTTCATTCGGGCAACTGGGAAAACTATTGAATATTATTTTCGTTCTCAATGGAAAATTTTGATTCAATTGGAATACAGCCATATTTCCCAGGTTTAATTATTTTTTTTATTGCTGATGATGCCCACAGTCCGAGACTTGTGCGTGGGTAATGAGGTGAATTGCATTTATTAAGGGCGGACTTAGGACTCTCTACCTCTTAACCCTTAAAGCATAACCTAAGTAAATAGTTATCTTGGCTAGACTGGGGTTTAGTGTCCAATTTTAAAACAAATCAAGATTGGATCGACGAAAGTTTATGGTTTATTTTTCTAGGTTCCAGGTTTTTCAAACTCAGATGGAGTTTTTGCTATCATTGCTTACCCGTAAGCGTTTTACAATATCAATCATATTACTTATCGATTTAAATCGTAACCGATATTGATCATAGTTATTTGTAATCAATATTACAATTATATTTGAATTTGAGAAAATTTTTCATTGGACGCAAAATTTGAATGTGAAGTGGTGACAAGAAAAATAGAAAACAGGTTGAATATATGAAGAAAAATTAAGTAAATAGGTTTGTAAATAAATGTATCAGGGAAAGGATTAACAAAACACAAGAGCATCAAGAAAAGAAAATTGAAAATACTGTAGACTTAGTTTTAATGTTATTTAGAAACAGTTCAATTATTTTGTAAAGGTAACCCCACCTTCTTCGTGGTGTTTTTTTACTGTACAATTGTTATTATAATGTGATTAAGGTCAGACAGAAACGCAGGCCTGGTGATGTGATGCAGGGTAATTTTTTGTGAAACTCAAATGGATTAGGGTGTACAAAATAGAAGCAAGGTGAGGTCTAATTCATGTTTCGCAAAAACTAACACTTGGTCATGTCACCAAGCTTGAGTTTCTATTTGCTGTGTTTTCTGGTGCCTATAACATTTTTTTTGTCTCAAATATAATTTCTTCCCATAAATATAACGATTGCCTTACAGTTTGAGTCGCCATTTCATAAATCTTTAGTAATTATAAAAAATAATTTACAAAACAGACTTTGTTGAGTGTCTGTCTACATACTGCCGTTAGTGAACCATTTGGTTCACGAAGTACTTTATTTAGGATTCACTGGAATTTGTTTGAAGGTGTGTTATTATACTTTTCACTAATGCTTTTTGTATTTTTCGTTGTTTTCTACATTTTTTAATATGATATGAAAAATGAGTATTTCTTGTCCGCAGTTGATTGTTATCTACCATTGGGTATACGTTTTATTAGGAAATTGATAAATAAAGACTTGTTTCTTCTATTTTGTTTTATAAATATACTATTCTTTAGAAGTTTTTTGGTTCGTTCTATAAACTTCAACGGTTTTTTAGAATTTTATTAAGTCTGATGTTTTTTTAAAGAAGTGATTATTCATGATTGCATCATAGCAACTTATCTTAATTGATATTGAGAAATTCAGGAATAATTTTTTCTCATATTTTGTTTAAATAAATCTTCTATTCTTAAGAACTTATTTTGTTTCGTTCAATAGGCTTTGAAAGTTTTTTGGGGATTTTTTAAAAAGGTTTCAATGTTCTGTTAAAGAAGAGCTTATTGTGATTACATCATAGCAACTTATATATTAATATTTCCATCTGATAATACCATTTGATATTTATTTACTATTTATAATATTCTTGATTAATTCTTTAGTCTATTTATTAATTTATGTAATTTTCTTCAAATGTTTGTTCAATGTCTAATATGTTTTCAACCATAATAATCATAATGCCTTTATTGGCAAATTATTTTTATAGTGGCATAGAATTGTGGTATAAAGAGGGGTCAGTTCAATTGGTCATTATTCCGTTCATTCCGGGTTCAATACCTGTATGGATCTGGAATTTTCTACCATTATTTAACATTGTTACCCAAGTACAAGATCAGGCCTATTTGTGAATAATCTACAAATTTGAAAGGCAACAAATTAAAAAGAAAAACGAAAGGTTTCTAAAATTGAATCTTTGAAATATTACTGAAAAATCTTGAAAATTCAAACTTTTTCAACAATAGCTTCCCAATTCTTAGGTATAATAAAGCCTATTATGCTATTACCTTCAAAAATTGCTTTACAAAAATTTGGAGAAAGGTACTTCAGATATTTGGGGAAAAGGATCGGTTTTTATAATGCTGAGTGGCTATTGAAAAAAACGCAAATTGACAACATTCTTTGTTTTTTTTCTCTAATATTATTTTTATACCATACAATTATTTGTCTATTAGGCCTTAGTTTTCTCAAAATGAATTCGTATTTTCATTTTCAACATTGTATAGTGCATTTTCACTAAAATAAAATTCAAATCCGTTGTACAATTATTTGAAATTGATTTATACTTATTCGTTTTACAAGAAAGCCCATCTATAAAAATGCCAAAATGTTTAGTTGTGAATTTATGCATAAGTATGTATGCACGTTTGTATTTTAATTGTATTATTATTGTTCGCTTTTAGTAACATTTATTTATACATTTTTTTCGAATCATTTGTAAATGTATACAGTGTTCACAATATTATTGTTTACATGTTGAGCAAAATCAGTTTTAATTAATATTGTTATTCATACTGAAACAATGAGAAAAAATATTTAAAAAATGAAAATACAGGTTTTATATTTTTACAGATTGTTAAAGTCATAGCAATGAATAATAAAACATAGATATTATTTATACTCAAATAATCCATAGTATAATGATTTATCTCCCTACTTCTCCCACATCTCCAAACAGCATGATGTGCAGTAGCAAGCTACAGTCAGCTGATGCAGTGACGTCATCAGGGTCTCTTATCAAAATGACACCCATTTTTTAAATGTTGAATTGCATAGCTTTATAATTATTTCTCTCAAAATATATATGGCTTTCAAGAAACTTGAACATTTCCTATGGTTGATCTACGACATTTTTGATACAAACATACAATTACTTAATTCAGAGCACTTGATAATGTTATAGCATGTACATCACATCAAGGATAGTACTTCTTGGGTATTTAAGTTATTTTATTCATCTTCAAACTCACTTCAATTAATTTTCACTACTGTGGAAGATTAAATAAGCAAGGTGAATTTATATTTCTATCTAACATGAAAAGGAGCTTCATACACATATAAGCAAGGTGAATTTATAATCCATTCTTACAAAAAAAGGAGCTTCATACACATATAAGAAAGGTGAATTTCTATTCCATTCTTACAAAAAATGTAGCTTCATACACACATAAGCAAGGTGAATTTCTATTCCATTCTTACAAAAAATGTAGCTTCATACACATATAAGCCAGGTGAATTTATATTTCTATCTAACAAAAAAAGGAGCTTCATACACATATATGCAAGGTGAATTTCTATTCCATTCTTACAAAAAATGTAGCTTCATACACATATAAGTAAGGTGAATTTATATTTCTATCTAACAAAAAAAGGAACTTCATACACATATAAGCAAGGTGAATTTCTATTCCATTCTTACAAAAAAATGTAGCTTCATACACATATAAGCAAAGTGAATTTATATTTCTATCTCACAAGAAAAGGAGCTTCATACACATATAAGCAAGGTGAATTCCTATTCCATTCTTACAAAAAATGTAGCTTCATACACATATAAGCAAGGTGAATTTATATTTCTATCTTACAAAAAAAGGAGCTTCATACACATATAAACAATGTGAATTTCTATTACATTCTTACAAAAAATGTAGCTTCATACACATATAAGCAAGGTGAATTTATATTTCTATCTAACAAAAAATGTAGCTTCATACACATATAAGCAAGGTGAATTTCTATTCCATTCTTACAAAAAATGTAGCTTCATACACATATAAGTAAGGTGAATTTATATTTCCATCTCACAAAAAAAGGAGCTTCATACACATATAAGCAAGGTGAATTTCTATTCCATTCCTACAAAAATGTAGCTTCAATACACATATAAGCAAGGTGAATTTATATTTCTATCTCACAAAAAAAGGAGCTTCATACACATATAAGCAAGGTCAATTTCTATTCCATTCTTTCAAAAAATGTAGCTTCATAAACATATAAGCAAGGTGAATTTATATTTCTATCTTACAAAAAAAGGAGCTTCATACACATATAAGCAAGGTGAATTTCTATTCCATTCTTACAAAAAATGTAGCTTCATTCACATATAAGTAAGGTGAATTCATATTTCTATCTCCCAAAAAAAGGAGCTTCATACTCATATAAGCAACGTGAATTTCTATTCCATTCTTACAAAAAATGTAGCTTCATACACATATAAGCAAGGTGGATTTATATTTCTATCTAACAAAAAAAGGAGCTTCATACCACAGATTAAAGAAGATTAAGGACAGATTAAAGAAAGGTTTGTCTGTGTTCATACACATATCACTGGGAAGTGATAGCCAATTGCCGTAGCAGGTATCTGTTCAATCAGAGATAAGCTAAGAAACTCCTAGGTGCTCTTTTTATGGGTGACCGATTGGATTGGCCAACAAAAAAGACTGTTCTGTGCTGTAAAATCACTTCCCTGGTGGTTCGGAACCCACCTAAAACTTTAGGTCCAACTCATCAATCACCATCATCCAATTGATCACCTATGCAAAGGTCTCATACCTATGTGGGCTTCATCCTCCGAAAAAAAGAAAAAAAAATCAATTTCTAAAGAAAATTGATTGGAGAAAATTCAATAAATTATTCTGAGAAAATCAGATGTTTTTAACAAATGTTGAAATCAAAATCCTGTAAAGAAGTTTTCGTCATACTTGTAGGTTATGGACAGTTTACCAGTCAAGGAGTCAATGTGGTAAACAGCTGTTTACAGAAATCAAAAACAGCTGATGTAATTTGATGATTATTACCATTCACTGTGTGGTAAAAATCATCAAATGATTATTCCCACATGCTTATGGGTGGCTATTGGCAACCATTTCACTGAAAAACCATTTCCTCAAAAGCTAGATCAGCTGATCTAGAACCATTATTGCCCATTTCATCTTGAGTTGCTGTGATTTGGTGTGTTGAGGTCATGTTTGTATAACATGATTTATAGTTTCTTATTTCAACTTATCTGCTATTTTAGACTTGTATGACGAAAAATATCATATGTAACTCATCCGGGAAGATGTTCACCATACTCGTATGATAATACCGCACTCGACTTCGTCTCATGCATTAACTTATCATACTCGTATGTTAAACACCATTTCCCGCACTTGTAACATAATATACTATTTTGTCATACTCGTACATATTCGCCATCTTACTGAGCATTGAATCGAGCTGGTAAATGTCTGTTTAGAGAAAGAACAGCTGTTTTCATTACTGCATCCTTTTTCAGGTTAGCTTAGGTTAGGTTAGGTAACCTAACCTAACCTAACCTAACCTAACCTATTTCCGCATTCCAGTTGATTCATAATTGGAAAAACAGCTGATCTCAGATGAATTTTTAGTATTTTACTACTGTGATGAATTTTGAGGTTATGTTTGAAGATGCTTGTTGTACTTGCTCTTAGTTTATGTTTTTTTATAATTTAGAATAGTATGATGAAAAATATCGTACATAACTCGTCCGGAAAGATGTTTACTGTACTTGTATGACAATACCGCACTTTACTTTGTCTTGTGTGTTAACTTATCATACTCGTATGGTAATAGTAGTTTATGCAACGATTTTATTTTTACCCTTATTAAGGCACGAGTTAGATGTAAGTTATAACACGAGCGAATGCGAGTGTTATAAATATCTCACGAGTGCTTTAATGGCCAAATAAAATCGTTGCATACACTATTTTATCTATGACCACTAGTATACATTTTAAATTTAAAACAATTTCATTTTACCTGTGGCCGTTCAGAGATACCTAACCTCTCGTCTCAAATATGAGAAGTTATAGTAGATTGTTCGGTTGAAGTAACTGGTGTAGCAGTTTGATGAAATCAGCTGATAGTTTCACAATATTGAATTACGATATTGATTCCATCAAAAATGCTTCTGATTGGTCCAGAACCTGTGTTATAATGTAGAACCTGTACTATAATGAGCTCTTTATGCAACGGGTCTCAAAAAGCATTTCGAAAAGAAAGCTGTTTTGGCATCAATTGTGAAACTGTAATATGTATACATTATGACATGGTCGTAGACAATAGTAGTTTATGCAACAATTTTATTTTGACCCTTATTAAGGCATGAGTTAGATGTAAGTTATAACATGAGCGAATGCGAGTGTTATAAATATCTCACAAGTGCTTTAATGGCCAAATAAAATCGTTGCATACACTATTTTATCTACGACCACTAGTATACATTTAATCACTTCCCGGTGGTTCGGAACCCACCTAAAACTGTAGATCCAACTCATCAATCACCATCATCCAACTCATTACCCACGCACAGGTCTCAGACCTATGTGGGCTTCATCCTCCAAAAAAAAAAATTAAAACAATTTCATTTTACCTGTGACTGTCAGAGATACCTAACCTCTCATCTCAAATATGAGAAGTTATAGTAGATTGTTAGGTTAAAGCAGCTGGTGTAGCAGTTTGATCAAATCAGCTGATAGTTTCACAATATTGAATTACGATATTGATTCCATCAAAAATGCTTCTGATTGGTCCAGAACCTGTGTTATAATGTAGAACCTGTACTATAATGAGCTCTTTATGCAACGGGTCTCAAAAAGCATTTCGAAAAGAAAGCTGTTTTGGCATCAATTGTGAAACTGTAATGTATACATTATGACATGGTCGTAGATAAACACCATTTTCCGCACTTGTAACGTAATTTATACTATTTCGATTGGATATCAAATAAAACTACAACAATAATCTCAAACTTCAGTTTGGCAGTTCAAACTTGAACTTCGATTGTAAAGCATTTATTACATTTCCAGTTATTTACTTTCCTTTCCACATTCAGTATTCCAGTCTGAATATGTGATTGGTGCTGTTATATTGAAGAACGTGTCTAGGAAACAAGGATTGCCACATGTGGGAATATTGATGGTTGAAAGACGCATCCCACCTTCTTCAATGTAGAGAAACTGGAAAAATTAGAACAGAAAATTCATAAATTCAAAGATTTCAGGTACTGTATTTTGATAAATTTATTTTTATAATAATTGAGCAATATGTATTTCATTCAGCTCCTGAAATGTGATAATAATCTTAAAAAATAGTTTCTCACCTTCATTAAAGGAAGATACAGTGCACGTTATAGAAGCCCACAATATTGTGTTTTATTTTAATAAATAAAGAAAGAAATAATTAGAAATATATATAAGATATAAAATATATCACATAACATGTATTCTACAGTAATTGTGCATGATGATGTTGATTCGGAACCCACATAAAACTGTAGGTCCAACTTATCAATCACCATCATCCAACTCCATTACCCACGCACAGTAGGTCTCAGACCTATGTTGGTCTTCAAAAAAATGCAAAATTTAAAAGATTTTACTTATAGTTTGTTATGGAATTGGTCTCCAGCATTCAATCAGTATTATCAGCATTAATTACTATTATTAATTAATTATTTAGACTATTATTGTTTTTATGTGAGTGCTCATTCCCACTTCAAAAAGTATAGTAGTTCGTAGTTTAATTTTATTTCCAAACAAATTTGAAATTGAAATATATTACCAAACAAAATTAAACATACTAACTTGAATTAGAATGAATAAAAAAACATAAGTTTATAGTAAAGAAACATGAAAGCTCACGTGACAATGGTCGAGTTCCTGGGAGCATTACCGGTAAATGGTAAATGTTACCGGTGGCGTCTGATTGGTCTACTCAAATGCATAAACGTTAAAAAATTTGAATAGACAAATCAGACGTCTCTGGTAACATTTAATAGTTACCGGTAAAGATCCCAGGAACTCAAATAGCTATTTGTGTAACTAGAGTGCAAAGTGGCATTTTTCTGCATTGAGAGAAAAAAGTTTCTTGAGTGCAGAAACAATACTTTGCGCTCGAATTACATATTAAATTTTTCCTACAGTAATGTATAAAGTAATTTAAACAGAACAAAACAGGACATACATAACCTGACAATTCCTCACATAACTTATCTTCGAATCAAATCGATTTCAACAACTACTGCTGACTATATTTCGTAGCTAAAGCAGAGTAGCCAACCTATTTTTGAATTCAGAATAGGGAACCTGCGTATTACATGCTCACTATTTTGTGTTGTTAGGTTGCAAATATGGAGTGTGGAAAAGTACTTTCGCGTACTGGAATTTACTTTCCTGCACTGGTGCAGGAATAGCCTATTTTGCGTGCAACAGTTAGTGCAAAAATAGGCACTTTTTCGGGTCACTGTAGGAAATAGCTATTTGTGTAACAAATAGGAAATAGGAAATAGCTATTTGTGTAACAAAGGAAATAGGAAATAGCTATTTGTGTAAAAAATAGGAAATAAATAGGAAATAGCTATTTGTGTAACTAGAGTGCAAAATAGCGTTTTTCTGCATCGAGAGAAACAGTTTATTTTCATGAGCCGAAGGTGAGTGAAAAAAGTTTCTCGAGTGCAGAAACAATACTTTGCACTCATATTACCCATTAAATTTTTTTCTACAGTAATGTATAAAGTAATTTAAAGAGAACAAAACAGGACATACATAACCTGACAATTCCTCACATAACCTATCTTTGAATCAAATCGATTTCAACAATAACAACTACAATAACTATTCACAGCTAAAGCAGAGTAGCCAACCTATTTTTGAATGCAGAATAGGGAACCTGCATATTACATGCTCACTATTTTGTGTTGTTTGGTTGCAAATGTGGAGTGCGGAAAAGTACTTTCCCGCACTGGTGCAGGAATAGACTATTTTGCATGCAACAGTTAGTGCAAAAATAGGCACTTTTTCGGGTCACTGTAGGAAAAAATAATTACAACTGCACCACCAGCATAACTTGGTGGGAGTCATTATTCTAGGTAAATTACGAAATAGTTATTTATGTATTAAGAGCGTGAAGCGCGACTTTATCGCTCGAGCCAAAACATTTACTGCGCGACGCATAGCGGAGCGCAGTAATTTTGCGAGAGCGATAAAGAAGCTTCACGCGCGAATTGCATACAATATTTTTCCTACAACTGCAGTTCTGGATTACAACACAATAAAAACTTGTAGTTTGTAACATCAAAGACCGTGCGCGGATTTGGTTAGCGTGCGCCATTTTGAGGTTATGTGAATTCACGGATTCCGCGATCCACCAATGAGAAGACATCAAAATCAAAACAGAAGCGTAAAGAAAACAGCTGGCGAGCGTAAAGTACTTTACCGCTTGCTGAGCAGTGAAGAGGCATTTTACAATTAGTTTTCAGTACGTAAAGAACTACTTTACGAGCAGTTGTAGGAAAATTATCATTATAAATTAGCAAAAAAGACACTGTTCTCTGCTGAAAATCACTTCCCGGTGGTTCGGAACCCACCTAAAACTGTAGGTCCAACTCATCAATCACCATCATCCAACTCATTACCCACGCACAGGTCTCAGACCCATGTGGGCTTCATCCTCAAAAAAAAAAAAAAAAAAAAAAATTGAATATGTAATACAAAAATTAATTTTCACCTGAACAATAGGTGTTTCAAAATTACGAAAATAATTCTTATAAAATTGAAAAACAAAAATTAATTTTCACCTGAACAATGTGTCCTATAGGGGTTTCGTGGAGTTCCAAAATCAATGTATCGCTTGGATTTACAATGTGCTCGAAAATGCCCAACGCTGCAAGCACTGATGTCATTGAAAAGTCATGTCCAGCATGCATGACCAGCTTTTGTGTCTGTTCGCCTTTCTTGGCCGTCACAAACTGGTCATGCAGATTTTTCATGTAGTTACCTAGATGAGTAAAATAAATTTTGCAATCAAATTCTCTCCTTAAATCCCTCTTTGTAAGGGTGACCGATTAGATTGGCCAGCAAAAAAAATACTGTTCTCTGCTGTAAAATCGCCTCCCGGTGGTTCGGAACCCACCTAAAACTGTAGGTCAAGATCATCAATCACCATCATCCAACTCATTACCCACGCACAGGTCTCAGACATATGTGGGCTTCGTCCTCGAAAAAAAATTATGTATACATAGCCCCACTCAAAGAGAACACAATTTTGTTTAAATATCATGAAAGGCCCTCCTGTGGGGAACTAGGGGGTCTGTCTGGAGGGGGGGTTAGGGTCCAAGCACTGTAGTCCTGAAATCATAGGAGGCGGGTTCTGTATCTGTAACACTACAGTAATTTAAGACAACATATATAAAGAACTTATTAATTTCGAATTCCTCTAAGTGCCATTAATTTATACTGAAGACTTCCACAATGGCGGATTCACTTTAAACATATCGGCTCGTATCTCACAAGTTCCAAGGAGGTCCGAGGCTCGATACCCGGTGGTGACTGGCATTTTTGTACAGTAGCATTCATCGATTTCCATCAGCTATTCAATACTGTTGCCAATATCCGCCATTGCGGAAGTCTTCAGTATAAATTAATAGCACTTGGAGGAATTCGAAATCAATAAATTCGGTTACTGTATGTTTGTCAGTTTGTTTAATTTTAGGTCAATTCAAACTAGCCTACAACATTTATAGCTCTTTTTTCAAAAGGTGGATTCGGGTGTACTCCCCGGGAATTTTTTTTAAATGTTTCCCTTAAAAATCACTTTTTAAGTAATTGAATTCATTCATTTGAACATTATTCCAACCCACATTGTGTGTCAAAGTGATTTTTATCTAGTTTTTGCATAATCACCTATGGGACATCCAGACTCTTGTGCTAAAAATGTATGTTGTTCAAGTAAACAAATCTAAAAGCAGGCCTACTTGAAACTATTTTTATCTGCTATTTTTGGATCCCCCTCCCATGATTGGGTTAATTTACAGTTGGAAATTTCATTTAAAAAGGCGGTGTTCGGGGTTTCCTTGAAAAATAATTCCTCTACCAAATTTTTAGCGATTCCAGACACCTTATTTGGTCAAAAATAGTCTCCTAGACAGATGCCAATCTCAGTTTAGTTTAGCTTGCTGTCGTTTCAGCGGTCGTGGGTTCGAATCCTGCTCCTCCGTCTGGCATCTATGTGTATCCTCATTACCCTCGCACAAGTCTCGGACTCATGTGGGCATCATCAGAAATAAAAAAATTCAATCTTATTTTGAGATCATTTTATACTATTTTTTCACTAACAATTACTATTTTACTTCAATTTTTAACAAGTTTTCTTACCAGCCGTTAGCTTAATCATCCTCGGCGTTCCAACAATTAAAGCTCTGAGCGCTTTCGCTTGAATTTCACTCAGTTTTTCTGGATAGATTTCAGTAGCCCACAATGGCAAGGGCAGATGGTTGTGTTTCTAAAACAATAACTGCAACTAATCAGTTTTACATGAATAATAAGTAAGTTGATAAGATTGTAGTAATAATAATATTCAAATTTAAATTCATTTATTTGCCATATGCACAAAACCATTAAGAATGAAACAAAACAAAGAACATACATACTTAAAGTTAATATCAAATCCAAACAAAACTATTTATACATTAAATACGGCACTACTGGCAGAAGTAGGAATAATCGCTAGCAGTGAGTACAAGATTTAGGTAAGTTTAGAAAAGCAAGAAAGTGGAAAAACAAGAAAGAAAATTCAGGAAAGACATGTTATTAAGAATACATTAAACTAGTTTTTAGTAAATGTTAGTCTTTATCCATTCATCTATTTCATTGCTTAGTTTCTTAGTAAATCTACTGTTTATGAAGTGATTGGGGACTTTATTGGCAAGGTACTCCATGTAATATGTGAATTGGTGTTTATTTATAGTTAATCTGGTGAATAATCTTTTATAAACATTGAATGCAGATGGACGTATATTGTGTAAGTTAATATTTAATGTGAGATCTTTATTTTTATTAATAAGAGTGATAATTTCTTTAGCAAAGACATGTCTGAGCGTAGGAACTTTAAATTCAACAAATATACATTTGCTGGGATATAATCTGGGTCTTCTTAAAGCTGCTCTAACCAAATGCTTCTGTAAAGTGAATATCTTATTGAAATGTGTGTCAAAGGTGCCCCCCACAACCCTATTCCATATTTAAACAAAGAGTAAACATAGGCATGATATATGGTTCTTATAATATTGATGTCATTCAAGCAATTAATTTTATAAAATATGTAAATAAGATACTTTAATTTAGATATTAGATGCTGTAGATGAAAATTCCATTTTAAGTTACTATCAACCATCAAACCCAGATATTTTAGAAAGTGAACTTTTTCTATAGTTTGGCAGAGACAATTATTTTGGGTTCTAGGAGTATCAGTATCATGGTTGTTTATTTTTATGTTTAAGCCAGGTGGAGGTGATAGCCGCGAGCCGTAGCAGGTATCTGTTCAATCAGAGAGATAAGCTGCGTTCTCGTAGGTCTTGTTTGTAACGGTGACCGATTAGATTGGCCAGCAAAAAAGACACTGTTCTCTGCTGTAAAATCACTTCCCGGTGGTTCGGAACCCACCTAAAACTGTAGGTCCAACTCATCAATCACCATCATCCAACTCATTACCCACGCACAGGTCTCAGACCTATGTGGGCTTCATCCTCAAAAAGAAAAAGAGAAAAAAAAGGTTCACCAGTTCTGGTAGGAGAAAAATGCAATAAATTTTGTCTTGAGCAGGTTCAAAGTGATTGCCAAACCAAGACTTAGCCATGACTAATCCTTCATTAGCATTGTCATATGCCTCATTCCATGATGCTCCTGTGAATATCAACACAGTATCATCAGCAAAAGATTTTTTGGTGCAATTAGGAATATTAATCTTGAGTGAATCATTTAAATAAATAAGAAATAATAAGGGAGATAGAACGGTTCCTTGGGGGAGGCCAACATTTGTTAAGTTTCTAGTACCGTATCAATTTTATTATTCAAGGACATAGTTTGCATTCTATCATCTAGGTAGTTGGTGATTAATTTTTTAGCTACTCCTCGAATACCACACCCCTCAAGCTTATCTATTATAATATATTATATCTATATCTATTATAATATATATATATATATATATATATATATATATATATATATATATATATATATATATATATATATATATATTATAATGATACATGCATATTAATAATTTTTATAATATTAGGATGTCGGACCCAGCTGCCTAAAAAACAGTCGTTAAGTCATGTCAGAGGGCCTGAACTTATTGAATTTGAATTTTATTTTGACAAATTTAAACATACAGATTGCATAATAAATTTGTTCAGGGTACAATATATCTTACATCATACAAATCATAAAGTATGATTTGTAAATAATAATAATTATTATTATTATTGATATTTAAATTATTATTGATATTGAAAAAACAATAATAATAAATTTACAGTAATCATCGGTTAAATACTGTGCAGCACACACATACCCAGATCAATGAAATAATTAATATTAATTGCCCACAAGCCCACACAGACCTGTTTGGTAAGTTTGTGGGTATTCAGGTGCGACCTGATAATTTGACACCAGACCTGAGCCAGCCAGATCACATGATATTATTATTTATTATTATTATTATTATTATTATTATTATTATTATTATTACAAAAACTGTAACCACAAGCACCACATTGAACCTCATAAAACAATAGTATCATTTATTAGTGTGTAAAAAATAATATAAAAAGAAAAAATAATTTGATAAAAACCCACTAATAAAAGCTACAATTAGCTTCAAAGGGTAGCCACCAGAATAAAGATGATTAAATAAATAAATAAATTTCTAAGATTCTCACAATATATATATTTTTTATTTTTTATATTGTATGACATGCTTGTTTTGTATATTACTGGTTATTATTTTGATATATTATTATTATTTCTATATTATTGATTTTGTCATGTAAAAGTGAGATAATAATAAATATAGAAAAATTTTTTTTTTATTATACTGGCACCAAATTTAATTATTAAACAAATAGCATTTGCATACTAATAGATCCTACTAAAGCCAAATTTGTAGCCAAATTGTAAATACGTAAAAAAGGTTAAAAAATAGAAATTTGAAATGTCACCTCAGTGGGAGGTGGCGATTGGCGAATAATAAAATCAAGGATAATTTTTTATGAGATCGCAGCAACGCGCGTCGGGCCAGCTAGTCTTCTATAAAACTGACAATGAATAACATAATTAATTTTGATTCTCCCTTCAATACTACAGTTCCAAATTAATTGATGTTATAGGGTAATATATTGTGTATTTAGCAATCAATTAGCCTATCTAATTTAACCTCTAAAGCAAGTCGAGATTGACGGTGAATGTTTTGAAAGAAATTACATCATTTTACTAATTGTATCTTGAATGCATTTTCTCCTAAAAAGAAGCTCAGATTTTTGTAATAAATTTAAGCTGATTATTATGTTAAATTATAAATTTAAGCTGATTATTATGTTAAATTATAAATTTAAGCTGATTATTATGTTAATTATTTTATATTCATTTTATTATAAACACACTCACCAAACACTCAAGGTTATCCCAAATTGGGAACAATTCAAATACGTCGTTTATCTGCTTGCCTCCATACTTGCTGACAAAATCCAAAAGGTCTGTATATTTTTGCATATTATCATTCTTGAATTTCGAAACTGCCATTGATTGGTCCTGGTCGAAATTCGGGCACGTGTTTTTATTGTGCACTATCTGCAAAAAAATGTTACACTGAAACGTGATTTGGGATGTTTTCCATGACGAAATACTTGATGAACAATCTGATATCAAAACAACTGACACTGTATTTAATATATGATTTTCACGCACTTAATATACTGGATATACTGGAGGGATGCATTTCACTTATATATTAGATTCATGTAGGTCGTTGTTCAAGAGACTTGGTCTCCTAACTGTACCCTGCTTATATGTGTATGAAGCTACTACTTTATATGTAAAAACGAATGATATTAACCAAAATCTTGACGTACATGATTATAATACAAGAAGCCGAGGAGATTATCACTTGGTGAGTCACAATAGTAGCTTATTCAAACAAAATCCTAGTTATATTGGTAGGAAATTCTACAACAAGCTACCGCAGTTTTTGAAGAGTCTTGAAAATATAGAAATATTTAAAAAACAATTAAAGAAATATTTAGTTGATAAAGCTTTTTATAGTGTACAAGAGTTCCTTGCACATCAAAATTAAGCCTCACCTCAACTAATTGAAGTAATTATGGTATCTAGTGTATAATATTGTTGATCTGACTTGTCTTATACTCCTTAACTGGAGTCTCCAAGACGTAATCTACAAAAAAAATAAAATAAAATAAAATAAATATAGTTTTATCAGCCCCTTCAAAAGTGAAATGCATCCCTCCAGTAACAGTGGTGGGGGGGCGCTAGAGGGAGGAGGGAGGAAAGAGGAGGAGAATATCCAACCAACTATGGTTTCCCATGTAGTAGAAAGAGAAATAGGGGAAAAGGAAAAGGAGAAGATGTAGTGGAAAGACCCTAAAGATGTGTACAGGGTGGGAAAGAAGGGAAGAGAGAGAAGGCAGAAAATAATAAGCGAGTCCACAATCTCATATCAGTACACTCAAAATCAAAAGGCTTGGCAAACATCAGTCAGAGCAGAAACTCGGATCTCAGGCATCAAGATCGACGAAATAATTTCTAGAAATCCATTCCTTTATCTCTTGTTTAGTTTCCCTGGTAATTTTAGTATTCATGAGGAAGACTAATAATAGCTCCAGTATTTTATAAACACATGTTAAAGCTCACAGAATACTCCATGAAGAGCCTTATTGGCCTACAATAATTGAAATGTAACAATATTTTTAAAAAACTCAGAGAAAGAGAAAAATACAATATTTTCAAATAAGATTAAATAAAGGTATTAGAAGAGACTAAATTAAGCCATAAAGAAACATAAAGTATATATATGAAAAGCTAAGTTAGGTAGGTATATAATGAGCTCCATGAAAATATTAAAGTAGAAAACAGCATTTTTTAAAAGAAAAAAAAATAAAGGAATAAGAAAAATAATAAATAACTAAAAGAAAGTAGAGTTTAGTAGAGATTAAAAATTATTGATCAAATGAGCGGTATGATATTTCACTTCTTTTTTTTAATTGATTATAACGGTCAGAAAAGGGGTCAATGAAAATATTCAGTCTATTGTACAACCTTAAAGTTATAACTCCAGTATGAGAAGTGAATGAAAATCATGTATAGTAGCCTACATAGAAATACAGTGTCAGTTTTGATTGAAACGTAATTATTTTGAAATTGAAACACAACAAGGCAACATATTTATATCATAATACAATAATAGAATTCCTGGATTCCTTGTTTCATGACGAACTGCGTTGTTAATATTAACTTTTCAAGTGAATTCAACGACTTGCAGTCAAATTTTTTTATTAAGAATAAGTAGTAGTACTTTACTTACTCTGTAGGCCGAACGTTTTCGAGTTGTTAAAACCCATCTTCAAGGCCCTCAAGGAACTCGAAAACGTTCAGCCTACATAGTAAGTAAAATACTACTTATTCTTAATAAAAATTTGACTGCAAGTCGTTGAATTCACTTGAAAAGTTAACAATAATAGAGTCCCTGTAATTCGAGTTGAATGTGACCAGAAGTACGTTGGATTAGCCTACGGAAAACTCGAATTACCCAGAACACCGCGAGAAAAATTGAGTTTCAATTAAAACTTCAGTATTTATTTACAACAGAGAAACAGAGTGGAAACAACAGGCTTACAAGCCCAAAACTATTTCCTGTACAGTTTTCAAGTGCAATCATAATCAAAAACTAAAACTAAGAATCTTAATCTTAATTTTTGTTTAAAAACTAAAATTGGAATTAGGCTACTCTAAACTGAAATTAAAATTGGAGAAACGTTGACTGAGAAATTACCACAGTCTTGATTACTAATTCAAATAAACTTACATTGGAAAGAACAAAAAAAGACAAGAAGAGAAGAAAAAAGCAGAAGCATAGGCGTGCGCACAGTGGGTGCCGTGGATGCCACGGCTGCTTCAGAAGGGGCGCCAAAAAGGGTTATTAAAAACGTATGCAAGGATTTCTAGATCATACGGTTCGGTATTGGTAGTAAATATTTATATTCATTAAGCTTTTAGATACATGAGCGAGCAGCATTTACGTATAAGTAATAATAATTATTGTACCGTAGTGGTAGCCTACAATAAAGAGGTGACCATAATAGTAATAGAAATATGTATATACATTTCTATGCCTATGACGAGTGCTGCGCCTGCGCTGCGTTTGGGTGGGAGGTAATGCAACGGAGTGATTACTGAAAGCGGTCACTTGTTGCTTTTTTCCCCATTGCTAAAAGTCCTTCTGCACTCGATCACAGTTTGTCTCTAGCATCCATAACTATTTGAACTGTTTTAACATCATTATTCTTGACAGGACAAGTTATTTCATTGTTTGAACCTATAGGTTCACTTACATATTCTTGATCAATGTAATGGTTGTCGGTCCATATTGGGATGGGGCTCCACAGAATAGTATTGCTCCACTTCTGCTGTTTGTCCGGTGGGTAGAGGCCAGCCAATAAGCAGGCAGCACTCATAAATGTTCTGGGTACTTGGGTTGTAGTCGCATACAGATCTTTTTCATAATAGATACTATCCAGGAAGCCGTCGTAGAGGTCTCTCAACTGTAGTCCAACTCTGAACATTTGCTTTTTGCCCTCCTGAAACACGCATCACAAACAAACAGTGAGTACAGTTTTAATTCAGGATATATCAGGAGGAATATCTTGAATTAAACAAGTTTTAACTTTTTGTTGTAAATTTAACGACTTGCAGTAAGTTTTATATTGTGAATAAGTTATAATAAATACACTCACATTCGGCCAAACGTTTTCGAGGTATTGAATCTCATCTTAAATGCCTATTGTTGAGTTGCTACAATTGTTAAATTGCTATGCAATTTAGCAAGTAAAAGATATGTAAATTGCTATGAAATTTAGCATGTAAAAGATATTGTTGAGTTGCTACAATTGTTAAATTGCTATGCAATTTAGCATGTTAAAGATTGTTAAATTGCTATGCAATTTAGCATGTAAAAGATATTGTTGAGTTCCTACAATTGTTAAATTGCTATGCAATTTAGCATGTAAAAGATATGCGACATTTTGAAAAGATACCCGGATGACGTCACTGCATCAGCTGACTTGCTTGCTACTGCATGTCATGCTGTTTGGAGATGTTGGAGAAGTACCGTAGGGAGATACTATGAATGCTGGGCATTCACGTTCCAACTTGTAGTACGACTTGCAATACTGCTAGTAGTACAGCTAGATGGATAGTCGACTCCACTCAATCCAACTTTATTCCTAGTCAGCTGTGAGCATCGCTCTCGAGTCGAAAAATGTAACCGAAGTTGCCCGATGTTGCCCGAACTGCAAATCGGAACGTGAATGCCCAGCTTTATTTGAGTATAAATAAATCTATGTTTTATTATTCATTTTTTTGCCATAGCTATGACTATAGAATACTCTTCAAGGCCAGAGATTATTGGCCTTGAAGATGAGATTCAATACCTCAAAAACGTTCGGCCGAATGTGAGTGTATTTATTATATCTTCACAATATAAAACTGACTGCAAGTCGTTAAATTTACAACAAAAACAACGCAGATCGTTATGAAACAAGAAATCCAAGAATTTAAACAAGTTTCTTTCACTTCATTTCCCCACAGTTCAAATAAGTGAGGCATTTAGTAAAAACCAAGTGAGGAAATCAAGGAATGGATCTTTCTCTGGAAAAAGATTCAAATGACTACTGCAGTGAGACTGATGGTGACAGAAAAGGAACTATTTTTTAATAATTAACAATTCTTCTTCCTCTCATCAAAATTAAGTTAGAACACTAGCATTGGCTAACAATCCTAATATTTGAAGCTATAATATTCAATATATTTTCTGTTATCAATACTGTATGTTAATTATATACTATACTTGACTGTGCTATTATTTTAATTATTTAATTATATACTATAAGTCTTATTTTATACTTTTGTGGTTTTAATATGTTCTATTTAGTTTTAAGTTTAGTACATCATAACCAACCATTTCATCCAACTTTGTAAAACATCACTTCATCTATCACCTAAGCATAAAATACTTTAATAAGTTGCCTTTGTACAATAAATAAATAAACAAAAAATTTTGACTCACCAAGTGAGTCCTTGGCTTCTTCAATTATGATCATGTACCTCAAGATTTTGGTTTATATCACTCTATAATACGAATATAGTTAGGTTCATGTAAATAATTACAATATCTAATAGTAGCACTATGCAATACATTCTGTGATATAAACAAAAAATTGGCTGACGAAGCTTCTTTTCAGAAGTGAAATACATCCCTCAAACATCTCCAATATATGTGAGTAAAACATTATTTAAAGGTGAAATTCAGTGTCAGTTTTAATATTAGATTAGACATTCTGTATGTTATGAATATTTAAAAAATGCATTGTAGTAGGCCTAATTATGATATTTTAGAGAAAAAATCACCTTAGTGAGACATCCAGAGCCATCCTCCCATACATGGTCCATAAAAACAGCCCCTTTCGGCAACTTAGCCACTGGAGTTCTAGCACCATGTCTGAAAAACTGTAAATTGCTGTGAAAGTAGAAACATGCAAAACTTGTACATTTTCCATGAAAAAACGAAATTATGAGTAGTAAACTAACTGTTTGACATTTTAAGGAAAATAATTTCTCAATTTCTTCCTGTGACTATTATTAAAAAGACCACTCGATAGATTGTGAATAGATTGCAAATTGGAATAAGTAAAATAGAATTGTTTTTTTTAACTTTTTTGAACAGATTGGTTTTCTATTTTCTTGCAATTTTTTTAATAAATGTAGGGTTTAATTTCAGCCGGAGCATATCGGAGCGGAGCTCCGGTACCTTCTAGGAGCTCCAGCAATCTAAATCGATAATAAAATCATTTATTTTAAACCAGATCTGAACTAGCTTGTTATTTTATATATTATGCAATATTATATGTGCCTTACTAACCATGCTCAAATGCGTTTAAAATGCACCAATTCAAGTGTAATTTTCAAACATTTTCCGGGAAGACCCCTGGACCCCATGGTAAGTCACAGCTCCGGTTCTTCTCAATTTAGAAATTAAGCCCTGGTTGAATGTCATTAAAACTAGTCTTGAAGACTTTAACTTTCCATTCACTTCGTAAATTTAAAAGGAGGTGGAATGATAGTCATGAGCCTTAGCAGGTATGTGTTCAATCAGATAGAGATAAGCTGCGCTCTCCTGGTCTCTCTTTGTATAAATGTATAATGTGAAACTTTTTAACTTTAATTTATCTCATTTGAATTGACTTATCGCATTTAGATAACCCATATTAGAATATAAATCATACACATCAATGTAAGCTAGTAGGACATGATGAGGTAAAAGGTTAAGTGTAAGAATGGCCTCAATGGCCAAGACTTCGCCTCTTTGTGTAATTCATCTCTCAGATCCAGGCTCTATTTTTGTTATGTTTTTTATTTTTTAAACAATCGCATCCATAATTTCTGCTGTACTTTACCTTAAAACAGTTAATATAGTAGTATTTATAATCTTTTCTACTCAAACTATTCAAAAATTATGTTTACTTTTCAAAAACAACTGTACAGTACTTAACTTCAACTAGGGGATCTGAGAGTTGCTAATATTAATAATACTTTTATCATTCATATACATTGTAAATTTACACAAATAAAGTCATCTGAATCTGTAAGGGTGACCGATTAGATTGGCCAGCAAAATAGAAACTGTTCTCTGATGTAAAATCACTTACCGGTGGTTCGGAACCCACCTAAAACTGTAGGTCTAGTTCATCAATCACCATCATCCAGCTCATTACCCACGTACTGGTCTCAGACCTAGGCCTATGTGTGGGCTTCATACTCAAAAAATATATATATACAGTATACTTCAATATATATATATAATTAACTTCAGTTCACCCATTGATGACTAAAGCAGTTCTAAGGCAGTTTTTTTTATAGAGAGCACTATATATTATGGTCTATCCTATCGTACATTGAAGATCTTGCAAACTTGACGTCTAGTGGGATCTTCCCAATTACATAATATATCACTCTGTATTGATAAATACTGAAAATACCCAGTATACTTGGATATAAGCCATAGTCCAAAGCTCCAAAGATATAACTTACTACATGGAAGACCATGTAGAATAACTTACTACATATCAGAGACAAAATGCCATACCATAAGTACATACATATACCTAGCCTATCTAATAAATTATACTTTTTCTGTAGCTATATATAGGTAATTTAATAGAGTTAATAGAAGATATTTATTGTTTTGAGCCCAACGTTGTTTTTTTTAATTATTATATTGTCTAGTATTTATTATCTTTTGTTTGTGAAAAAATAATTTATTGGGCTTAACAGAATAATAATAATGAATATTAATAATAATATAACCACTAATATTCAATTCAATTTCCACCATAACCTTCATTTTCCCTATTCTTCTTTTCCCCAATTTCTTCTTTTTTTGTAATTTGTATTATATAATTGATTTCCATTTTTTAATTTTGTTTATATTATGTTGGCAGCTGCTGAATAACCCACAAGGTTTAGCGGGACCTTTATTTGGAACTTGTAAATAAATAAATGATTGATTGATTGATAAAAAAATTGATATGGCACATTTATAGCCGCGAGCCGTAGCAAATTGATATGGCACATTGATAGCCACGAGCCGTAGCAGGTATCTGTTCAATCAGAGAGATAAGCTGCGTTCTCGTAGGTCCTGTTTGTAACGGTGACCGATTAGATTGGCCAGCAAAAAAGACACTGTTCTCTGCTGTAAAATCACTTCCCGGTGGTTCGGAACCCACCTAAAACTGTAGGTCCAACTCATCAGTCACCATCATCCAACTCATTACTCACGCACAGGTCTCAGACCTATGTGGGCTTCATCCTCAAAAAAAACAAACAAACAAAACAATTCTTGTAAAAAAACGAAACAATCATCTTCAATCTCAATCAAACTTTTAGAATTTTATAGTAACTGGAGAATCAAAGCTCTGCACATGATTTTCCCATGCTTTTAACATTTCCTTGGTGATTACAAAACTAAACTCTTCTGAACCGACCGCATTAACTGTATATAAGAAGGAAGCTGATATTGATACAATTTCACTTTATTTGAAAAAATTTGGCCACCATATCGAATTTGAAAAAATAAAATATATATACATCGCTGTGCCTAGGGATAAGGAACATCCTATGAAAAATCTTATTAATTGGTCTTGGCGTTCGTCGTCTGTAATCGTGAGACAGATAGACAGACAGAGAAAATGCCGAGCGTTTTAAAGGATAAAAATCATAAGACTTTCAGGCACATGAATGAATGAATGAATTTTTTTATTTGCCAAAAATTATTACAAACAAACTCTACAAAATAAACTACCGCGCTAAAACTTATTTTAAAAAATCAGCTATGTACTCTATAATAATCAATTATTGATACAATAAAATAGAGGAACTAAAATAATCTTATTCTAAATTTCATTGAAGGTAGGAAGTGGCAAAGACACCAGCAAAAGGGAAAATCCTTGTGCACCAGTGTGGGTCGCATTGTTTGTATCATTTATTCTTTGTAACATCATCATCATTACTGTAATTCATCATTACTCTGTACAATTATACAACGTTATTCAAAAAGTTTATTATTACTACTACTACTACTACTACTACTACTACTACTACTACTACTACTACTACTACTATTAATATTATTATTATTATTATTATTATTATTATTATATGAAGCTCAATGATGAAAAATAATTTAACTTTTGCCATGAGTTAATGGATCTTTTTCTGTGCTTTATTTGAAGCATTACATGAAACATTAAACCCGAGCAGAGCTCTGTACCCTGATATTTTAATGTAATAGGATAACACTTACAATATTGACAGTTTTCACAGTAGATTTATCCAAAACTAGTCCGAGTATGGAGTCTAGTAGTGCACTCACTATTATTGTAGCGGTAGCGGCCCAAACTTCCACTTTCATGGCACTTCATGAAACCGGGACTGATGCACAAAAACAAATTCAGACGCATTCAGTTCTCGCTAGGCAAATAATGAACTTGGTTCCATCAAATTACTGCATTATATTCTGCTCCAATATGTTTACTCTTGTCAAATAATGAAAGTCTTCATTAGTGTTGCATTGTGACCAAGGCCTGATTAAGAGTTTTGACGCCGGTAGGCTTGGCTTGACTTTTCGCGCTTGTACACCACTCCTCCACAACAATTCACACAATTCACATTCACACCTTGAATAATTTACACCAAATTTTATTTATTTATTTATTTCTTTGTAGATTACGTCTTGGAGACTCCAGTTAAGGAGTATAAGACAAGTCAGATCAACAATATTATACACTAGATACCAGTGGCGGTCCCAGGGGGGGATGGGAGGGATATATCCCCCCCCCCCCCGAAATATTAAGATGGATCACCCCTAAAAAAGAATTTATTCATAATTATGTATGTATAGTTTCTGCGAGAAATAAATTTAATCTGTGTCATTGTTACTTTATAGCTAGAAGAATAAACAAGAAGGATGTGTACATCCTTACATCAATTACATTGTTGTGTAACAACCTGAGTATTTTTTGGCTATTACTTCGTAACTTACATGTTAAAAATAGGGCCTAACCATAAAGAAAAAATTCGCAATGGACACTTGAATTATTTTTGATTTCATTATACGTTTATTTAACTGAATTTTTTCATCATGCTCATTAGCTCATTAAATAATCGCATTGACTTTTAATCAATTTTCTTTGTGTAGCTAAAGGAAATCGAAGGAAAAACACATACTATGGTTGGGTCCTATTTCACGCAGGTACCATAAACTTTAAATGAAAAACTATTTTATTAGCTAACATAAATACTATTAGCTTGAGCATATTTTACAGCTCAAACACGTATAAAAATACGTTTTTAGGCTTTAAATTCCACATTTTTTTCCAGGGGGGGGGGACCCAGACCCCTGATGGTCACCCCCCCCCCCCCCCCCCAAAATGAAATCCTGGGACCGCCACTGCTAGATACCATAATTACTTCAATTAGTTGAGGTGAGGCTTAATTTTGATTTGAAAGGAACTCTTGTACACTATAAAAAGCTTTATCAACTAAATATTTTTTCAATTGTTTTTTAAATATTTCTACATTTTCAAGACTTTTTAAAAACTGCGGTAGCTTGTTGTAGAATTTCCTACCAATATAACTAGGTTTTTGTTTGAATAAGCTACTATTGTGACTCACCAAGTGATAATCTCCTCGGCTTCTTGTATTATAATCATGTACGTCAAGATTTTGGTTAATATCATTCGTTTTTACATATAAAGTAGCTTCATACACATATAAGCAGGGTACAGTTAGGAGACCAAGTCTCTTGAACAACGACCTACATGAATCTAATCTATTTACTCTCTCCATAGACTTAACAGCTTTCTTTTGGATCTTAAACACCCTATCAAGATTTTGTTTTGATGAATTACCCCATACTAAGATAGCATACCTAATATGTGACAGTAAGAGCCCATGGTAAGCTGTCAAAAGTAACTTTTTGTCATTCAATCTAGCGAGCTGTCGCAGGACAAATACCCCAGATGAAATTTTACAACATATTTTCTCAGTGTATGGAGTCCAGGTCAATCGTCTATCCAACATAACTCCTAGAAATGCAATTTTTTCTTCCTGGTCTAATTGATTATCGTTTGCAAACACGTTTATAGCCCTATCTTCATTTAAATTATGTTTGTTTTTGAATTGAAGGTATTGGCATTTTTTACTATTTATAGTTAATTTCAACTGATTTAAAAATTGGACAATGGACTGCACACCTATATGGGCACTTATTTCTAAATTATCTAGAATGGAATTGCTGAAAATGATTGATGTATCGTCTGCAAATAAGAGGGCTCTACCATTAATTGATTCTTTAGGTAAACGGTTGACATATAACAAAAAAAGCAATGGACCTAGTATTGACCCCTAAGGCACTCCAGCTTGCACCTCGAATTTATTAGATTTATTCTTTACTATACTATTCCCAACTACTGTAGTTAATTCTACACATTGTTTTCTCTCAATAAGATATGATTCAAACCATTTCAGTTCAACCCCATTTACGCCTACATTTTGAAGTATTTCCAATAAAGTTCTATGATTAACACAATCAAATGCCTTTGACAGATCTAAGAAGATTGCAGTAGCTTTATCACCTGAATATATTACATCTATTAGTTTTATAACTAGAGAAACTATGGCTGTTCATCACAGATAAAGTTAGCTTCTTGAAGGTAAAGAAGTAACCTATTTAGAACTACTCTTTCAAAAATTTTACTTATTACATTTAAAATACTAATAGTTTTCCACCTTTTCCACCTTTCTCTATAGTTTTCCTTATAGTGTTCACCTATAGTTTTCCACCTTTTCTCTAACACCATTTTTGAAGATTGGCAAGATCTTCCCCTCTTTCAAATTATCTGGAAAAACACCTTGTTCTAATGAATGATTGATCAGATGAATCAAAGGGTCTAACAATTGATCTTTACGTTCTTTCAGAATTTTACTGGATACCCCATTCATTCCTACAGTTTTTTTATTATTCAAACTATCAATGATATTTGACAACTCGTCTTGGGATACTGGGTGGAATTTTAATTCGTTCTGAATCCACTCAGTATTCCACATGTTTGCATCACTAATACCTGTATTAAGAGATTTTTGAAGATTTTCAGCAACCAGATGATAATACCTGTTAAAGAAATTACAAATGTCTACACTATCATCAATATATTTGTTATTTTTGTTAATTATTCTGGGGACACTAGTATAAGCATCTACATGGGCTACTTGCCTATTTTTGTTCGTTACATCCCACACTGCTGTGTTAAAGTACACACTATTATTCAAAATTTCAGCTGTTTTCTAACATTTCGCTCTTTTCACTTCTTTCGTATAGTTTTTCTTTAGAGCTTTGTAATTATTTTCAATATAAACTTGAAAAAAAAACACTTTTAGATGGAAATTAACTCACGTTATGGCGTGACGGCCGTTTCGCTCTGTTGTCTAGAGCATCGTCAGACGACCCACAGTACACTGACTTAAGGTATGAGTTTGAGGGTTATGTATGTTGGAATGGAGATGGGGTGGGGGGATGAGTAGGCGGGAGGTTTGAAATTGGGATTATTTTGTCAAATAGAGTATGTGAGAAGAAGTTAAGTTGATCATTTAAAATGTTGTCAGGTTGCTGCTTTGCATGTTTGTAAATCTCATATTGTTCTAAAACATTGAGTTTCTGGCTTTTGTGAGTGAAGTGTAGTGTGTCTAAATTAGTGTCAATGTCTGTATAACTGTGGCCTGTTGAAATGATGTGTTCAGCAAAAGTGGAATGTGTGTTTGGGTGTGAGATGGCTCTTGTGTGTTCCTTGAATCTAGTGGTGAATGTCCTGCCAGTTTGTCCTATGTAGAACTTGTTGCAGTCATCACATTTCAATTTGTAAATTCCAGATCTGTTGTACTTGTTTTGAGATGTTGTCTGAGAATGCAGGTGTTTTTTGAGTGAATTAGTTGTCCTGTAAGCTATTTTATATTTGAGTTTCCTGAATGAAGCTGCTATTTTATGAGTTTTGTTGTTGAGGTAAGTAAGTGTGATGAATGTATGGGGGTTGTCATTCTGTTTGTTGCTGGTGTGAGTGATTGGTTTTGTTGATATTCTGTGCAGTAGTTTGTCTATTAGTGTGTGTTTGTAACCATTCTGTTGTGCTATGTATTTTATAGTATTCAATTCTATATTGTAATCTTCTTGTGACATAGGAATGTTTGTTAGTCGGTGGAGCATGTGATTGAAAGCGGCAAGTTTATGTTGGGTTGGGTGATTTGATGTGTTATGTATTACTGTATCAGTTGTTGTGGGTTTCCTGTAAATTTTAAATGTTTTGAATGCATGTTCCTGCTTTGTTATAGTGATGTTACAGAATGACAACCCCCATACATTCATCACACTTACTTACCTCAACAACAAAACTCATAAAATAGCAGCTTCATTCAGGAAACTCAAATATAAAATAGCTTACAGGACAACTAATTCACTCAAAAAACACCTGCATTCTCAGACAACATCTCAAAACAAGTACAACAGATCTGGAATTTACAAATTGAAATGTGATGACTGCAACAAGTTCTACATAGGACAAACTGGCAGGACATTCACCACTAGATTCAAGGAACACACAAGAGCCATCTCACACCCAAACACACATTCCACTTTTGCTGAACACATCATTTCAACAGGCCACAGTTATACAGACATTGACACTAATTTAGACACACTACACTTCACTCACAAAAGCCAGAAACTCAATGTTTTAGAACAATATGAGATTTACAAACATGCAAAGCAGCAACCTGACAACATTTTAAATGATCAACTTAACTTCTTCTCACATACTCTATTTGACAAAATAATCCCAATTTCAAACCTCCCGCCTACTCATCCCCCCACCCCATCTCCATTCCAACATACATAACCCTCAAACTCATACCTTAAGTCAGTGTACTGTGGGTCGTCTGACGATGCTCTAGACAACAGAGCGAAACGGCCGTCACGCCATAACGTGAGTTAATTTCCATCTAAAAGTGTTTTTTTTTCAAGTTTATATTACATATTAGTGGAAACAAGATGGATCTTCAACATCATAATTATTTTCACTTAACATATTTCTAGATAGTTTGAATTCATCATATGCATCTCTAACCCTATTTCTTTCTGCAAGGATATCATCAGTATCCACTCTTCTATTATGTCTAATTTGTTTTTTACAGGGACTTTTTAACTGGACAACTCATAGTAATATGAAACCTTAAAATATTAATGAAACTATCATATTTGTTATTCAAACTATTGCTATTGTAAACCCTACTCCAGTTTTCTTGTAGCAGATTCTGCTTTAAACAATCGATATTCCCCTGTTCACATTGTTGAATTTCTTTCATTACTCTACTCTTTTTAATTGATTTATGAGCTTGCAACCCCACGTCTAAGATTTGATAGTCATGATCAGATATTTCTGAGCCGCCTAATCTTGTTTTAGAGTAATCTATGTCAGTAAGGATGTTATCAATTATTTTTTGTGATGTTCTTGTTGGTGATTTTCCTGTTAATAATTGCTGAGATTGCGTAGTTACCTGAGTATTAGTCGAACAATTAGATTTAGATGCCTTGTTTGGACTTATTTTCCTAGCTAAAAATTGTTTTCAATTGATTTAAGTTAAATGTTAAATTAAATATTACTTAATTTTTTATTACAATTGTCAACTTGAGACTATTTAATTACAAGAAAATTTATCAATATCGGTACACCTAACCTCGAAAATAGAATTTGAATTTTTTTAAAGATACTTTAAATTATAATAGACAAATTAATAATGGAAATTATTAAGATATTATGAATAATAATAATAAAAAAAATACTACTTATCCATTCGAATTAATATTCTATTCTTCAAAATTCGCAGAGCCTGTTCTGACAACGTATGCTCACTATCACTGCTACCTCGATATATATCTTGAATCAGATCGGAAAGGCAGCCATAGAACATAAAAGATGATAGACATAAAAGATGATGAAAACCATGTATAATTAGTTCAATATAGCAAATCCTGTCCTACTCTACATACGAGTAGAAACAATATTAAAAACTAACTTCACGCTGTTTCAAAATGAAGTTAACAATTATTTCTTAATCATTCTTAATTCATTCTTAATCGAGAAGTCGTGGAGTAAACATCATTAGTCAGCGCAATAACCTACTATTGGTAACGTAGTGTAGTTAGTTATTAGTTTTAAAGTGGGTCAATGCTGATGGACATTTGTGATTCATACTACACATGAAATCACCTATAGAGGCACCACATGGATTAATTCCGGAATTTGAAGAGACGGAGCAGTCTACATCCCAACAGAAACCAGTTCAGGGAAAATCTACAGGAATCATCAAAAAAGGTAATATGGAATCAATAAACAAGGTAATGCACAGTGAATTTTCAAATGACTGTAAAACCCTAAAGCAATTGAAATTAGAACTTCAAACGTGGGCTGAGGCCGAATTTGAAAAAAGGAAAATTTCAAGAAACGATTTCGACAAATTTATAACTATAAACAATAAACTGTCGGAAACAATAGTAAAACTGGAAACCAGATCAGTTACAATTTCTCAGTTAGCTGCTAGTCTAGGAAATACAAATAATGTTATTCATGAATCCTTAAAGAACATTAGCAAATCAGTTGAATCTATTAAAAAAGTGATAATGCAATAAGTTATGCAGACATGGTGCAGTTGCCGAGGAAATCTAAAGAGAACAAGGTTGAAGAAAATAGTGTGAGAAAGTTACACCCCCAGGAGCATATTGTTGTTTTGCAGCCCATCAATCCAGTCTCGAATGAATTAGAAAATAGTAAAACCATTAGAAACGTTCTTAGGGAAAATATCAAGGATAAAGACAGCATTAAAGTGAAGAAGACGGTTAATGTTAGAGGGGGTGGATTAATGATAGTTTTAAACTCGGAAGAAGATAAGAAGAAAATAGTCGAAAATGAGGTTTTTAAAACAGAGAGTATGAAGAATTGTCTAAGAATAAGTGAGCCACAGAATAAAAAGCCGCGTCTGATTATTTATGATGTACCTACGGAATTGAATAATGAAGAACTGGCCGAAGTAATCTATAACAAGAATTTTAATAACTCTGGAATAGTAAAATCAGAGTTTTTGAAAGGATGTAAGCCTTTATTCAAGTTGGGACCGAAGAATAAAGAAGTGGTACATTGGGTTATGGAATGTGAGCCCGATATAAGAAGAGCTTTAATTAATAAGAAAAGAGTATTTGTTGATTGGACTTCTTGTAGATTGAACGATTTTATTTCAGTTCAGAGATGCTTCAAGTGTCAGGGCTTTGGGCATATTACTAAATACTGCAAAAGAGAAAAGGATGTATGCGGTCACTGTGCTGGGGAGGGTCATAACGTAAAAAACTGCCCCAATACAGCCAAACAGCCGCGTTGCAGCAATTGTAAAAATAATAAGAAACCTGCCAGTCATAAAGCCAGTGACCCAAAATGCCCTTGCAACCAGAAAGCATTACAACAACTGATTGATAAGACTGATTATGGGATTGTTCAGTAACAAAGATTCTACTAAGAAATTTAAAAGTAATTACAGTAATATTTCTATTGATATTGATGAAATTCTGAATTTAGTGGATAAGTCACATAGGATAAAACAAACATCTAAAAGTAGGACATCTCTAGTTTTTAATTTTGGTGATTACACTGACCTAAATATTTCGTTCGCTTGCTATGATAAAGATAGAGTAAACATTTCTGGAGGTATTTCTACTGTTGTAAACAAGAAGGCAATATTCGGAGATGAATATGAACGTCTAGCAACAGTTTTTTCGCGGACTAAGCAAATTGATTTGTCTGTGAAATTTGATGCGACATTGAAAATCGTTAATTTATTGTTATTATCAGATAGTTTGAACTTGTTCAATAAACTAGAAGAGTTGTTGTTTATTATTGATAACTGGGCAGCAGGTAAACAATCTATAACTGTTGGAATTGATTTCTTTGGAACTATGGCCAACATGTCATGTATTGATCTGTTGAGTTTAGTGTTGTCAACAAAAAATGTTAAATATGTATTTTACTACCAGGGCATAAATAATTTGACATTTTTAGATATTCCAGAGGAGAAAATTAATGAAAAATGTTGTCCAACAGGATACCTACCAGAAATGTCACCAGATCATGGATATATCAACAGTATGTTGGAGCTTAGAAACCTTTTGAGCCAGTATGATCAGACTAATGCTGTGATATACAGAGATATTTTGATAAATATCACAGGGAAGAACTTATTAGGCTCGCATTCATATTTACAAGAAATTAGACAAAATAAAATGAATATTTACGATAATGTTTTGAAGAAGTTCCTGTGGCCGTCTGAAACGAGTTACAGAATGGGATTTTGTCTGGAGGGAGGAGGAACTTACGTGCCATTCAACGAAAGGTTGAGAGGATTCTCGTCCAGAGAGAGATATATTCTTGTAAGTAGAGATACTCAACTCATGCTGAATGGTGAACTACATCAAAAGATATCGACAGTTGATGTTGCTGCTTGCAATCTTCCTGTGGTCAAGTGGATAGATGCTGGTGTTCCTGGCTGCGGTAAAACGTTTCAAATTCTTAATCAACATAGACCAGGAATCGACTTAGTCCTATGTCAAACTAGAGCAGGCATCAAAGAAGTCAGGGATGCTGTAATTCACAAGTACGGCGAGGCATACTGCAGTAAAATAATCAGATCTGATTACAGGACGGTTTCATCATTCATCATAAATGAAACTGGAAAGAAATACGATCGAGTCCTCATTGATGAAGCGGTATTAATGCATGCTGGTTATGTAGGTTTTATTGCAGCATTGTCAGGATCCACCGAAATTCTCTTATTTGGTGATTCAAAACAGATTCCCTATATTGAGAGGAGTAAACTGAGTGTCAGATGGTCCCACCCTTCCGTTTTTTGTGAGCCCACCCAGAAAATTTCAGTGACTCGAAGATGTCCAATCGATGTGTGCGTTGTACTCTCTAAGTTTTATGATGAAATAGGAACAACAAGCAAAGTAGTACGATCAATCAGACGGACAATTTTCAATTCAGAATCTCTTCAACTTGAACCAGAGACTCTTGTGCTAACATATACACAAAACGAGAAGAAACGGATTCAAGAAACATTAGATAGGAAATTAGAAAAAGCAATAAAGATACACACCATTCACGAAGCTCAAGGCCTTACTTATAAAAACGTTGTTCTTGTAAGGTTGAATACAGAGCAGTTAGAAATCTACAATAGTGTTAATCATGCAATAGTAGCTCTTAGTAGACACACTCGTAATTTTAACTACCTAACAACAGGAATGCCTGATCTTATGTCAACGCTCACAAAAAATATTATGAGCTGTGAAGATGCATATATTATGAAATGGCATGAGAAGATGATGAACAGCATGCCAGGAGGGAGGCATATAAAAGATTACAATGATGAATATAATGAGATGGCAGAAGAAAATCGCAAAAAACATGCAAGGAGGGATGCGTCTAAAAAAGCAAAATGATGAGTAATAATGATGTGTTGTCTGTAGCAAATGAACTCGATTCAATGGATGAGCTAGAGGACAGGGTGGTTGAGAATAAACAGCAGCTCCATGCTGCTCTTAGCAGCTGTAGCTTGACTGTATTTTGTCTGAACATAAGGAGTGTTAAGAAAAACTTTGATGATCTGATGGTTGAACTACAGGATATGTCTTATGATTTTGATATTATAGTATTAACATAATGCTGGATCAAAAATGATCATACACCTAAGGAAATGAAAGATTACAATATTTTTTACTCTTTAAATAACCGTACACAGAATGATGGAGTAATCGTATATGCAAGAAATTCTCTAAATGTGCAGTCAGTGGAGTTAAATATCAGGCAGGACAACGTTCTCCATCTACAATTGCAAACTTCAAAAGAGAAATATAATATATTAGCAATCTACAGATCCCCTTCGCACTACAGTATAACAGAGTTTCTAGAAGATTTGGCAACTGTGCTCAATAGACTGAGAGGACAACTGATTATTTGCACAGGAGACTTCAACATAAATACGCTACAACCACAGCAGCATTATCAACTTGATGAATACTACGATTTATTAAGTGAACACGGATTGAAGAACTGTATCAAAAAGGCTACCAGGGTAACCACAGGAACATCTACTTGCCTAGATCACATGCTGACAAATTGCAAACACAATATTCATCCAATCATATATCAGTCAAGTATCACGGATCACTTCATTACAATTTTGGGACTGCAAGAATATTCAAATATTGGTAACAGAGCGAATTTAGATGAACAAGATTCAACTAATCGTAGATCAATCAATTTGGATGGATTAAGAGGAGGACTACTGGGAGAGCATTGGGAAGAGATTTTCAAAAGTGATAACACAGATGAAGCATATGAAAAGTTCATAACAATTTTGCAACAATATGTGGAGAAGAATACGCATCATTACACACAGAAGAAGAAAATCAAGATCATCAAACCATGGATCACAAAAGGACTCGTCTCATCCATAAGAACAAGGAATCATTTAAATAAAAGAAGGAAGTTAGATCCAGAAAATCAAGAACTTGCAAATTATTATCGAATCTACAGGAATACATTAACGTCTCTTATTCAGAATACGAAAGAAAGTTACTTCAAAAATCAATTCAACAAAGCAGGGAATGATGTAAGAAAAACTTGGGAAATTATCAAGGATGCTACTGATTCAAACCAAAAAAGAAAAATTCAACTCAATGCTGTAAAGATTGATGATAAAATTGTAACATTGAAAGAAAATCCCGAAATTCTATTGAACCATGTAAATGATTACTTTGTTAATATTGGAGAAACAATGGCTAGGAAAATATCTGAAAGTTTAAATAAGAATATTAACCAAGTTATAGCAGATTATGAACCAGAGGTACATATTCAAAATACTATGTTTCTTTTCCCCATAGTTGAGCAGGAAATAATAGACACCATTAATTCTCTTCGTAACAGTAGTGCACCAGGGCTTGATGGATTTGATAATGGGATTTTAAAAGGCATAAAAGACTTAATTTCTAGACCTTTGACTCATATCTTCAATCTCAGTTTGTCAAATGGAACTTTTCCTAAAGCAATGAAAAATATTTGTGTTAGACCTATACATAAGATGGGAGATAAATTAATTATAATTAATTATAGACCTATTTCATTAATCAGCAATATATCAAAAATTTTAGAAAAGCTAGTTAAATTACGATTAGTGAGCTATCTGGAAAGGAACCATATATTATCTCCAAACCAGTTTGGTTTTCGTAAAGGAATAAGCACAGAGTTAGCAGTTCTGGAGTTATCTAAATTTGTTACTCAGAATCTAGAGGAGAAAAATAAATGCCTAGCAGTATTTTTAGACTTAGCAAAGGCCTTTGACTCAGTATCCCATGATATATTAATAAAAAAACTTGAGGCAATAGGCATAAGGGGGGTATCACTTGAATGGTTCAAATCCTACCTCAATAACCGACAACAAAGGACAAAAGTTGGGAGCCATATGAGTGCAGAAGGGTCCATGAAGTTTGGAATACTACAAGGGACTGTTCTGGGTCCAATTTTATATTCAATTTTTGCAAATGAGCTGTGCTCCATTCAAATCCAAGGTAGGGTGATAGCCTTTGCAGATGACACAGCACTCCTCTTTCAAGGAAATAACTGGGAAGAAGTATTTCAAATAGTCGAAACAGAACTTTCAAAAATCACTAGATGGCTGGGAAATAATTTACTCTCATTGAATGCAGAAAAAACCAAATTTTTAACATTTTCTTTAACTGATAGTACCAAACCACGTAAGACATCAATAAAACTTCATTATTGTGTTAGAATTAATAACAATTGTAATTGTCCACTGATAGAATGCTCAGATAGTATTAAATATCTTGGGATAATAGTAGACGACTTATTAAAATGGGATAAGCACATCTCATATACAACTACAAAAATAAGGAAGCTAATATATAAATTTTATCAGCTGAGGCATATTCTTAATAAAGAAATGATAAAAACAGTGTATTTTACATTAGTTGAATCTCTTATAAGATATGGTCTGTTAGTTTGGGGGGCCGCAAATTATAGTTTTGTGGATCCAGTTTTCAAAATCCAAAAACGTATTTTAAAGATAATGGGGAATAGGGAAGCCCGCTTCCCAACCAGCGAACTATTCATGGAAAATAGAGTACTTAGTGTTAGGCAATTGTATATTTTGTTGTTAATTACTTATATAAAGAAAAATGAAAATGAAAATAATATTATAACTCATAGCCACAATACTAGAATAAGAAGCCTCAATTATCAGGATGTACCCAGAATGAACACAGCTTTTGGACAAAGATCAATAGGATATTTAGGGCCAACAATTTACAATAGAATTCCACTGGAAATAAAAGAAGAAGGCAATGTTAATAGATTTAAAAAAAAATTAGGGATTGGTTATATAATATTGGAGTCCACAGTAGTGAGGAGCTCATAGTAAATAGGATGTGAATAGAAATACGATTATGCATACTTAGGTAGTTTTAGGTAGTGAATAGTTTTTATTATTGTATTAGTTATAATGGCTAGTTAGGAATAGTATAGTATAATAGTATAAGCTTGATCTAAGGTTCACACATTGATGATCAGCCCGACACATAGTTTTATAGTGGGGTATCATATTTTTTTACATTTAGGAATCAAATTAGCAATCAGTTTTTTCTATTGAATAATATATTATTGTAATGTTTTGAGCTTATATCAATAAACTCCTCTGGATATGTTTTCCATCATCCAGAGAAATTATTAAAATTATTAATTATTATTTACGCTCTATTTTCTTTTAATTAGCCTACATAATCAGCGACGAGGGTTTCTAGTAAATAATTTATTTTGGTTTCAATTTATTTTACCGTGATTTCAAATGTTTTTGTATACTAGTTCATATAATTGAATTATACTTCTCCAATTCAGTAATCACCTTCTGCTCTATAGGCCTAAAAACCAAATATCAACCAGGTCTGGGAGAATTTAATTTTATCAAAAAAGTGCATGGTTTTTTACAAAAATCATAAGAAATTTATAATTTCTCATACTGGGGTGGTTGATAGTACTTGCAGAGACCTTCAGAAATATGTAATCAAATTGCAAAAATTCGTTCCTTTTTAGGAGTTATGATCATTCCTATATATGTAATAAATATATTTCCAGATCAATAACTATGATAGCTAGATGCGCCAAATTTGGTGTGGACATTCCTTAGGTCAAACCCTATCTGTGTACCAAATATCAAAAAAATCTGAGAGAATTTTATTTTTCCCATAGAAGTGCCTGATGTATAGTCCATTGTTTTTTGCAAAAATTTTCAAAAAATTTAAAATGCTAAGACTTTGTGGTGGTTGATAGTACTTGAAGAGACCTTCGAAAATATGTAATCAAATTGGAAAAATTTGTTCCTCTTCAGGAGTTATGAGAATTCTTATATATGTTATACATTTTTCCCAGATCAATAATAATTTCCCTTGTATGATAGGTAGTTGCGCCAAATTCGGTGTAGACATTCCTCAGTCCAAGCCCTATCTGTGTACCAAATATCAACGAAATCTGAGAGAATTTTATTTTTTGCCCAAAAAAGTGTCCATGGTTTTTTTGCAATTATCTTAAAAATTAAAAAAAAAACTCATACTGTAGTGGTCGATAGTACTTGAAGAGACCTCCAAAAATATGTAATCAAATTGGAGAAACTCGTTCCCCTTCAGGAGTTATGACCATTTCTATATAAATAATATTTTTTTCCCCAGATCATTACCTCCCCTTGTTTGATAGCTAGATGCGCCAAATTTGGTGTGGGCATTCTTCAGGTTTCCAACTGTGTACCAAATATCAACCAAATATGAGAGAATTAAATTTTTTTCCTAAAAAAGTGCCTGATGTACAGTAGGAACAATTAGTCTGGGCGCGTGGCTCTGGTTTCACTACTAGCTGTCCTATTAAAAGTTGACTAGTTGACCTTGAAGACATCTGCACTGGGCTACATGTTTTTAGAAATGAACGATAAACACTCCCCTCGCCATGGCTGACTACCAAACGGCCGTGCGCCCAGACTAATTGTTCCTACTGTAGTCTATGGTATTTACAAGAATTTAAAAAAAATAATAAAAACACTTATACTGTTGTGGTTAATAGTACTTGAAAAGACCTTCAAAAATACACAATAAAATTGCAGAAATTCGTTCTCCTTCAGGAATCATAAACATTTCTATATACAGTATGTAATAATCTTTTCCTCAGATCAGTAACTTTCTTTGTATGATAGCAAGATGCGCCAAATTTGATGTGGACATGTCTCAGGCCATCCCTATCTATGTACCAAATATCAACCAAATCTGAGAGAATTGTATTTTTTGCCAAAAAAAGTGCCTATAGTCTATGGTTTTTTGCAAAAATTTTCAAAAAATTAAAAATGCTCATACTGTTAGGGTTGATAGTACTTGAAGAGACCTTCAAAAATATGTAATCAAATTGGAGAAATTCTTTCCCCTTCTGGAGTTACGAGCATTTCTAAATATGTGATAATTTTTTTCCAGGTTTAAGCGTCAATTATATTAAGACAGTTTACGAGCTACTCGTCGGCGAATTTACAATCAGATTGTGAAGTCGCTCAGTGTAATTGTGTGAGATAGCCCGCTAGTTAGCAAGTGAACACGTTTACACTGAGCTAGTAAACAATCAGATAGTAAACCCACCAGCGTATAGCTCGTATCAAAAAATACATACTCTCTGAGCTATAGAGTATGTATTTTTTGATAAATTATGTAAGGTTATACACACTATATTTACTAGTGTCTATAACACTATATTTACTATGTCACACTATATTTGACTATATTGCTTTGTCAAATGTTGAAAATCTCTCTTGATATTGTTCGAATTATTGCAATTTGATGACATCATACTTGCTTCTTAAAAGCAAATAGAGCGTGGCTACTACGTGACTTTTTGTGAAGCACAGAAATGAATAAAACTGCACAAACAGAAGTGGATGAGATATACATTAGAATTCATCTAATGAATCTATGAGTTCATTGAATGAATCCAGAAATTAGTTGAACATGTCCGTCTCACTCACAGAATATTATTCATTTCTAGGCTACAAAAACGAACATAACAAATATAAGGAAAAATCAAGGAAAGGATGGGGATGATTATAGTGAATGTTGCAGACAGAAAATTAATAAACAAGACAATATCAAGTTTTAAGTCTTTGGTAACATTTTATTTTTCTTACAAAAAATAGGTTTTACGATATAAAATAAACTTTCCAAATATTAATAATACGTACTTATTGATGATTTATACAATTTCATAAACACACGCTTTCATAAAAAACAACTCTTACATTAATTTTGTTTGATTTTATGAAAATGGTAAGATGTGTAAAATTTTGATATATTTTTAGAATATTATGATTATACAGTTTTCTTTGACAGGTCCACAAAAACGATAAAGAGGCGAATTACAGTTATTTACAATTTCTCAAATGTCTACAATTATTATAGTATGATTGTACAAAATAATAATTAATGAAAAAAATCTTACATTTTCAAACAATTCCATAATTATTTACTTTCACACATTTCATAATAATACTTCAAACGATCCGTTCCTACCAACAGAGAATTTGGTTTTATAAATAATCATTTAAATAAAAAATGATTCAAAATAAAATATATTAAAAATTCAAAAATCGATCGTGGAACAATGCCAGAGCTGAGGGTATATATGTGTCTATGATATTAATAAGGTTATCATCTAAAAACTACTTCAATACAATATTTGATGACTGGTCTTCTACATTTCTAAAGTAATAACCCTCTCAATCTTAAAATGTTACTCATATGTACGACTTTAATCACAAACAGATCTACAATCATTGGATAAGAGACAAAAATTATCACCAATTCAAGGCAGAATTCAAACTGGATATGATACAGAAATATACAACATATTTTATTCGTCTACTGAATGATTGAATTTTGTTATACATTACTTGTAAAATTACGCATTAAAGCTATATTATGGTCCAGAATAAGGCTTGCAATTTGTGTAGGCTAACCAATCACATCTTAGCTGTTCAAAAATAGTTGTATACGGTACAGTAATTTTAAAAAGAAGGATAAATTCAAAATGGATGATTAGCTTGCAATAATGGAATAAAGCTTGCAATGTCTGTAATGTAGCTAATTTCATCTTGAACTATTCAATGAAAGTTTGGAAACTTTGTAGAAAGATTGGAAACTCCCGGAATAAAAATAAAAAAATTGGAAAGTTTTTCTTGATTTCCCGAAAAGCACATTTTTGGATTTGTTCCCTTCTTCAAACTACTGATACAATTTATGAACGATTCTCAATTTGGTTAAAAAAAAAATGCTATTGTCAACAGAATTTTGATTTATTAAAAGTAATTGATATGAATATTGTAAACAGGGTTTAAGTGACAGTAATTTTTTACATCAACAACAATATTGATAAAGAATGATTGAACTAAAATCTCAAGTCCTCTCAATTTATGAATGATTCTCAATTTGTCAACCGGGTTTCAATTTGTTTAAAATACTTGATATCAATAATATAAACAGGTTTTGATTGGTAAAATTGTTTGATATCAACAGTAATTGATGAATGGTTGAATTATAATCTTTCGAAGGTCCTCAATAAATTTATGAATGATTCTCAATTCAGTTCTCAATTGATGAATGACTGATATTTCTAATAATCCATATGTCCTGTTTATAATGATTAACAGATGCGATTATAAGGGCTATCACTACCTACATACAGTATTTAAAATTAAGTTATCTTTCTACATTTTGTCAAATAGATAAGGCAAGTGCTGTCTAAAATCTCCACTCAATCAACATTCTGCAAATAGATAAACTTACATTCCGGGTATTACACAACACAATATATTTTACAAGACTCAAAAGATGATCCAAAAGTTGTTAAGGCGGACCCTAAACAGGGCTCACTGACTTAAAAACAATGTTAAATTATCTTAATTACAGCGCGAGGGTTTTCCTATCAAGTACCGGCTAACGTTCGAGAGATTAGTCAAGTACAGTCTGTTGCGCAAATAAATGTCTAAGTTTCCTGATGACTAGTACACACACAAGTAAGATTAAAAATAGATTTGGAAACAATGTGCTTCAATTTAAAACAGTAAACAGATGTAAACAATGCTACAATATACAATGTAACAAGAGAGAGAAGTATTTTACAAAAATAGAGTCTAGATAAAAACGTGGAAAAATTAATATTATTTTGTATCATTGAGAGATGAATAAAAAAGAAATAAGCAACAAATAAAAAATATCCAAAAACAACTGAACTAATTTGAGATTTGACAGAATTTGAATTTTTTGGAGGATGAAGCCTACATATGTCTGAGACCTGTGCATGGGTAATGAATTGGATGATGCTTCTGATAAATCTGTATGTTATGAAAAGGTTTGCAAAAGATGAATTAAAATAAATTTATATTAAATTGATGACTGCTACTCTAGCTATCCTCGGTTAGGGTAGGTTAGGTTAGCTAGAGCCTAGTTGGAGTAGATGTTTGGATTTGAATATGGTTTTTTTAGTTAAAGATTTGCAACAAATTCGGTAGTTCCTGATTCTCTACTTATTCTGTTTTTGTAATAAATGAATGAATAAATGAACAGATTTAGAATTTAGTGTGAATCTTGATCAAATTAGAAGAGTAAAAATGAATAAAAAAAATTAAATGTTAGTCAATAATCCTTCAAATAGATAAAAATAATTATTGAATGAGAGGAAATAATTCGTTAGGGTTGTTTATAGTAAACATAAAGAATAGTATTGACTGATGACAATTTATTTAGTGATTTAAATAAATTGTCATCAGTCAATACTATTCTTTATATCACTAAAAAAGATGAAGAAAAAATTGATTAATTTTAATAATAAATAAAAAACCCGTGGAGGAACAAAATATTAAACTGAAATCTCAACATTTTATATAGCTCAAATGATAACCTTTAACCCTCAACCTTAAGGCTAGACAAATTTTTTTGATAGAATTTCAAACAAGAGACCTGTACTACAAATGACAATATGCAGTTTTGTACTGCATAATGCTTTTGTAAATTAATTTTTCGATTTGAAATTCTAATCTTGAAAATCTACGTTTTCTCTATTTCAGACGCTTTCAATATACAGTACTCTAAGTCTACTTACTTTCCATACCAATTTATCAATGCACAGTAACGTGTAATTTTTTTGTGTGAATTTTTGTTGTGAAATTTCACTAATCTTGAAAATTTGACACACTTTTTCTATATTTTAGACACAATTTACAAATTCTAAGTATTCAATATACGTCTTACTTCTTTTCAATACCTGTTTATCGGAATTTCATTCAAGATATTGTGCTTAATTATTTTTCAAATATGTCAAGTGGTAATATCAACTGTTGTAAATGTTATTTCGATTAATAATACTTAAAATAAAAATTAATATCTGCGCAACAGACAGTAGTCCAATATTTACTCAAGACACATTACTCTAACGAGGGGATAGATGCAAAACTTGACAATTAACTAAGTTACAATAAATTTTTGAAATAACTTTTCCCATTATCTTTTACTAGCTGTAGGTATGAGATAAATTTTTAAAGAATTGAAATAATTGTAGCAGTGTAAATCTACCATTTCAACTTCCCACTGCTAAAGTACAAAATATGAAAATTTATTCTCATTAATTAATCTTTATATCAAATATTCTTCAAGATACAATTTCAAAAGTTGGCATTGTTTTGCTGAAACTCTAAACAAATATGCCCTACTCTTTCAATTAAACATCTCAAAATTGGTTGTCTTTACTCATGTAATATGTAATAGAAATTTTAGAATAATATGCTTCACACTTTTTATTGAAAACAAATATCTCAAAAATCCTGATTTATATACTCTTAACATAAGAAAAATTTAAAGTTCAATATCTAGGCTACATTAAAAAACTTTTTATGATTTTCTGTTTATTTAAAAGAAACATCTCATAATTGTGTGTGTCTGTACTCAAGTGTATTGGAGAAATATTTCAGCAATTTTATTCCTATTAAAAGAAACCGCCTCATAAATGTTTTACCTAAACTTCTAACAAAAGAATCTTAAAAGTCTTACAGGCTGAGCGTTAGAAAAGACTTGACAGTCTTAACTCTGCCGTATAAATAATCTTCAGTTTTTTCCATTATTATTAGAGTTTGGGCATAATTCTTCTATAACAACCACAACATATTTGTCTCAAAAGTTTTGCACCTATACCCTCGCAACAATTCATTAGAGTTTGGGCAAAACTAGGTTAACGATAACGCTAATTCGACCACTCCATGTCTCAACTTGCTCTACAGCATCTTACATTTTAGCTGGCAAATGCATACAGTGTTCACGTTACCATTAGCGTAGTTTTCTTTACAATTATAGATGAAACAACATCTATAGAATCTTGTACATAGTGTTCATGTGGGGCCTTATTATACAGAGCCACTTCAGTCGCGGTCGTGAGCCACAATTTAGGCTAAATTACATCAGCTGAGCGTCTGACTGACAGAGTACATGAAGGCATTAACATGTTTACAACCTTCAGCTGATTTTTTAATATAATTTACTCGGTTGCTGTAATTTATCCCAATTGAGGCTGGCGAACGCGACTGAAGTGGCTCAGTCCAATAAGGGCCTTAGCGTTATCGTTAACGTATTTTTGCTCAAATTACAGATGAAACACTCTCCCTTACTGCTCTGGTATGCCACACAGTGTACCACCACTGATTCTCCTCATTTAGGCCAAGATCAAAGGCGATTCCCAGGTGTTTGACTTGACACCCGATGGGTTTGAAAATATTTTTACAAAATCACGGTCTCCCCCCCCCCCCCCCCCACCAATCTAGACGCTGCACCCCGACGTGACCTCTTCGCTGACCGGTTGAATGCTTGTCCAGGTCTGGTGATGCATCAGCGGCTTGCAATCGGTGACAGGTGACACGGCTGCTGTAACAGCCCTCAGGCCTTGATCTGCTGCCGCCCTTAGGCCCTGTTCCAGCTCCAGCAGCTGGCCGATAAAATTGAAATTAGGCGATATAATTGGTCGGGCGCTTTTCACCAGTTTGTAGGCGTCCATCATGCCCAGCTGACGATGCCTCATCACATAGGCGATGACCATGGTTGGCGACCGTGATATGCCCGCCTGACAGTGCACCAAAACGCTGGTACCCGATTTTCTCGCTTCATCTGTAAGCAAACAGAATAAAATACAATATTATATAAGAAATAATGTACTAAAATGCATGAAAAATAATTTAAAATGTACAAAAAATATAGATTGGTATAAAAGAAAAACAAATTTTATTAGAAAACTAATTTAATAATATTAGTCAAATTGTGAAGCAACGTATAGGAACAATAAAAATAAAATAAAAAAATATTTTTTTGGAGAATGAAGCCTACATAGGTCTGAGACCTCTGCGTGGGTAATGAATTGGATGAGTTGAACCTGCAGTTCTAGGTAGGTTCCGAACCACCGGGAAGTGATTTTACAGCAGAGATCAGTCTTTTTTGCTGGCCAATCCAATCGGTCACCGTTACAAAGATGGCCCAGGAGTTTCGTAGCTTATCTCTGATTGAACAGATAGATACCTGGTATGGCTATAACTTACCTTACAAACACTTCAACACAATCTATATTAAAATGTATATAAAAATATTAGTTAAATTGTGAAACAACTTATGAGAAAAATAAATTGATAACAGAAATAGCCAAATAAAATAGGAACTTAATAAAAATTAAGAAAAAAAACAGTAGAAAAGTTGAATAATATTAGTTAAATTACTGTATTGGCCAAAAAACAACAAAATACTGTATCAACCAAATTAAATTTATAAAAAAATATTCAAATTGTAAAACAACTTATAAGAACAATTAAAAACAAAAAAACATAAGAAAATAAAATAAGAAATTGATAGAAATGTTAATAAGAGAAAAGGAGTAAAAAAAGTTAAATAATGGTCAAATTGTGAAACAACGAAAAAACAATCACAAAGAATTATAACAAAATTAACAAAATAAGTTTTACAACTCTACAAAATAGAAGCCAAATGAAATTAACATATACAATCAGGAGCGGCCCGAGCTGGGGAATATTTTGCTGATTTTTTGCAAAATTTCCCCTTCTCTAGTATTTCTGAATCTTAGGAGGTCATTAACCCCTTAACCTTCCCCCCCCATGAGACCGCCCTTGCTATAAATACATCCAATGTTTGGTATTCGTAATCAGCAAAATCATTGCCTGTCGAATTCATGCACAATATTCAATTAAAACAGTTCAATTTTTCTAATTTTCTAGCAAATTCCAAAAATATGATCTGCTACGCAAACTAATTTGACCTTAACTTGTAAATTTTTGTTTTGTTTATGTCATCCATCACTCAAGTACCGAGTACATTAGTCATTACCATACTGGTCTATAACTATTACACGTTTTGGTATTGAATTGCCAAGTAGTCAATTACTGAAGTGTGAGTGAGATATTAGATGATAGAGAGAGATAAAAGATATGTGATGAAATGATACATGAGTGAGTGAGATGGAATGATAGATATCTGAGCTGAAATAACAGATGAGTGAGTGAGATGACATGATTGAGTCTGGCAGATGACTCATCGCGGTTCCAACACGTGCCGAATACTCGCGCCGCAGTATTGCCAACTTGAAAAACAACAACGCAAAATATCCCTACAAAGCAACCGCAACTACTGGAGCGGAACTGACGATCTCGAAAGGAAGTGCCATGATTACAATGACATCCTGACTGCTTCCGATGGCTGATGATTGATGATGACACTTTGTGGGCGGGACAGTTAGTTTAGGAAGATAAAACAAATAGAGGAGTGGTTTTGAGATAGTAAATGCCTACCGGAATGAGGGAGTCAGCACAGAGGCACTCCCGAAAGTTTTTTTTTATAGAAATCTCTACACTATTTTTTTACAGAACTTCCTACATTTCCCAAAATACAGAGTGATCATTCAAGTCGCGCACATGTAAATAAACGTTTCTATAAATAGTAGTTTCGTTGATAAAGTATGATGGCTTCTGCAAGATAGCAACCCATTTAGTACTCTGACAACAAATAATCTAGACAACATTGAATTGCATACTGGCTACTTCAAGTCTGCAGTATTGTTGAGTTCACTGCTTTGTTAACAAGTAGTTTTCAATTTTTGTACTTTCAATTTTATACGCTTACATTATTCCCTTTCCAAATATTAATTAGTCATAATTTTTAATATTAATATTGATACTTAGAGGAGGAGGAGGTGGAGGTGGAGGAGGAGGTGGAGGTGGAGGAGGAGGAGTAGGAAGGAGAAGATAGAAAGGAGAGAAAGAAAAAGAGGAAAATTTAAAAAAGAAAGAAGAAGACGAAGCATTTATATCACTGTTTCCTATTCAATAATATTATCTGTAATGTTTGAGCTTATATCAATAAACACCTCGGGACGTGTTTTCCATCATCCAGAGAAATTATCATTATCATTATTATTATTATTATTGGCGGTACAACTCCCGAAGAGGAAGACGCTGAGTAATATATGATTCATGATGTTGGCCTACGATATTTTATTTCTTGGGTTAATTCTTCTTTTCTGTCCAGTATTATTATTATTAACAAATTTTTATTATTATAACAAATTTTTATTATTATAACAAATTTAGTAGACAGTAGAAGGGGCGCAAATGTTAACAATATTAGGAGGGGTCAGGAGTACAAAATTAGGAGGGGGAAGTTGGAGAAAAGAAAGAAGAAGCAAACAAAGTTAGGAGACGGAAACCAGCAAATAATTTTAGCCGGATCAGCAGAAAATAATCCTCAGCGAAGCCGCAAAAATGTCACGAAGCATCACTTGGGAATTGGGTTGCCGCTTGAAACCCAGACCCGTAAATCCGTACTTTACGTAACTGATAGACTGAGAGGGTTGGTCTGCAATAAGGGAGCGTGTTATGGTAATACGAGCGGGGGTTAGCAAAGAAATCAGTTTGATTCTATTACATAATTTTTTTAGAGTGAATTATAAGAGTCAAGAGATGAAATATAAAAAATCATTCTGTAGAAATAAATTTAATGATGCTTAATCAGCAAGAAAATCAATTTTCAATAATGTTTAACTCTTGTCATTAACATAAATCAACTACAGTTTTTTATTGTATCAATTATAATTGTTATTAAGCTGGGTAGCTCTGGTAGAGGCTTGAAGCTGGAGCTACATAAAGACGATTGATTTTTTTAATGAGGTTGAAATGCTAGAGGATGTAAAAGAGGTAGGATTGAGGTAGAAATGTTAGAACTAATCAAATGTTTGACTAAAAGACCAACGAATTGACTAAAGTTCTCGATTGTATCCATTATTCAGTTTAGAATCGAAATAGGCAGGGCACAATCCATGATTAAATACTGTACCATAGAAGTTGGAAGTTTGTGCAGAATAAGATGTTTAATAATTGTTTAATTATTAACTATATATTAATTATATACTAACGGCCAGTTTCACGAAAGAAAATTCAATTTGACCACTGTAGGATTACGTCATTTGATGGAGCCAGCGCAACGACTTCCCTATTGAGCTCCGTAAGATGACGTCATCTTACGGTGGTTGAATTTAATTTTCTTTCTTGCAACTGGCCGTTAGACTACCACACAGACCTAACCAAGATTTGGTACAGACAGCAACAGTGGAATAATGATACTATAGATAATTTAGTGATTCAATATAAAAAGATTCAATTAGTGTATTCAATATAAAAAATTTAGAAATATTTTGTAGTATTAAATAAAATTAATGAAAATGCTTCATCATTTAAACTTAGTAATTGTGTTTTCCAGAAGAAAGTTGTATTCTAATCAAACTATAAACATAACCTATGTTTACAAATATTTGGACTCTTGTAAAAATTTAGTAATATAGAGTTTTGGGCTAAAACTCTGCTGTTTCTTTAAAATTAGTAGTATTTTCGCTGTATCAATAAATAAATAATATTAAAATAGTTATTGTAATATCAATGGTATTAAATAAGAAAAAAAATGGATGGATTAATGTAATTGATAAAAGTTGATATTATATAAAGCTCTAATTTAGAAGAATCTGTTCATTTCATTTATTTATTTAGTGCGTGATGTGTGTTTGAAAATAGCATCGTCCCGAAGTTTCTGGTTTTTTAAAATCTGAATAATAATTTTTCTAAATTGAATCAATCAATTTGAAAAAATCTTATAGAAAAGCATTATTTTTTTGAAAATTTATCAACAACGTGAAATCCCATTTCAAAATTGAATCGAACAATTTGGAAATTTCTACAAAATCTGATAAGAAATCATTCTGTTAAAAATTGATCAACTTAAAGTGAACTCTCAAAGAGAACCAAATAAAACAGCTGGGGTTATTGATAGACCTGACAACAGACCATCCTTCTCCCTCTTCTTCCTACTCCTTCTACTCTTCCTCTCCCTCCTCCTCCTCAACTCGTCATGAGATCAGTGTCTGCAAATAGTTTTTGCACAGACAAAATTTAGATTATTTGCTCTCAAGTCTCCCTAAACGTTATTGATATTGAACAGACGCAATAATTTGGATTTGCATCATTAATTGCTACCCTACCCAGTTCAACCGCTGCTTGTTCTACTATACACATGCAATTTAGATTGTACCCAAGTCACACTGTCATTACGGTTGGAATTATTTGTGTGTAGGCTGCACTCAGAGAGATAGAGAGAGAGAGAGAGAGAGAGAGAGAGAGAGAGAGAGAGAGAGAGTTGAAAGAGAGCCAGTAGTTGTACTCCTCTTGGGTCATCTCTATTTTCAAACTTTGAAGAGGTGATGCGATGTTTAGTTGAGTTCAAACTGAACACGGATCTGACACAAAATAAAATAAATAAAATAATAAACGCATGGCTTCAATGGTGGGGAGACCCTCATGGGTAGTTCCACCTCCCCATTTGAGCCATGTCATGCAGAACATGGTGAAGCTACTATTTTAGGTGGGTTCCGAACCACCGGGTAAATGATAATAATGGTTATAACATCAACTATAGAAGCACGGTCAGCCAACCAAACGCAGTCTTTAGCGGTCGTGACTGAACATCACGATCCACAAAATAGAATAATATAAGAAAGACGAATATCATTGATACAAAAGAATCATTGAGCTCCTGAACTAGACTTTGCTGCCAACATTACTATACTTTTTGCATATTGTTAGAGCTAAAAAGCATGGGAAGGAATAATGAGAGAAATCCAACTCCTAAAGACTGACTAATACTCAAGAATAAATTCTTCAAGTTAGTGAAAATGTTTGTGTAACTAGTTAATCTCATCGTCCATTTTGATTTAGGCTAAACAATTTTGGAGCCCCTAAACAAAGCTCTGTTTCAATCCATAGAAACCATAATTTCAAACAATATGTGAGCTCACTAATAAAATATTAAGACACTGAATCCGGAAAAATGTCCAAATCTAAATTCCTAATTCTAAATTCAATTTATAAATTCCAAATCTCTTCTAGAACATGGCATGCACTAGAGTAGGTTAATTACCACACAAAAAATGTTTATAAAAATGTAATCATTCGTAGTTTAAGTCATGTAGTCTTACATGCTTATGTAATTGTTTAGATTTAGTTTTACATGGAAATAAAATATCTATCATCTATTTAAACATTATTATGCTTTTATGAATGTTGTCACCCCCAGACCAAAAGAAAAGAGAAATTGGGGGAATTTGTTTTATATTACCACGTCACATTTTCCAGAACAAAAATAAGAAAATAGTATTACAGTAGGTTTCAAGTATTTGAAATAATGCTGTTATTTTTTTCGGAGGATGAAGCCCACTCAGGTCTGAGACCTGTGCGTGGGTAATGAATTGGATGAAGTTTAATGATATTGATGAGTTGGAACTACAGTTTTAGGTGGGTTCCGAACCATCGGGAAGTGATTTTACAGCAGAGAACAGTCTTTTTTGCTGGCCAATCCAATTGGTCACCCTTACAAGAGCGCCCAGGAGTTTCGAAGCTCATCTCTGATTCAACAGATACCTGCTACGGCACTCGACTATCACTTCCCAAATTAGGGAACAGGTGTAGAGACTTTCTTCAAAATAAAATACAAAACAAAAATGTGTACACCAAGTATCCCGTAAAGTTATTAGATGCATTCTAATTGATTTTTAAATTGAATAAAAGGATAAATTTCTTTCTATTCATTAGAAATGAACTAAAGTTGCTACTATTTGCTAAGAATACAGTAGTATATTGAAGAGCACGCCAGAATTATCTGAAAATATTATCCTACAACGACGTTTTAACTCTTTTTCAAACGCAAGATTTTTCTTCCTCCTCTTCCTTATCCTTATCATCCTCCTCCTCCTTTATCATCACCAACTTTATCCACCACCATTCCCTTCTAAATATTGTCGACTGACTCATCACCCCCCCCCCCCCCCCACCAACACATGAGTTGTGCGTTCAACCACCTCTCCCCCCCCTTCCTACTATGCAGACCATATTTAAAACTTCATTTTAAAAATATCCAGGACGAGTTCATCTGTTCTTATTCAATTTTAAACTTGTCTTCGCCCCGTTCAAAGTAGGTAGAGTCTTTGCGTCAGTCCATTTTCAAAGGAAGAGAATCGTCAACCAGTAATAGACAGCATGGTGCCTTTGATTAGTGGTGAGGGGCGGGTGGGGGTTGTCTTACAACTAAAAATAGGCCTTCCTATTTTCGTAATATCTTTCTGATTCCAAGATTAACACAGAGCTCTCTCGTAAGCAATTTTGGTACAATATCGTAAAACATAGACTTTTTTTGAGTAATCATCTTCTGAAAAATACGTACACAGTTTCTCTTTAGCCTCGTTTGGAATCTAAGTTTGCAACAGGTTTTGAACAAGTTGCAAACAAGCTGCCTGAAAAAACCAGCGTTTCCACTCCGCAACATTTCCAATGCAAAATCCTTTTTAATTTTATTAATTTATATAGCTTTAAAATTAGAATCGTTTATAGGGACTTTAAATTTCATGTAAGAGAGATTAAAAATCAACAGGAATAGTTGGTCATAACATTTATAAAAAACTCAAATATATCATATTTTTTACTTTTGTACTAGAACGTGTCAGCATTGTTCTGTGATTACGCGTGCGCGCAAAAGTTTCAGGCAATGTTGCATCAGGAATCTGTTTTCAACAAATTTTGCTCTAAACCTTTTGCAAAAATGTTGAGCGTTTCCACTCACAGCAGAAATGTTTGCAACAAGTTTACAACATGTTTTCAAAACAATTTGTTTGAGTGGAAACAAGGCATTACTAAGCTAAGCTTAACGTGCATTTAGTCTGCATTACTGTATTATATACGTGAAGCCCTGAACAAACAAGCGTCGTTGCCAAATTGAGAAGGAATTAGTTTTCAACACGTGTAATTAAATGTCTCAAGACTTCTCAGTGAAATTAGCATTAATGCTAATAATGTTATTAATGTTAATAATGAATTAATGTTATTAAGGAATAACAGATAAGGTCAGGCGGAGGGCTCAACTTACACAGGAAAGTGATAGGCTCACTCAATAAGATAAGATAAGGTATGAACTCCTGGGCCCTCTTGTGAGGGTGACCGATTGGATTGGCCAGAAAAAACGACTCTGTACCCTGCTGTAAAATCACTTCCCGGTGGTTCGGAACCAACCTAAAAATTTCGGTCCAATTCATCATCACCATCATCCAGCTCATTACCTACGCACAGGTCTCAAAGATGTGGGCTTCATCCTCAAAAAAAAAAAAATATATATCAGACCAGTCCTCAGTTTTTGACAGTAATATTGAAAATGTCAAGTTCATGTGGGACGGCAGTTGATAGAGAAACTATTTGGGGAGAATAAAGAAGAGAAATGATTGAAAAAAAGCCATTAGGAACGATGTCAAAGTTAAATAGCAGGCATTCGGTTGAATGTACTGAGGCTGGTGAACGTTGAGGTTGAGTGAGAGGCTGACTGAAGATCGCAAAAAGGAAGTGATGATGAAGTGAGAGAGAGAGATAGAGAGAGTGAGGGAGAGTGTGAGGAAGAAGATTGGCCAGACTAGGACAGAAATAAACGCAGCCAAAACCCAGATGCGTTTTTAAGGCTGAGCGCAGGGTTTTTGGCCACAATTTTTTTTCAAGTTTCTTGAGTTGAATATTATTAGGGCTTTGAAATATTATCTATTGCTGTGAGGATTTTTTCCATCAACTATTTTGTGAAATATGGGGGTTCAAAGTTGAAATTTTTCGGTTTTTGGGGGCAATTGATTTCACCTACGAGTGTTTATAACTCTTGATAAAGTTTCTGTAACTGAGACAAAAACCGAAACTGAGACACCTTGAGGAATAAAATGACATATTTTTTATTCCAACCTAACAAAAAAATTGTTTGATAAATTGAATATTTTACAGATTTTTACAATATATTTTGAAAAAACTAAATTCTTGATTAGAGTAAAAAATGTGTAATTTTATTCCTCAAGGTGTTACAGAAAATTCCTCAGTTACAGAAAATTAACCAAAAGTTCTCAAAATAACTCATAGGTGAGATCAAATGCTTCCAAAAACCGAAAAAATTTAACTTTGAGCCCCCATATTTCAGAAAGTAATTGGAGAAAAAAATTTTCCTCACAGCAATAGATAATATTTCGAAGTCCTAATAATATTCAATACAGGAAATTTAAAAAAATAAAAAACCCTGCGCATAGAGTAAGTTCTCTTCCCGCATGGGCCAAAAAAGGGCACAAAGGAAGTAATATGAAAACTATAATATTATAAACAAAATAAATTACAATTGAAAATAATTCATGAAAAATAATAAGACGCTATAAAAAAAAGTTATAAAATATATGAAAAGTTTAATAAAAACTGTATTAAGCTAATAATTGAAGAAGACAAGGCTATTCAGTTAAAAAAAATAATAAATGTTTGGTACTAGCGACTACCATATTTTACTATTGTAAAATAGTTTAATGAAATAGGGAATTTATGTTGGAATTTTCCGAAGCCCACAAACCCGAAGGGACTTTATGAGGAAGAAGCCCACATACGTCTGAGACCTGTGCGTGATTAATGAATTGGATGATTGAGATTAATGAGTTGGACCTACAGTTTTAGGTGGGTTCCGAACCACCGGGAAGTGATTTTGGTGCAGTCTTTTTTGCTGGCCAATCAATAGGCAACACTCTTACAAAGAGGGCTCAGGAGATCGTTGCTTATCACTATCTGAACAAATACCTGCTACGGCTCACGACTATCACTTCCCTAAATACATTGTGTATCCCCTACATTTCAGTGTAAGAGAGGGCGTCAAGTCATAACTCCGCCCTTATCAATTTATAAATCTATCTACTGGTTATACTATGAGCTCTTTATATTTAATTTCATGATTTGAGCACGCGGCAGAGATTAAAAATAATTTGTCTATTTTATATTTGAATCATTAGTTTCTTTAGAATAAACAAGTTTTTGAAAAAATATGATTATTATTTTGCCGATGATTCCACTAGAGTCTCAGACCTGTGCGTGGGTATCTTGGGTGGATGCAATCCAATGATGTGAAAGTACAGTTTTAGGTGGGTTCCGAATTGAACTAGACTAGTGAAAGGGAACTAAATGTCTGAAATAGCTTTAAAAAATTCATCCAACAGGAATAAATTAAACTAATCGAATAATCTGAACCAGCAGTCCGTCGGATGATTCACTCAAAAATGACTTTTATTAGCATCAGCAGTTTCAAATACTAGCTGCTTCCCCACTAATAACTCACAATTTATTTCCTGGTTTAAATTTTTAACCGGCGACACTATTAAAGGGTCCCGCTTTGAAACTCGAAATACACTTTTAGACATTTCTAAACATGATGTATCTTTTTTTGAACGAACACTTGTTCCAATTTCCATCTAGGAGAGAACATCACACAAGTCCTATCATTTTAGTCGGGTGTACAGCTCATCTCTGAATTTAGATACACTCGATAAAGAAAAGAGAGAGAGAAGAAAAAGGAGAAGAGTACCCACTTTTGGAACAGCAGTTGAAAAATAGACGTTACGATTTCTGAACACGTGGGCTTGAAACTTCAACTTCATCATACGTTTCCTTTTTATTCTCCTTCTCCTTCTCCTCCACCCCCTCCATTCTTCTCTTTCATCTCTTAGTTTCTGCTTCTCCTCCTCCTCCTCCTCCTCTTCCTTTATTTCACTTCTCCTTTCTGCTTCGCCTCCTCCTTTATTTTTCGTCCTCTCCTCTTTTTCACCCCCTCTTCTTTTTTACCCCTACTCCTTTCTGCTTCTCCTCCGCCTCCTCCTCCTTTCTTCTTTGTCCTCTCCTGTTTCTTACCCCTACTCCTTTCTTTTCTTCTACTCCTCCTCATTCTTTCTCCTTCTCCACTCCCTTTCTTCTTCTTTTTCTTCTCCTCCTCTTCTCCTATTTAATTCGTCTTCTTCTCGTTGTATCTGCTTCGTCTCCTTTTTTCCTTTTTGTTTTTCTCCTTCTAATCCTTTCTTCTTCTTCTCTTTGTTTCTGCTTCGCCTCTTTTCTATTTTTCCTTTTTATTCTTCTCCTCCTTCCTTCTCCTTCTACTTTTTTCTTCTTCTCTTTGTTTCTGCTTCGCCACCTTTCTATTTTTCCCTTTTCATTATTTTCCTCTTCTTTCTTTTTCCTTCTCCTCCTCATTCTTTCTCCTTTCTTCTTCTCCTCCTCTTTTTTCTTCTCCTTCATCCCTTTCTTTTTTTCTCCTCATTCTTTCTCCTCTTTCCTCTTTTTTCTTCTCTTTATTTTTCACCTTCCTCTCCTTTCTTCTTTTGATTGAGTATTTGACCACTGAAATTACCCTGCTTATTATGTGGAAGTACTATAATAAGTGACATGTAATGAAGCTTGGTAGCTTATACAGTAACATCAAAAAAAATCTACCAAAAAATTATGATTAGGGGCTTGTAGTATAAAATATTATTTAATATATATATATTATTTATTATTTAATATTTTATATAAAATTATATTATTCTATATTATAAAATAATTTGTATATTATCATTTTACTATTGGTTTAGGTTTAGTCTTATTAGGACTTGTATTTGTATAAACTGCAAAATCTTATGATAAATTTTGCTTATGGATGGTGAATAATAATATACAAATTAAAATTATTGGTATTCGTAAGGCACTATTTATATTTAGACCTTCCTTGAGTGTCTCATGACCTGAAGGACTCTTGTAATGCCTATACAAATACTCTACATTTCAAGAGTCTCTCGAGTCAAGAGAAACTAAAGGAACAATCATAAATTCAATACGGTTCCAGAAGTCCATTGTACAGCAATGCATTATTCAAGCAGGAAAACGAAAACAAAACTCGTAGACTATTGTACGCACATGGGCAAGCACACGCCCAAGTAATATGTGTGTAAAAAGAGAGAGTTCTATCCTGACCTTCCTGCACAGTATTATTGTTCGGTTAAGAATGAGTCACACAACGAAGTCCCCATTTGAAGTGCAAAATGGAAGGTCAACACCAATGAGTAACTAAGTTCTAAGTTGCAACTTAACAGGAAGCTTCGGCTACTTGTCTACACACACACTTGTACTTGAAGACAACTACAACATCGTGCCCACCAGAATACTTAATAAGTAGCTAAGTCCAATGATAAGATCTAAGATACAATCATATTATCACACTTAGGGAAGTAATAGCCGAGAGCCGTAGCAGGTATGTGTTCAGTCAGATAAGAATAAGCTACGAAGTACTGGGCCCTCTTGGTAAGGGTGACCTATTGAATTAGCCATCAAAAAAGACTGTTCTCTGCTGTAAAATCACTTCCCGGTGGTTCGGAACCCACCTAAAACTGTAAGTCCATCTCATCAATCGCCATCAACCAATTCATTACCCACGCACAGGTCTAGCACAGGTCACGCACAGGCCCACCTATGTGGGCTTCAACCTCAAAAAAATGGTAGGTCCAACTTATCAATCACCATTATCTAATTCATTACCCACGCACAGGTTTCAGACCTGTGGGCTTCATCCTCAAAGAGAAAGACAAAAGCCAAGTCGAAGAAGAATATGAAGAGTAAGAAGAATATGATAGAAGACAAGAAGAAAATGGTGGAGGTTGTGAAAAAGAAGAAGAAAAGGAAAATAATAGAAGAAAAGAGATAAAAAAGAGATTATTGAATTAAATTTGCAGATACGTTATTAGATCTAGAAATTTAGATTCAATTGAATCGGGCAACCTGCTGGCGAATAAACTAAATTAACTGATTCAATCAATTAATAAAATAATATTATTTTTCTGTAAAAGACTACTGAATTAATGTGCTTCAAGATGAAATTTCTAGTAAAACATACCTAACCTAAGATTTTTATTCTTTTTTTTTTTAATTGCGGATGATTCCCACATAAGTCTGGAGACTTGTGCGTGAGTAATAAGGTGAATGATGAGAAACATCCATGGCTAAATGAGATTCGAACCCAAGGCTTCAGGAAACGAAGCCAGCCAGAGCCTTATCTTATCACAGACAAGCGCTCCAACTAACTGCGCCACCAAAGCTGCCGATTCTACTTTGAAATTATATGAAAAGCAGTTTTGGGCTGTTGTTTTCACATTGTATGTTAGTTGAATGAAAAAATAGATAAAGTTTTCACTTTAGGTTGAATTAGTAGTTGTACTAGTTATAATCCTACTTAGGTTTCTTTGGATTGCATATTTAGAGGTAGACTACTCGAGAAGATCCGTGTTTAGAATTAATTAATGGAATGGTGTTATGTGAAAATAGCTGAAATAATCTAAAAATACATGGATGAATCATTAGTGATCATATTGAAGACAACATGTTTTATTATGCTGATGAGCTTGGCTGGCTACATGACCTAGTTTGCTCTAACAGATCAACAACAAATTGCATTTCAACGTTCAGAACTATGAATATATTGTGAATCCAATTCATTTAAAAAATTAGATTTGAAACGTTTTAAAATGGAATAGTACTTGTTTTGCAATAATTAGTTTGATAAATATAGTTTTTTTTTTTTGAGGATGAAGTCCACAGAAGTGGTCATTCCACGTTTTTTAACCACTCATTTGTAAGAAATTTTATCTTCTTTATAATTATTGTGTTACATATCTTTTCTCGAAAATCCAATCTCAATCAAGATGATAGCAAAAAACGTAAAAAATCCAAAAAAATTATGTTTTTTTTTTTTGTATTTTAGGGTACAGCGGCGCTCTCACGACTTGAGAAACTCGAAATTTGAATTGAGCGCTTTGTACTAAGCGCTTTTTCTCAGAACCGTTAAAAAATTTGTTTTGGAAAAACTACATTTAAACTGGACAAATACAGACTTTTATTAGAATTTTTTTACTATGACCCCATTCTCATCCAATTTTTATATTTTAGCATATGTATAAAAAAACTATAAAGTATCTATGAAAAAATTTTCAAAATTTTCAAAGATCAAATTTTTGAGAAAATAAAAAAAATAAATAGTGAAGTGATAGCCGCGAGCCGTAGCAGGTATCTGTTCAATAAGATAGATAAGCTGCGTTCTCGTAGGTCCTGTTTGTAACGGTGACCGATTAGATTGGCCAGCAAAAAAGACACTGTTCTCTGCTGAAAATTACTTCCCGGTGGTTCGGAACCCACCTAAAACTGTAGGTCCAACTCATAAATCACCATCATCCAACTCATTACCCACGCACAGGTGTCAGACCTATGTGGGCTTCATCCTCAAAAAAATAAAAATATATATATATATTTTTTTGTTGCCTTAAAATCCTTTAATTACAGCACATATCGTTTTACATGGAGTTATCAAGCAGTATACCTCAAGTTTCCAAGGCAAGAGTAGTATACTAGATATATCGGAAGCCGTAGCAGGTATCTGTTCAATCAGATAGAGATAAGCTGCGTTCTCCTGGGCACTCTTTCTAAGGGTGACCAATTAGATCGGCCAGCAAAAAATACACTTCTCTGCTGTAAAATCACTTCCCGGTGGTTCGGAACCCACCTAAAACTGTTGGTCCAGCTCATGAATCACCATCATCCAACTCATTACCCACGCATAGGTCTCAGACCTATGTGGGCTTCATCCTAAAAAAATCCTATATTCATGAACCCCACTTTAAGATTTCCTTATCTTAAGAGACTTGAAAACCCTTCCTCCAAAGGCTTTCCAAGTCTACCTTAGGCTTCCTTATCTCAAGAGATACTTTTGAAGCCTTTCCAACCGTTTTCACGACTATTTCAAGTCAAGGAGACTTCAAGGTATCATACGTGTTCTGTATTGTTTATTACTTCTCAAATATTTTAGACCGCTTGAGACTACAAAGTTTTTTTTATACTATGTAACTAGTCTAGAAGTGAATGACTCAATCAAATTCTTATGTAATGTTGATCTTTGAGCAGGAAAGGACAAGGCAAGGCCGCATATTGAGCAATTACATAACAAAAAAAAAAAAAAAAAAAAAAAACACCTGACGACAAAGCATCATCATAGCAACCAGTACCATTACTTCATCTCGAAAAACTTTCATAATTTTCAAACAAAATATTGTTATTTTCCCCTACTGTTTCATGACTGATGATGACAATGGCGGACGTAAGTGGGAAGAATAAAAAACACGAATCCCTTGATGTTCAAAAAGTTATAAGCCCAGAATTGCAAAGTATTCAAGAACTAAGCCTACCTTGAGAATTCAAGGAATACTTGAAAATAATCAATTGACTAAAAAAGCTTTCCAAGTCTCTGTAGAGTTAAGCAAGCCTTGAGGTTGATTTATAATGGGGCATAAGTAACTTAAAACTGATCTTGTTGAATCTAATAAATACTACTATTGCTTTCTAATTTTTGTTCACTAGCCTTTTTTCTTTTCCTTTCTCTCTTTCGCTACTTCCTCTTTCTCATCATATTTTTCTCCTTTATCATCATCATCAACATCTTATTTTTCTTCTTCTGAAGCTAATGTATAAGTGATCTAACTTTCAAGTTTAAAAAAAAATTTGCTAATTTTTTAAAAAAAAAAGCTCAATTTGAACAACAGCATTTCTATTTTGTTGTGATATATTTTTATTTTTTAAGTCTCAAAGTAGTTTAAAAAATAGGGTCTTAGAGTTATAGGCAGTTTTAAATCGTAGGGCCTTGAAAAATAGGTAGTTTCAAAAAAAGGGACTTAAAAAATAGGCCGTTTAAAATAAGGGTCTTACAATTCAAATTCAAGGATCTTCATCATTTATCTGACAAGCATCTGCCCTCCATACACAAAATGGAACAAATCAAACATACACACTATAAGGAAAGAGAGAGAGAGTGAGAGAGAGAGAGAGAGCGAGAGAGAGGGGGGGGGGAGTGGGAAGATGAGGGAGAGAAAGAGAGATAGATAGATGGAGAAAGACATAGAGAGATAGATAAAAATATGGAGAGAGATAGAGAAAGATAGAATTGATAGTGTGATAAAAGAGAGAGAGGAGAGACAGACAGATAGACAGAGAGAGATGGTGAGAAATATAGATAGTGAGAGAAAAGAGAGAGACAGATAGATAAAGAGAGAGAGATGGCGATAGAGAGAAATGATATAGAGAGTGAGTACGAGAAAAGAGACGAAGATAAATTATGCAAAAAGAGAGTGAGTGGGAGAAAAGAAAGATAAACAGTGAGAGAAAGTGAGAGAGAAAAACAGAGTTAGAGAGAGAGAGAGTTAGTGAGTGTGAGCGAATGGAGTGAGAAAGGCAATGAGCCGCACTCCAAGCCTTCAAACCAGACAGCAAGTCTCCCCCGTTATATGGTGCTTATGTTTCAATGGGCTCTATGGATGACTCATCCCCTTCAGCGCCCCCCCCCCCTTGAGCATCACCCAAATCATTCACCACACACCAATCTGTTCTGTTGTCAAGTCGAACTTCCTGCACTGCACGAGGTTTCAAACTACAACTTCCTCTCGATTTAAATAATGCACTCACTATCATTCACACATCCTGAGGAGCACGTGTAGTGGGCTAAGTTTGGAAAATGAGTTTTACAAGAATCTTTGCTAAATAGGAAGAGCTGATTGTGTCCAGGAAATTTCTGAATCAGGGGATTTGAATGCCTAGATGCAATCTATTTTTGGTCGGATAATAATTATTTTCAACGTGAGTAAAAGTTTCCTGCTTTTAAAAATAAAGATGGCTAGATTTTCTTACATAAAGCTGTGTTTAATACTGAGAACTGGGAAGCCCTGGAATAAGATGTGTGTGGGATATCTTGTACGCTTTTTAGTTTTGTTTTCACGATAGCCCTCTGTGAGACAGCAAGAGGCCTTAGGATCGCAGAGGATTGCCCCTCCCCATGCTAAGATCCCCATTCAAGAAGTGATCGCACATAAGCACAATGTACCCCACTTTGAATGCACCCAAAGCCAGGACCTGGCTTATTTGACCATACGCATAGAGTTATCTTAGAATTTTTGTCTCGAATAACGAATTGTTAGATTGAGATAAGTCCTGAAAAATAATGTAGTAACCTCTTATATGAAAGTGTATGTATGTATGTAAATAAAATTTACATAGTATGTATGTATGTATGTTCCCAGTAACCTCCGGACCCACAGAACCGATTGATATGAAATTTTCAGGCACAATGTAGAATAGACCCGAAATGCTTCCTGTGAAGTTTGGGAGTTCAAAAGTCCTCGCTGAAGGACAGAAAAAAGGACATCTTTCCTTAAAGGAACAGCTGATAGAAGTTAACAGTTTTTAATCATATGGTGGGTCCTTAGCAGCGTTATTAACGCTGTCTGCAGACTTACGGGCGTACCGTGTAGTCTGAGCATTGCAGTCGTGTAGGAAACATATGACTGGAGAATCAAAGCTCAGCTTATATTTTATCATCCATTATTTCTTTGGTGAAAAAACAAAACAACAAAATGTTCTAATTGTAATTTCACCAAACAAAAAATAACATTTTAGGAAAGCTAGGGAAATTCGGTTTGTGTTACGCTCTTGGGAATTCGCCAGGATTTATAACTAAAATCCCGCTGCAACGCACGGGTGAATCGCTAGTATTATTATATTACTCACCAATAAACTGGAACGCTTCCTCGAAGTACTGTTTGAGGTTTTGATGACCCGAATCGTCCGCGGGAAGGTGTTTGGTGGTGAGGGTCGGCCTCAAGGGCGCCTGGCAGGACACATTGAGCACCCGACCGACGCCCAACCGACTCAGACAATCGGCGTCCTGGGCGTCGTGGGCGCTGCCCAGGTAGAGGAAGGGCAGAACCTGAGAGGGGGGCGCCGTACCCGGGCCAAGGGAGTCGCTGGGCGTCGAGGGGGTCACTCCTGAACAGTGGCTGCCTGAGGGCCCCGCGGTCGGACTGCCTGAGGGCAGAAGGGCATCCTCGCACAGGTCACGATGTCGACGCATGAATTCTTTGTGGCCTCCTGAATAAATACAACAAAAGAAAGGAATTAATTTTTAGATAATTTAGATTTGCAATAACAAATACAGTTGAACAATATTGATTATCCAGAAAAAATATCATTCCACAGAAGTACCCGTTAAGGATGTGCGCAGGTTTTTTGGTCATAATTTGTTTTCGAAGTTTCTTCAAGTTTAATATTAATATTATTCAAGTATTAAAACGTTATCTATTGCCATGAAAAAAATTCCATCAATTATTATTTTGTGAAATAATTTATAAAATTATAAAAATAAATTTTTTTATCAATTATTTTGTGAAATATGAGTGTTAAAAATGAGTTTTTTTCGGTTTTGGGGAGCAATCAATCTCACCTACGAGTTATTTGAATCTTTTGATATTTTTTATAACTATGAGACAGAGTATTAAAATAACACAATTTTCATTTCAATCAAACATTTAGTTTTTTCGGCATAAATGTTTGATAAACTGATATTTTTGAGATGTTCAAAAATGTATTTTGAAGAGTTAATTGTTTGATAAAATTTGACAGCTGTACAATTTCGATTTATCTTCTGCATTTTATTTTTGAACAGATATTTTTCATGTTTGATTAATGTATTTGGTATGCCAATGAATTTGATTTTGTTTGGCAAAGTTTACTACAGTACTAATTATTAAAATAAAGTACAGTAAACTGTTAACTATATTACTGTTTACTAATTTTTTCAATTACCCTCCCCCCTTCCCACCACCAAAAAGGAATCATCGCCTGTGCTGCAATTTGTTTGACTGATTCACTTTCTAAATATTAAACGCCCTCGAACCTTCAAAGGCGGTATAACGTTCGCCGTTCCAGCTATTATACACTATTTAAATAAAATAATACAATATTTAACAATAAAAATTTCAAAATAATAACTGTCGAATATTCAACAACAAAAAATAGGAAATTACAGTTAGTCTGTGACTACACTGATCAATTTGACTGCTACATTCTCAATAAAATATTAATTATTGAATATAATACAATATAATAGCTTTAATATTATTATTATTATTGTTATTATGAATATAATATTGTACTATTGAATATTAATATAAGATTACAGAAAAATATTAAATACAATGTAATAATTTTAATGTTATAATTATGAATATTAATACAATATAAAAGAGGAATATTAAATATTATTAATTTTATTCAATGTATTTTAATCTCAATAAATAATAAATAAATATCAAAACAATATGTTTATTTAATCTATGTCCAATTTGCAGAATGAAGATAAAATCGTAATTTAAAAGTGAGCCTCTTCTACCCGAATTCTAAACATTCCAGAAGTCATTAGTCATTCTACAGCTTTCAACTTTCATCTACAGCAAATAATATATATACTAAATACTTTAAATACTAATAGATATATACTTTAGTATTATTTATTCCATGCCTACGGCTCCAGGTGGACACTGGTGGACACTAGTAGGCCTAGTACCCTAATAGCACTAATCTCCAACAAAAAGATATGTTGTTGACAATAACCTCCTTCTTGAAATTCCTCAATCATCTATCACTTCAGAGATGATAGTTTACAAACTTGCTATATTGCACATAATACAGACAATATTGTCCAACTATTGGTTGAGTTCATGGGAGCTTAACCGCTTACCGGTGAATGAATTTTACCGGAAAGTAAGATATCTGATTAGTTCATTCAAATTCTTAATGTCTATAAATTTGAATATACCAAACAGACGCCTTGGTTTTCGGTAAACTTCCATTTACCAGTAAATGGTAAGGCTACCATTGGTCGAATTCCGGGGAGCTTTACCGGTAACTGGTGAATATTACCGGTAAATAAATCAACCAAGCCCAGGGAGGCTAGACGCTTTTTTTTTTTTTTTTTTTTTTTTTGGAGGATGAAGCCCACATAGGTCTGAGACCTGTGCGTGGGTAATGAGTGAAATTATGGTGATTGATGAGCTGGACTTACAGTCTTTAGGTGGGTTCCGAACACCGGAAAGTGATTTTACAGTAGAGAACGGTGTATTTTTTGCTGGCCAATCTTATGAAAGACAAAATCCTGATAATGCTTTATAACCCACGTCCTGTATTTCTATTTAATTGTATTATAGATGTTTTTCTAATGGAGGAATTGAAAAGTAAATGGAATAGATTAAATACAAGATTGAATACAATTTTACAAGATGAACTGCTTCAATTTTCACAAATACTTGGTATTTATTTTTTTTTTAGGATGAAGCCCACATAGGTCTGAGACCTGTGCGTGGGTAGTGAGTTGGATGATTGTGATTGATGAGCTGGAGCTAAAGTTCTAGGTGGGTTCCGAACCACCAGGAAGTGATTTTACAGCAGAGAAAGGTGTATTTTTTGCTGGCCAATCTAATCGTCACTCTTCACTCTTACAAATACAGCCCAGGAGAACGCAGCTTATCTCTATCTGGCTCTACAGGCTGAACCTGCTACGGCTCACGGCTATCACTTCCCTAATCCAATGGTATTAAAATATCCGCCTTGATGAGAACTTTCAAGATTTATACAGCACTTATTACAAACTTTAATATCAGTTTTTGAAGTTATTATTAAATTGGGCTATGCTATTTTAAAATAAAAATCATTTTCTAAAAAATTCTCTACCCGATGTAAAAACCCTCCTTTTGTTAATGTAAATAACTTCCTCCCCAAAAAGATTTTCTAGAATTGAGCGAAGTTAAAGTTGTAATAGGAATTGAATACTGGGATAAAATTTTACAAGATATGAGCTATTCAATAAAACCAATTTTATTGCAAAAACATACTCCAGAGACGAATATAAGATGAGATACTGACTTTTGCAGCAACTACTATAAATTTAAATGGCAGTTCAGAAGAAAAGTGTCAACTTAGGCTACGCTCTTTAAAAATAAAAATTGTTTTCAAAAAATGCTCTCCACTCAAAGTAAACCACCAACTTCTTTTGTTGATGAAAAAATGTCGTCATCCTTCCCAAAAACGTTGTCAAGGAACTCTGGTTACAGCCACTAGTGACTCTAGTCACTATTTTCTAGACGACCAGACTATTTTCTGAAAAGTGCTCTCTCCACGTGAAAACCTTCCTATTGTTGATGTAAATGCCCTTCCCAAAAAAATTCTGGAAACCATGGTTACAGCCCCTAGATTCTCTAAATTACTAGGCGAGCCCATCCAACCAAAAACAAAACCTTCGTCAACTTTCCAACAATTTACACCTACTGAACAATCTAGGAGGCTGTAGCACCACCATTTTCTGGAAAGTGCTTTCCTTTCATTGATATAAATATCCTTCTTCCCAGAAATAAGGTTGTCTCCAAACCATGGTATGGTTCTCTGGGCAAAACAACAAAAACAAACCCTTCAACTTTCCAACAATTTACACCTAATAAACAATCTGGTTACAGCACTAGCCCTACAATCTCTGCTTCATGGACGACCCAACTTTTTTTGAGGATTAAGCCCACATAGGTCTGAGGCCTGTGTATGGGTAATGAATAGGATGGTGGTGAATGATGAGAGTTGTTAAGTTTTAGGAGGGTTCCGAACCACCAGAAAGTGATTTTTCGGCAGAGAAGAGTCAACTAATTGAAGATGATTGGAGTGATTGAACTATCTTATTTTTTCATGTCATGTGATGGCGATTAATGAGTTGGACCTACAGTTTTCGGTGAGTTCCAAACCACCGGGAAGTGATTTTACAGCAGAGAACAGAGCCTCTTTTGCTGGGCAATCCAATCGGTCACCCTTACAAAGAGTGCCCAGGAGTTCGTAGCTTACCTAGGCTTGTTACGGGTCACGGCTACCACTTCCCTATCACTACAAAACACCCTAATTCAATCAACATTTCAACAATAAAAATATTGAACAATCCACAACTACCTGTTCTACTCCACGTAGGTGCAGGAGTCAACTGTAGCACAAGACACGGCGAATCCTTCTTCATAATTCGGCTTCTACGATTCAACGTTGTAATCCCAAATATTAGCCGCACTTTAAAGCGTAATCCAACTTCAAACTTGAATAAATTATTATCCGATCAACGAAGCACCCAACACTGGAGTTTCTAAGCGGTCACGGCGACGATTCAAAGCTAAAACTTCGAAAAACTTCCACAATTCGAAGCCTAACCTAGAAAACTTCACTCGAAGCGGTGACTCATCGAACTGAAAGTAGTCGCCACTACAATCTACAACTCGCACAACCCAAATGATTGTTGTCGGATGCCAGCTGCCAGGCAAAAGCTGTTCCCCCACCACAACGAATTACGTCATCATAAACTGCATACTTCTCTCTCACTCACTCTCTCGTCTACCCTCTCACTCACACACCAACCAGCATGCCAACTTCTCAAACTGTCTGGCTGTGTGACAACACCCTTCTCACCCAACAACAAAAGTAGGGTTTTTATCTTTCTAGCGAAACTGATTCGAATATTGTCTCGTAGTAAAATAGTCGTTAATTTGATGAACGCACTTACAAGATACGTAAATTGTTGTACCATAATAATGAAGTGAAATAGATTTATTCATCCAAAAGAACACTGTACAATAGGCAGAAAACATTCTCAATAATTATTAACAAATAGTATTTACTCAAAGCACTTACAAGATACGTAAATTGTACGTAGTTAAAGTAAAAAACGTAGAATACGCGTAAATGAGTTGAGCACACTTTTTTTGGGAAGATGAAGCCCACATAGGTCCGAGTGAGACCTGTGCGTGGGGGTAATGAGTTGGATGATGGTGATTGATGAGTTGGACCTACAGTTTTAGGTGGGTTCCGAACCACCGAACCACTTAGATACGTAAATTGATTTAAATTGTAAATGCAGTATAAACTTTTTGTTGTAAATTTAACAGCTTGCGTCAGTTTTTGATTGTGAATATATGAAAAATGTACTCACACATGGCGAACGTTAATATTAACAATGCAGATCGTTATGGAACAAGAAATCCAAGAATGTAGTATGAAACGTTTTAATCGTTAATAAAATGTTGGTTTTAAGAGTGTACTTCAAACGTTACTACGCTATTTAGTAGAAAATATACACGTAAATGTGGAAACTCGAATTTAGTTTTTTTAAATAGTCTACTTATAACTTAATTTTGGAGAAAATCCCTACATGAATATGTTTTATGTTATGAATAAATGAATAAAAAAATAAATAAATGAATGCGTGAAACTGATTTGAATTGTCGAAGTAAACGTGAAAAAGTTATACAATATGCGCAAATTTGTTTAAGCACACTTAGATAAGCAAATTGTTGTAAATTGTAAATGTAATAAACGTTTATTATTGAATGCAATAAAAATTGGTTAAAGTGTTAACGTTGTTATTAAGCTATTTAGTAGAAAATGTACACGTAAATGTTTAAGATTTCGTCTTTACAGGGCATTCCCAGGAAGATCCATGTAAAATTTTATTGAATTTGGTCCTCGCGTTTAGTCGTAAATGCGTTACAGACAAATGCAAAACGGTCGACTTGAAACAGAGAACTCTCTTCGTTCGGTCAATTAATGATTCTCATTGAACGTTTAATTGCCACTGAATCAACTTTTATGATAAGAGACAAACTTATAACAATATTTCAACATCAAGTACTGTACTGACTAATAGATCTTATTCACACGGGACAAGTGTGTGAGAAATACAAATATAGGGGCTTGGATTCACTCCAAAACCTATGAATCAGTCCATGATTCAATTAAATGAATCTGATAAGCCTGAATCATTTGAGTCTACAACTCTTAAGAATTCTCTATTGTCTCAGTTCATGTCCTTTTAAATGACTCATTCATTGAATAATTAAACAAATCGTATTAATAAATTACTCTACAAACGGAATGCCATTGGATAAATACCAATCTGATAACTGAAGTGATCATTTTCAACTAAATTAGGTATGATTCATTCAGTAAAGTCCCCGTTTAAGTGGAAAGGTGTCCAAGATAAAATAGAATCAATATTAGTTGTCAAAATTACGTTAAAAAAACCACATCAAGATATCTAGTTACTAGATGAGTTTTAAAAGTGTCAGGTGTGTTGAAAAATGATGATTCATGACACTAATTACTCTATTTACACTGGAAACTCATTTCCTGTGTATCATAACTCGAAAATGAAAGTTTTACTCGCTGATGGTTTCCCAAATTGAGATATTGTACGTTCTTTGAAGGCTGTTCAATTTTAAAATTTTCCTACAGTTTTCCGGCATGGAGTTTTAATTAACGGGTATTTTTCCGATAAAGAATTATTAATACTTTTTCTTTTTCCCCGATAAAGTATTATTAATTGAGAATTTAGCGATAAAGCTCGTTCTATGCAAAAATACAAGCCAAAACGTACTCTCTTCAATTAACGACTCATTAAGTTAACTTCAAAGTAATCAATTAAATTGTTCAACTCAATAGGAAAAATTGCCGTAGATTAACGGGATAGATTTGAAATAAAATTAGTAATTTATTTCGACAAATTACAAAATAGGACTCGCAGCCCAATTGAAGAAGGCCTAAAATAAGAAAAGAACTTAATAAGAAAAAAAGCAATACTCAAATCTCATAGTAGATAATTGAAAATTAAATAAAGAGAAAGAATTCATCTATTTATAAACAGAATAACAATAGAGTGAGGATGCAACAGACAAAGACCAAAACTGCTCTCTTCACAAATTTTGGCTATGCTATATTGTCCAAAACATTCAGGTTCAATTACACTAGACAATTTATATCCACTAATAAACTTCACTCAACAAAAAATGGTTCTTTTTCACTAGAAGGGCTATTTCAATTTGAAAGTTTACTCGAAATTGTACACTATAAACAGTTTTAATAATATTAAATTTCTAAGATTATTTTTCTAAATAAAATTTGGATTTTTTAGTTGAAACTTTGTAAAGAAAGCAGTAGTGCGCTGTGCCTGTTGTATATTTACTTGTGTTTTGTAATAAATAGATAAGTAAATAATAAAAAAAATTCAGATAAGTGGAGACAAATGACCTCATATTTTGATTTACAATTAATTATACAAAAAATAGACAATAAATAATAATTGGAAAAAATATTACATAGAAGGGCAATAAAAAAGACTGAATTAAAGAAAAAATTGGGGAGAATATAAAACTAAAATGAATGAACCACATAGTTTTTAGATAGCCGTGACTCATAGTTTATGGGAAGTGATAGCAGGTATCTGTTCAATCAGAGATAAGCTGCGTTCTCCTGGATCCTCTTTGTAAGGGTGACCGATTTGATTGGTCACTGTTCTCTGCTGTAAAATCACTTCCCGGTGGTTCGGAACCCACCTAAAAATGTAGGTCAAACTCATCAATCACTATCATCCAACTTATTACCCATACACAGGTCTCAGATTTATGTGGGCTACATCCTCAAAAAAAAGAGAAAAAAGAATCACAATGGAAAAAACGTCAGAAAATAATTCTTCAAAGGATGCCCTATTATGTAATAACCAACAAACTAAAAATCTTAATGGGAATCCAATAATAGTAATAATAATAATAATAATAATAATAATAATAATAATAATAATAATAATAATAATATAATAATAATATTATTATTATTATTAAAATTCAAAACATTTCCTCAATAGAACTACCAAGAATTAAGCTATTTCGGTACCTTTAGCACAAATATTCCATACATATATACATACGATAACTACCAAAATATGATTCAAATACTAGAATACCACGAAATGATTCAGCGTCCTTCCCTAATAATAATGATGAGTCTACCTTTCCTTCTTAATTCCGTGTTAGTTCATTCACTCATTCATTCCATGGCACACATTCATCACCGCAATTCTAACTAAAGATGATCTTTTGTGGAAACTCATTCATGGAGAGGTGACGAACCACCTTGCTATGCGGAGGTAATTGATGTGGCCATTTTCAGTTCAGCGCCTGCCTATTCTATTTTGGTATATGGTTGTTGGTAATACTCTAATTCCAGTAGGTATCTTCCTAGGTGTACTATTGTTATCAATACTGGTGACTAATAGAGAGTAATACGTTGATATTCATTTATGAAGGATCCGACAGGGCCTTATTGAAATAGTCCGTCCGTCTGTGCCCTAGCGCTTCAAAGAAAGATTCTAAACTCTTGAAAATTGTTATATAGCTTTCTCATTGTCCAAGTGAGATCGCTATTGATTTTGGAGTTTGGGGTCGAATATAAAAATAATTATGATGTGAAACATCATAAATAGAATGTCTATTTAGGTCAGTCTAGGCTAGTGAAAATCAAAACATTGGAAATTACGAAGGCTGATGTTCAGCCCAATTATCAACTCAAATTTTTGTACAGTGCAGGCGTTGACGTTTTTAATTTTGATTGTGTTGAAAACTTTTCTTTAGATAATTATTTAAAATCGCTGAATTGTAAAACGAACAGAAAGGAAAAAATGAGACATGATTTATATAAACAGAATTTATTAATTTCGAATTCCTTTAGGTGCTATTAGGAATTCGAAATTAATAAATTCTGTTTAAGTAAATTTGTCAGTTTGTTCAATTGTCAGTAACTTCGAACTTTCTTGTGATTTATATTAAAAGATCTGTTGATCAAGTAGAAGAAGAAAAAGAAACAAAACTCTTCTTCAAGAACTTCTTGATAGCCGAGTGCCGTAGCAGGTATCTGTTCAATCAGAGATAAGCTACGAAACTCCTGGGCCATCTTTGTCACGGTAACCGATTGGATTGGCCAGCAAAAAAGGCTCTGTTCTCTGCTGTAAAATCACTTCCCGGTCGTTCGGAACCCACCTAAAACTGTAGGTCCAACTCATCAATCACCATCATCCAACTCATTACCCACGCACAGGTCTCACACCTATGTGAGCTTCATCCTCCAAAAAAAAACTCCCAATGTGCAATTTTTTAGTTAAAACAGAGGTATTTCAAGATTCCCTCGAGCCTAGAGACACGAAGAAACGTTCATAAATACGTGCCTAGTTAGTATTAGTCAATAACGAATGTAATTTATGCAATTTTTACATAGGTGCTGCGTTATTCATCAAAGGGAGGGACTACGTACCTTCCAGGTATGGGTATCGTATCTATTTTGAGAATGTACAAGGGAAATGACTTCATTTTTCTTTCATGTGAATACGTTGATTCACAATTTGAATCAATCAAATATGTCACTCAAATGACAAACGAAGCAGTCACTTTAATATGTAAAAAAAATACGAAGAAGGTCCCCTCACAAGATTAGTAATAATGTGATAGTTAAAATCAAGCTATACATTATGATATGGAGGCAAAAAGTGAGTTAATAAAAAGGACCTCCCCTTTGAAGTGGCAAAATGATAGTTGAAATAATCAAGCTATATATTATGATATGGTCTCAAAAGTGAATAAATACGAAGGAGTTCCTTTCAAAAGTGATATTAGAAATTAAGTCAATCTGCACAATCATGCTGTAGAGAAAGAATTCTTGAAAAGGGTATTTCCAAGTTAAATGGTCAACATTTTACATAACAGGCAAAAGCTCTGTAACCTTCAGACTTCATGGAGATTACTAAGATTGATGAAATTATAATAATAGCCTAATTATTTCTGTTAATATATTAATTAATATTATTTGATGAATTTATTGAGTTAAAAGTGTCTTTATGACACTGTCAATTCTCGTAATGATACTGACAATAATTGTTTTTTCATTAATTTTCATTAAATCGTCGTCAATTCATGAAATAATATTGTGAACTAGCCTCAAATTTTTGGAAAATGATGACTTGAAGTATCTTGCATCTTTGCATTTTTATCTTAATAAATAAATATTGTATTTTTCTATATTTTATTGCATTTAATCTTCTATTCTACATATTTCTAGAAGTATTCGTCTCCAATGCAAGTTGATCATTCATTGCTTGATAAAAGAACTTAAATAGATTTTGGTAATAGAGTTGAATTTCCATTCAAGTTGGCTCCTTGCTAATACTTCAAAAACCTACAAAATTTCAATTTTTCTGTAATTTTATAGAAAAACTTGAGAAATTCTAAAGAATCAACTAAATACAGCATTTCATAAGTTGACATTTTGTATGATACGATATGATATATAAAAATTTCCATATTTATATAAAAATGAATATTTTGTATTATCTGTATTTTGTTTTTCAAGGAAAATAAATTGATTTTGAGTTTTTTCAAGATATGATTCTTGTCATGATACGAATGCAGTTCTATGGAGACATATCTTGGAAGAAATTTTTCTGTACTATTCATCATATGAATGTTACTTTAAGGAAGGAAGGAAGCATATGTGTGGTCAAATCTTATATATTATTTATAACTGGAAAAGCTATTGACAGGGATTGTGAAGGGAACTAATTAATTTCCAAATCATTCAATTAAAATAGGTATAAATATGAAGAAAAAGATAACGTTAACAAGATAAGATAAAACAAGATAATGTTAACAAATTATAGATTTGGTCAAAGAAATTTTTCTGCAATTTTATCAAAAAGCTTATTAAATGCTCAACAAATTTACCAAACACAGCATTTCATAATTTAATATTTTGGAAGATATGATTTATCTTCAAATTATCTTATGAATGCTGTTTTGGGAAGACAGACGTATCTTGAAAAAACTCTCACATTGAAGAAGATTGTATAATTATTTTTTGCACTCACTTTCTGAGTATTTCTCGATTTCGTCAGTACTTACTTCATCAAAACTTCCTCGAAATTTGTATACATTAGCAAACAGTGCCAGATTAACCAACCAATAGACCAAGCATTACTCATCCCGCTAATCCAAACAATAGATGATCTGAAGCACCCATTAAGTAACCCAGACAAACAAAAGCCACCATTTCTAAACTTGGACCCCATAAAAAAGGCAGTTCAATGGCGGTAGGCCTATGATTCATGACCGGACTGAATCATGAGAATGGGGAGGAGGGTGAGGCGGGCGGTGTTGATTCAATTTCGAGCATGACTAATCATCATCATCATCATCATAGCACACGGCCGATGAAAGGACTAATGAAGAAATTTAAAAAAGATAAAGAGACCCTTATTAGTAGATGCCGTCGGAAGAGAGGAAAATGGAGAGCTAGATAGAGAGAGAGAGAAAGATGGAAAAAAAGAAAGAGAGGGGGAAGAGAGAGAAAGACTGGGAGTAGGAAGGGGGGAGAGAGAGGAAGACTGAGAGTATGGGGGAAAGAGAGAGAGTGGAAGAGAGAGATAGATATATTGTCTTTATTTAGGGCGAAGTTAGGACTCAAGGCCCTCTCTTCCACTAAACCCAAGAGAAAGAGAAAGAGGAAGAGAAGGAGAAAAAGATGAGGTGAGGAAGAGGAGCAAAAAGAAGATGATGTGAGGAGGAGCAGGAGGAGGAGGAGGAGGAGTATGAATTGGATGATGGAGATTGATGAGTTGAACCTACAGTTTTAGGTTGGTTCCGAACCACCGGGAAGTGATTTTACAGCAGAGAACAGTCTTTTTTGCTGGACAATACTATCGGTCACACTTACCAAGAGGGCCCAGGCGTTCGTAGCTTACCTCTATCTCATTGAACAGTTATCTGCTACGGCTTACGGCAATCAACTAACAGTTATTTTTTGAAAACTAAAAAAAAATCCTCCACCAACTTCAGTTAGAGCGTTTTCACACGACTATTCTATCCCACTTTTGTTTCCCAATACCAACCCACCTAACCAAACCACTCACGATTATCAAAACAAACCACTTTTTTCCAAACCATCATAACCTGTTTCCGCTTCCTTTCATTCAACAAACCCTGGTTTTCGATATCAATCAGGTTCTCAATGGAGACCCCACCCAAGGCCTCACTATAATACAACTATAGTAATGCCTTTCCAGGACAGATGTCAATGGAGCCAACCGACTTCCGGTTCGGGAGGGGTGCTACCACTCACTCGCCAAGCACCTATTTCCGTTCACAGATTTATACCAGTTTTTATCGGTCACCAGTAAGGCGTAATATAGGCAACCAAGTGTGGAAGGGTGAGCACTGAAGCAAGTCTAGTTTTACTTGTTCAAGAGCTTTCAGTTAGGTGTGTGTGTGTATGTTGTGTTCAATGTGCTGGAATTAATAAATTAGTTCAACAAGTAGAACATGCAGGCATGCAAGGTGTGTTTGAGAGGGTTGTAGGTACTAAAAACCCGTTTGGAAAGGCATCCAGTAAAAGAAGGTATAGTAGTATTCATATAGCTTGGCAGCGTGTAGCAGATGGGACTTGCTATATCTGAACCCAACATACTGCTGCCAAGTTATATGAAAACTACAGTACTTGAGTCGTTTTAAGGACCTAACTACTACAGGTAACTGCCGGTAGTATTCAAATTTACGACTTTATACAGAGTGTCTCCGAACTATCTACCGACCTATTCAGGCATTATTCCTGGACCATAGACAAGCCAAAATATCATATTCAAAACTTCGAAAACTCAAAAGTTACTCGTATAGCCGCCATTTTGTTTCTATCAGATAGGAAATTTCAATTCGAGAACTGCTAGTTATAATGAAATAAAATTTGGTATTTAGCTTTATTACCGAAAGATCTAATTACAGGAAAAAAATTAATTTTTTACAATCATTATTTTCAAAATGGCAGCTGCCTAAAACTTTCAAACGTAAACATCTTAAAAACTGCTCATAATAAAAAAATTACATTTATTACGTTTTTTTAGAGAATTCATTTTCAAATCTAATGACTTCAAATTTACGGAAATCGGTTCATAAATAACGGAGAAAATCCATTTTTAAGATATTGCATTCTTGTCAATATCATGTGTGACATCGCTGCTAGTGAGCCACGTCTGGTTGAAAAAAAAAAATGGATTTTCTCCGTTATTTATGAACCGATTTCCGTAAATTTGGTGTCCTTAGATTTGCAATTAAATTCTCTAAATAAAACATAATAAATGTAATTTTTTATTATGAGCGGTATTTAAGATATTTACGTTTGAAATTTTTAGGCATCCGCCATTTTGAAAATAATCATTGTAAAAAATTATTTTTTCCTCTGTAATTAGATCTTTAGGTAATAGAGCTAAAACCAAATTTCATTCAATTATAACTAGCCGTTCTCGAATTAAAATTTCCTGTGAAAAAACAACTATACGAGTAACTTTTGAGTTTTCGAAATTTTGAATATATATTTTGGCTTGTCTATGGTCCAGGAATAATACTCCTTTTACAACGGTACTACTTATTCGTTTACCGGTATACAATTACCATTTCTCGGATCATCTGCCAAACAGTAACACAAAATATATTTAGCAATTGGGAATTTAAAATTACTACCACATGCATTTTTATATATTCATATATAAATTTGTTATAATTAATTGATGTCAACCAAGGTACTAAACTTAAAAATTAAATTCTTTTATAAAAAAATCCCTATATCTTAATACTGCGTTCACATATCCCGCTAAACGTCTCCAGTTCTTACCGTACAGATATTCGTGTACTATGTCATGAGACATCTGAACCATTTTACCCGAAACTCTGATAACACCTTACATTTCCCTACGAAATGATAAGTATCTTCAATTAACATAAACATAAAACATAAATAGATCTCTGATTCACCTACAGTTCTAAAAAATAGACCTAATCGCTTCTGGAAAACTATTGTAATAAAATTACACATTATTTTTCACCACAAGCAAATCAGTCAGGATGTTTGTAAAAAGTAAACAAACGACAAAGATTTCCCAGAGAATGAGCCATAAAGTTTCCGGGAGATGCACCTACCTACGTCATCTCCGTCCACGTCAAGACCAAGAATCAATTATTTAAGATATAATCGTTTTTAAAAGGAGACTTCAGTATTCAAGTTCAGCCGACAGACAAACGCGGAATTAGAAACGATAAAACCGAAAAGGTCGTCTTTCTTATCTTCATTGAATACTATAAAGAACCGGTTGGTGTATCACAGGTGGTTTGGCGAAGAAGAAGAATAAGAAAACGAAGGGGAAGAAGAAAACGAAGTCGAAGAAGAAGTAGAAGTAGTGGAAGAAGAAGAAGTAGAAGAAGAAGTAGTAGAAGAAGGAGATGAAGAAGGGGGGGGAAGAAGAAGAAGGAGAAGAAGAAGAAGTAGAAAACTGAGGAGAAATAGTAGAAGAAGAAGAAGAAGTAGAAGCAGGAAAAGAAGAAGAAAAATTAGTAGAAGAAGTAAAAGAAGGAGAAGAAGAAGAAAGTGACTGAGTACGAGTTGAGAAGTATTATAGAGAACTAGTGGGAGGAAGAGGATGGATGCTGAAGCTAGACGAAAAGGAAGATGTGTTGAATAAGGAGAGGAAAAAGGAAGAGATGTGGAAGAGCAAAGAAGAAGAAGCGGGAGATGAAGAAAGAAGCAAGAGAATGAAAAAGAAAAGGAGGAGAAGCAGAAGATGAAGAAACAAGAGCGGAAAATGAAGAGAAAAAAGGAGGAGCGGATGAAGAAAAAGAAACAGGAAACAAAAACGAAGAACAAGAGAAGGAGCAGGAGATTAAGAAAAATAAGAAATAGGAAAGGGAGATGGAAAAAAAAGTAGAAGGAGATGAAATAGAAGAAAAAGAAGAGGGAGAAGAAAAACAAGAAGCGGCAGATTAAAAAAAAAAGAAGCACGAGGTGAAGGAAAAGAAGAAAAAGAGGGAAGAAGAGAAAGAAGAAGCAAGAGATGTGGAAGAAAGAATGAAGGAGCAGGTGACGAAGAAGAAGCAGGAGGAGGACGAGAAGGAGGAGGAGAAGGAGGAGAAGGTGGAAGAGGAGGAGAAGGTGGAGGAGGAGGAGGGGAGAAGGAAGAGGAGAAGGAGAAGAAAAAGGAGGAGGAGAAGAAAAAGGAGGAGGAGGAAGAGGAGAAGGAGGAGGATAAGGATGGGGGGGAGGAGGAAGAGGAGAAGGAGAAGAAGGACGAGAAGGAGGAGAAGGAATCGAAGGAGGAAATGGAGGAGGAGGAGGAAGAGGAGAAGGAGAAGGAGGAGGAGGAGGAGGAGGAGGAGGAGGAGCAGGTGACGAAGAAGTAGAAGAAGAAGAAAAGGAAGGAGGAGAAAAAGGAGGAGGAGGAGGAGGTGAAGGAGGAGTTGGAGGAGGAGGAGGAGTAGGAGATGAAGGAGGAGAAAGAGGATAAGGAATTGAAGGAGAAGGAAGAGGAGAAGAAGGAGAATGAGGTGCCGGAGGAGAAGGAGGAGGAGAAAGAGGAAAAGAATTTATAGAAAGAAGAAAAAACAATGAGAAATTAATAGACAACAATGAAAAGGGCGCCAACAATCTACTACTGCACGATCACTCTGGCACAACAGAAGCAAGCAATGCCGCCATGAAGGTCGTCTCCTGAAAGAAACCGGCCGAATCTCCCTCGCCCTGGGGGGAATTCTTTGGTGGTGTGACGTCACTATCCGTCCTCCATATTACTTCGATGGATCATAGAACAGGCAATGATTAATAATCTCTAGGCAAGGCAAGGCAAGGCAAGGCACAACTGTAAATTCACATCTCAGCTTACTTACACCGACTACATCATCAAGACGCACATGGTCGCATAATACTATAGTATACAAGTATAGTATAGTATACTATACTATACCGTCTTGCTTGATTGTTGGTTATTTCTGCTATTGATTGACAACAGTGTCCTTTTTCTTTGGAATGCCATGCCGAAAGAAGCCACATCATCTCTTGGTTCCACTAATTGTATGTCAATTAATTCCTCGAAATGGAACCGGAGATGATCTCGCTAGAAAGGGTGTTGTGTTTGCAAAGGAATTTATGTTGACTGGAAAATGATATGTAGGTTGAAGAGCAATTTGAAGGATGAATGTATTTTTAACTGTGAAACACTTTCTGGGAAATTGAAGGAATAGTTGCAGTAGTTTATAGCAGATTTTAATCTAGATAATAAGAGAGAGAGTAGAGGTGTGTGTGTGTCAGTCAGTCGTGCGGATTTCACAAAACCGGCAACGATTTGAAGCACTAAATTTGGCACAAAGTTGCATCTTAACTCGATTCAGTGCACCTCGAAGCCAGATTTTTAAATTTCCTTCCAGACTTTTCTAAATTAATGTTCAAATTTCACTTATGGGCACTGTTTTAAACTGTGTTTAAATGCAGGAAGCTCATTGAACGACTGATACGTCACTTATGATACAAATAAGCTTCAAGTCACAAACCAAAGCAACACATTTGTTCCATATCAACATGGCAGCTCCTAATTTCCTTTTTGGAATAATTGGATTGGCATTGGTGGTTGTAATACATCACATGTTTAATTTGAACATCCCGTTGCAAAGCATGGGTGAACCACTAGTTTTCAATAATTTATTGCATAATTAACTAGGGACACATGGAAAGAAGTCATCCATTGTCATAGCACTAGGTCATACAACACCTAAACACACATAGTTGAGTTCATGGGAGCTTCACCGGTAACCGGTAAATGTTGCCGGTGGCGTCTGAGTGGTCTATTCAAATTCATAGACGTTAAAAAATTTGAATAGACGCCAACGGTAAGGCTCTCATGAACTCAGAAAAAGAAAATAACAGAGAAGAAATAAAGACATTTCAGGTTATACACATCATCTGTTCAGCGGGGATGCAGCGGTACAACAAATTTTTTTAGGAAGGATGAAGCCCACATGGATCTGAGACCTGTGCGTAGATAATGAGTTAGTTGAAAGATGGTGATTGATGAGTTGGACCTACAGATTTAGGTGGGTTACGAACCACCGGGAAGTGATTTTACAGCAGAGAACAGAGTCTTTTTGCTGGCCAATCCAATTGGGTACCCTTACAGAAAGGGCCCAGTAGATCGTTGCCCATTTAATCTGATTGAACAGATGCTTTTTCTTTTTTGAAGATGAAGCCCACATAGGTCTGAGACCTGTGCGTGTGTAATGAGTTGGGTGATGGTGATCGATGAGTTGGACCTTCAGTTTTGGGTGGGTTCCGAACCACGAGGAAGGGTGAGAAGATGAAAAAGAGAAAAAGCTATTGCAAGCATGTTAATGAAAGAAACTACAACCTCTATCACGTAAAAAAAAGAAATAATGTGTTGTCAATTTCTCTAAAATGTCTTAATCATCCTGTTTTTAGTTTCGTGAAATTAACCAGTCATCCAATAATTCACAACGTGTATTCGTCAATTTCCAATTCTTCCTGTATTTGAAAGCTGTGCCCTGTAACAATTAGGTACTACAGTTGGCTATTATAGTGTAGCTAAGTAGTGTATTCTTGCGAAACTTACTCGTATAGCTAAGCAGTCAGGTATGTCCGGTGAATTTATTCACACTACCATGAATCATTTGTCAGCACATTCTGCGAACGGCGTTTTATTTCCACCTTCCAAATCTAGCTTGCCTTCACTTCGCATTCATCATCACTTTCTATTACTCATTTTTTTATTTTTTGTCTTCTCTTTTCCCTTCTTCATCTACTTCTTTCCTTCTATTCTTTCTACTTCTTCTTCTTTTCCCTGTCTACTTCTTATTATTTGCTTGTATTGTTTCTTCTTCTTCACTTTTCCCTTTGTCTTCTTCTCACCGGCACTCCTGCGGCTGCATCCGTGTCAATTTTGTTTCCCCTATTGTTGAGAGTGCGTCAGAGATCTTACTGGATAAAAATTTGACATGGAAAAATCATTTACTAACTCTTAAAAGATCCCTACATTTTTATTTGCGTGTTTTGTATCAGTTGAAGGTACTGTGCAATCTCAACAATTTAAAAGATGTTTATCTACACCATGTCATAATGTATACATTACAGTTTCACAATTGATGCCAAAACAGCTGTCTTTTCGAAATGCTTTTTGAAACCCGTTGCATAATGAGCTCATTATAGTACAGGTTCTACATTATAACACGGGTTCTGGACCAATCAGAAGCATTTTTGATGGAATCAATATCGTAATTCAATATTGTGAAACTATCAGCTGATTTGATCAAACTGCTACACCAGCTGCTTTAACCTAACAATCTACTATAACTTCTCGTATTTGAGATGAGAGGTTAGGTATCTCTGACAGTCAAAGGTAAACTGAAATTGTTTTAATTAAATGTATACTAGTGGTCGTAGATAAAATAGTGTATGCAACGATTTTATTTGGCCATTAAAGCATTTGTGAGATATTTATAACACTCGCATTCGCTCGTGTTATAACTTACATCTAACTTGTGTAAGGTTCAAAATAGGTCTAAGGGTCAAAATAAAATCGTTGCATCAACTACTATTACCACGCATCTGTACATTCACGAATAAGTTATGGGTTAAGTTGTTGGGGCAGTACTTGTTATACAACAATTAATTAGTCCCATTATAAAACTGCAGAAATCACGTACAGTATTAGAATAGTGGCTGGGGTGGGTTATCGTGATAATACATTACCTTTGTTTTGTAAGTTTGGAATTCTCCCATTGAGGCACCTGTATGTACACAAAGTGCTATCTATTTATTATTTGATTAGTGGCAATGACGGTGTTACGATTGACTATTGTGACATGGTCGCTGGCCCTCCTTTTACAAGACAGGCCAACAATTGCTATCTTTGTGGTATTAGGCCAAATTGTACTCTTTTCAAAAAAAAAAAAAACATTTATATTTCTGACACCAAAGTTTTTCAATTCAATGCCCTTACCTTTAAAACTACATTTCAGAATACAGAATAAGAAGAGATCTCACTTCAAATTCCTCCTCAAAAGATGGCTACTGTCGAAGAATGTTAATGAGATAGAGAACATGTTTAACATTACTCTCTGATGTGCCTGGTTACTTTCACATGTAATATTACTCGCTTTTTCTAACCTATCTGCTTTATCTACAGTCTACACCTTCAAATTCAATCATTTTTATCAGCTTTTTACCTTGAGATGCAGGCTGTTTTCCAATACAGTTTGAGTTATTTCTGGACAGATTCTTCTTAATTGACTTTCAATAATTAATTTCAATTCCTATTTCGTTTTGGTACCCAAGACTCAGTCATTATTATAATTTGTTTTTCTTTCTCCTCTATTTCTTCTTTTCATTTGCAACGAATTTTTGTTTTCCTCAATTGTTTAATTATTTAATCTAACTTATTAATTTATTTAATTGTTTATTCTAACTTATTATTACATTATTTTTAATATAATCTCTAGTAGTTCAACGATACTCCTGCATGCGGACATAATTTAATTATGAAATTATTTGCATGCAGTATTATTTGTGCAAACGGCATGAGTGATTGAATTTATTTTCACATTATATATATATATTTTTTTTTTTTAAATTCATTTTAACTATTTATCTATTCTTCGATTATTATTATCATGATTGAAGTGTTTTTTACTTTAGTTTGTATTACATATTTTTTCTTTTAGTGCCAGCATGTCATTTATTTTGTTTCATATTCTGTAATCTATTGCTTTTTTTGTGCAGAAATAAAGTTTTATTATTATTATTATTATTATTATAAATTCAATCACTTCCAACGTTGAGAATCTCAGCCTTCTACCAAAACATAATGGACAAGATCGATGAAAAAAATGGGCAAGATCAATCAAAAAATGATCAAGATCAATCATATAAAAACAGTCTTAGTTTTTTTGAAAAAGTAAAACGTAATTCCAAAACCAAAGTTGATTTTTAAAAGAACAAAAACAAACAAAATATTTTCAAAATCTTATTATTTTGAAAATTGAGAACACCAGCCTTTTACCAAAAAATGGGCCAGATCAATCATAGAAATAAAGTACCAGCCTTTTACAAACTTTGCTACAAATAAAACGCAATTCCCACACTACTTATTTATTAAAAGAAAAAATAAACACATTTCAAATTTTGATCACTTTGAAAATTGAGGCCCCCACCCTCTACCAAAAAAATGGGAAAGATCAATCATAGAAATAAAGTACTAGTCTTTTAGAAACTTTGCTACAAATAAAACGCAGCAATTCCCACACAACTTATTTCTTAAAAGCAATAAAAACATAATATTTCAAATTTCATCACTTTGAAAATTGAGCCCCTCGCCATCTACTAAAAAAATGGGAAAGATCAATTACAAAAATATATAGTCATAGTCTTTGAGAAACTTTTCTTTAAATAAAGCGTAATTCCCAAACTAGGCAAGCCTGTGAATTACATCGCACTACAAATTCGGCTATGATATCATTGCACTTGCATCCATATTATCAACAAGCATGACCTAGCTGGAAGAACACATCACACTGAAAATACTTCCATACATTACATACTTCCAAACATACTTCGTCATATACATGACTCATCCACTGCTTTCAGCGTTCCCAATTGCTGTATACTTCGTTTATGAAGTAACTTGAACTTAATTTCAAGTCCTCTTGGGCTTGTTTGACCACGTGTCACATGATCATGTTTATTGTGACAATTATCGTCACACAGCGACACAACCTTCCACTTAAGTCTCTTATAAAATAAATGACTACATTTTTTATTACTCACATGGTCTTTCTAGAACTTTTACATCTCAACATATAGCCTTGTACTTGTGCTATGACCGTATTTGAAATGTTATTAGTCACCGAATACAAACATCGGTTTAGTGTACTAAAGAAATGCGGCTTTTATTGGTGGGGAGACCTTTACGGGTAGTTCCACCTCGCTGCTTGAGCCATGTTATTGGAAACATGGTACAATTTTAGGTGGGTTCCAAACCACCAGAAAGTGATTTTACAGCCGAGAACAGCCTTTTTTTGCTGGTCAATCCAATCAGTCACCCTTACAGAGAGGGCCCAGGAGAGGTTTAGTGTAGGTACAATAAATACTTGTACTATAAAACTCTTTAAATCAACCAAGAAAAAATACACCTCATAATAGAACTTTAAATTTATAATCTACAACTTCCGATGTAGTATTTCATCTACCGGCTTTTTTTTCATCTAAAATTTTGTGAAATATTTATTTGACATTGACAATAGTATATTTAAACTATGGGGTTCAATGATGGAATGTTTCGATTTTGGGGGCAATTGATCTCACCTAACAGTTATTTTGAACAATTAATAATTTAGCAGTTTAATTAAAGTGAGGGTTTAAGGCTTTGCTCCGAGTTTCATAATTTTTTTTCAAGTTTCTTGTATTGGATGTCAAGATATTAAAATTTTATCTATTCCGATTTTTTTAAATGAATTAGTTTGTGAAATATGGGGGTTTAAAAATGAAATGTGTCGGTATTGATTCCACCTAAGAGTTTTTTTAATCTTTGAATAATTTTTATAAGACACCTTAGGGAACAAAATGGCATAATTTTATCTGAATCAAAAAATTAGTTTTTTGAAAAACTGAATTTGTTTTGAGATTTTTGATAATGTATTTTTTAAAAACTAATTGATCAAAATGAGAAATATTTATTTATTCCCTGAGGTGTATTTTAGTTATACATAATATCAAATGTTTAAAATGACTCGTAGGTGAGTTCCATTGCCCCCCAATACCGAAAATTTTCAACTTTCAACACCCTTACTTCACAAAATAATTGATGGAAAAAAATTCTCACAATTGATAACATTCCAATACTTTAATAATATCAATAACAAGAAACTACGAAAAAAAATTATGACCAAGAACCCTGCGCTTGGAAGAATGACATATCAGCTTTATCACAACTCACCCGGTGGTTCGGAACCCACCTAAAACTGTGCATCCACGATTGATAACGTGAATGTATCATGATTCACCTCATTACCTTGAAAATGAAGTCACGAAGACTCCGGTTAAAGAGTAATTGTCAGATCAAAAATTATATACATAGGACTACACTATTACCAATCTTATATAACTGCTGGGCACAAGTCTGAGACTCATGCGGTCTCTGATGTGTCTTTGATGACACATGACTCAGCGTCTCTGAATCATCAGCAAAAAATAAATAAATAAAAACTAATCAAATAACCATCAGCGCAAGAAGAGTCTACGAAAAATTAACCTTTGACCTAAAACCTAAAACTAGAGTTCACAACTACTCATGCGGGATTCTGCCATTAGGAAGCTAGACGCTTATTTTTTCAACACAATTTTTCATTTTTATTGACAGTAATTTATTACTATTAACGACTATAAAATGATAATTTTGTAATAATCCTCATAAAACTTCATAAAATCACAATGACTCACAACCACGATTCGGTCAAATGGGATTGCAGTGACATAGGTCAATTTAATATCTAATTTTTTCGTGCTGTTGTTAGCCACTTGAGTCTGAGACTTGTGCGTGGGTAATGAGAGGATAATATGATCCTGTGATGTATTTACAGTTTAAACTAGTTTTACTACAGGCTTATTTAGTAAAAGATCTATGATGTTTCCTATGACGAAATAATTGCTGAGCAATCTAATATCAAAACTGACACTGTATTTCTATTTAATATATTGTCTTTACTCACTTACACTGGAGATACTGAAGGGATGCATTTCACTTCTAAAGAGAAAAACTGATGAAGCTTCTCTTTATAAGTGAGATGCATCCCCCTCCAGTGAGTAAAAATCATAATTTCAATAGAAATACAGTTTCAGTTTTGATATTAGATGAAAAGATCTAGTTCAAGTCGATGTTGCAAGCAAGATAATTGTGCTGATGATGCCTACATGAGTCTGAGACTTGTGCGTGGGCAGTTAGAGGATGACAATGATAGTTTACTATCACTTTAATGTATTTACAGTTTTTAAACTAGTTTCACTTCAGTTTTTTTCAGTACATGGTCTAGTTTACGTCGATGTTGAAAGCATATAAATAATTGTGCTGACTATGCTCACATGAGTCAGAGTGTCAAACTTGTGCGTGGGTAAAGAGAGGATAATAAAGATGGTTTAATATTGCTGTAATGTTATAAAACTTGGGTTTTATAACTGTTTTACTTCACATGATCTAGTTCACTTCAAAGCACATGGATAAATGTGCCACAAACATTATAGGCGATACCAGGCCCGCGTAATTTATGTAAACGTCGTAAATTTGACTTTATAATGACAAAACTGTCACCTATGACTCACTCTACACATACACACGCCACTAAGATAGTGGACACTATCTTTTGGGACAGTTGAAAAATATTCACATTATACAAGAAAGAAAAGGGGACAGACACAATGGGAGTTGAACTACGATAACCTTCTTTTTAAAAAAACCTAGGTGACGTCTATTAAAAACAGGAAACCGACAACTAAAATAAGAAAAAGAAAAACTAGAACTAGACCGCTGCGTACTGATAACCATTACTGGAATGAGCTGATAATACATAATTTGTGTGGATGACATTAGATAAATAATGTGGTTACACAAAAAGGCCATGGAAAGGTTGTCTTAAGAACAGCAAAATGTTTTTTTTTTTTAAAGTACTAAAATACAGTTTTTATCCCACAAATAGGTTGAGGTAAGACAGGTAGATAGAGTCATTACAGAAGAAATGCTCCAATTTATTGAAGAGAAAAACCAGAAAATCTTTTCTAAATTACAAACTGGGGAGATCCGTCCCATAGTCCCTCGGGGGGGGGGGGGGGGGGGGGGTACGACAAATTAATACAGACTAAACCAGCAGGCTTGCTTTAAAATGTTAACGTTTACAGTTTTCATAATGCAAAACAACTCTAAAAACGCTAGGAAAACATCAAACTTAGGCATAGTTTCTAGGGAAATTTTCAAAAACGTTTCCTAGTATGCATTTAGAGCCTCGACGAAACATGTACACCAAATTCCCACTTTTTCGGCCACCTAATTGTTGAGAACACTAAAAAGATTCAAAACTTTTTTAGTGGACTTCTAGATCCAAAACTCAACATAAAACTTCTACAAAATTTGAACTTTTTTTGTTGAATAGTTCTCAATAACGCTAGAAAAAGTCAATTTTGGGTGTATTTTTGAAGATTCAAAAACCCGTTCTCAGCAAACTTCTAGGGTCTTAACTGAACATGTGCATCGAATTTAAACTGCTTTGGCCAAGTGGTTTTCGAGAAACGGTGACGAGTGAGTCACGTGTATTTGGCTGTTATAAATATATATTCCGGGAATTAATTATAATGATTAATAAAAATAAAGTGAAACTTCGATTTTTCTTGTAAATAACGAAATCCTCCAAGTAAAGAATTCCATGGTGCTCCTCCCTCCACCTTACCCTCCCTCCAATTCATTACCCACGCACAGGTCTCAGACTTATGTGGGCTTCATCCTCCGAAAAAAAACCCACAATCCTAGCAAGACGACTTCTCAACAACCTCTAAAGATTCAGTAGAAAACATGTTTTAAAAATCATAAGAATTGGAGAGAAGAAGTTCTTTTAATTCATTGTGGTTTTCCACAATCAAAGAAGTCACTCGTTCTAAATCCAGAAGGTAAACAATTAATTGGTAAATATAAAACTTGAACAGGGAGGTTACAGTTCATTACTATCTTCTCAATTGACATTCAAACTTGGTAATACGATAAATATGTGTCATGTAAATATGTAATAAACAATTCGATTTCAAGACAATAATCTTGCATGATGCAAACATTGAATCATAATTATTATTCCAATTTGGAAAGATGAGTAATTGAATAAATTAATCTAGAAACTGGGACATAGCTACAATATTGCTCTAACTATGATAATAACTATCGTTTCAACTTCAATAGGGAGCCAAAAAGCATCTTGCTTGTTTTCCTTCTTCATCACCTTCTCCTCATTCACCAAATTCTTTAATTATATATAAATAGGCTATTGTTTTTCAACTAAAATATCCACTACAGGTTCAATAGGTAATGAAAAAAAAATCAGGAATGTAAATATATTTGGAAAATACAAAGAATATACAGGACCTGTGGCATTTCCAAAACGTTCGATAGAACCAAAGTTTAGAATTGGTTCAAGAATAGAAATTAATTTTGACTAAACTTACTAACGGTGTCTATCAAATTCATGAAAAATTCAAATTTTTCATTCGTTTTTATCATTAACCACGAATTTTGGAGCTCACAGTACTAAGGGAAAAGTTTAGGGGAGATTACTATCAGTATGATTCAGTATTAAGAGAAAATAACGAAGTATGATACATTACAGTAATGTTCTGAAGACCATAAAAACTAACAAAAAATATGAAATGATACTGTAATAACTTACAAAACAGCACAGGTGAATGGTGTTCTCAATTCAAGTGTGATAATTACCTGAAAAAAGAGAAAATAATTAAAAATGCTAATTACATTCTTATTATTCATAAATGGAGCACTTCTAATAACACTGTCCTCTATTCCACAAAAAAATGCTCTCAATATAATGTAAATATTATAATGTAATGTATATATAATGTAAATATATTCCACAAAAAATGCTCTCAATATAATGTAAATACTTGATTTTTACAAAGCATTTCAAAACTCTTTTTTACAATAAAACACAAAACAATAGTATTATAGATACAAAAATATTTTGCAAAGTATAGCGATCAATTTCAGAAGCTCATGACTGTCATGTTTAAATAACTAAATTCATACAAACAGGAAAACACTAAACTTTTCAAACTTAGGCTACAAAAAATGTGTGCAATAAAATTAAATATAGATTTGAAAAATAATGATGGAAAAAGTAATAAATAAATAAATAGTCATTACAAATAATAATACTATAAAATGATAATACGGTAAGTGTTTTCCTCAAGCATACTACAAACATAAAGAACGTTTCTTAAAACATCTTACATTTAAATATTCTTTATTCCTATTTTTCACACAAAAAAAATTTACAATCTATCGCTTCATTATTTACATAAAAAAAAAATTGACAGATTGTCATTACATCAATATCCAATAGGGAAGTAATAGCCGTGAGTCGTAGCAGATATCTGTTCAATCAGATTAGATAACCAACGTTCTCCTGGGCTCTCTCTGTAAAAGTCACCGATGGACTGACCAGCAAAAAAAGGCTCTATTCTCTGCTGTGAAATCACTTCCCGGTGGTTCGGAACCCACCTAAAATTGCAGGTTCACCATGTTTTCCATACATGGCTCAAGCGGCGAGGTGGAACACCCGTAAGGGTCTCCCCACCAATAAAAGCCATACACATTTACTTTTTATCCACATCGCCAATATTAGAAATCGTTAAATAATACCTACAGGTTTGATAATTATTACTAAACATATAGATCCACTAATAACGGCAAAACTAAAAATAGACAGTGATCGCTTCATTTGAAAGGATAGTTTTCGCCGCATTCCTCAGTTCTAGAATATTTTACTTTGGAAATCACCAATATAGATATAGAAGAAACCAAACTCATAGGATTTAGTAGTCAAGAATACAGGTATAGAAAGAAACCACCGTTTACACATTATTAGATTCGTTTGTGAACAATATAGGTGCAGAACCATACTGACTTTTATATCTATATATGTGAAGCTATTATACGGTAGTAAACAGTATAGGTATAGAAAAACACTGACATCTATATCTACATGTAAGTTAGCCATTATTCGGTACCACCACACCTTTATATCTATGTATAAAGTAGTATTCGATAGTCAACAATACAGGCATAGAAAAACACTACTTATATATCTATATACTGTACATAAAGCTATTAGCTTATGGAAAGATACACTACCCTATATAGCATCATACTATGAAATATATAGATATTCAAGCTAGATTGTAGACATTCCTAGATACCAGTGTCATCAGCCGAGTTTCTAAGAACGGTCTCAACCCCGAAAGAGAAAGAAAGGGGATGATGAAAGGAGAGGAAGAAAGAAAGAGAAGGAAGAGGGAGAAAGACTGATGATATAAGAATATGAGAGAAATACAGAGAATGTGAAAATATAGAGAAGTAGGCCTCAACCCCGAAAGAGAGAAAAAGAGAGAAGAGGGATAAGAGAAGAGAAAGAAGGAAGAGGGAAAAGAAAAAGAGAGAAGAGAGATAAAGGAAAAGAAAGAAGGAAGAGGGAAAAGAAAAAGATAGAAGAGGGATAAAGGAAAAGAAAGAAGGAAGGGGGAAAGAAAAAGGGAGAAGGAATAGGGAGAAAAAAAGACTGATGCAAGAAGATTTTGGATAATATAGAGAAGTGAGGCCTCATCCCCAAAAGAGAAAGAAGAGAAAGAAAGAAAAAGGAAGAGGGAGAAAAAAGACTGATAAGAGAACTTTGATAAAAAGTAGAAAATGCATGAGAATCTGAGACAGACACAGAAAGAGAGAATGTGAAAAAGTTGAATAACTAGAATGGAAGAAAAATAGAGTGGATATGTACAAAACAGAGAGAGACGGAGGAATTGTGAGAGAGACCCTCTATAAATAAGGCGAGCATCATTAAACGAACCTTTCGAGGACTTAGAAACGAAGCCCAGGTAAAGTTCGCGATGAAGTCACCCCGACCGCGACTTGGTTTCTTGGTATTCTGCCACATCACAAGTACAACAACCTTTGCTGGTTTAAATTTAGGCCTGCAGAGTGCAATGCAGTAGGCGATTATAAGAATAGAAAAAAGTCAAATAAGTAATGAGGACACGTGATAATTTTGATCACAGTGTATGATGGTGTGCAGATTCACTTAAAATAAAAAAAAATATTTCTGATGATGCCCACATTAGTCCGAGACTTGTGCGTGGGTGAATGATAATACATAGAAGCCAGACGCAGGAGCGGGATTCGAACCCACGACCGCTGAAACGACAGCAAGCTGAAGTTGCGACGCCCCAAACAACTGCGCTAAACGGCCCGCCATATTCCTCTTTAGGGAAGTGATAGCCGTGAGCCATAGCAGGTTCAATCAGATAGAGATAAGCTACGAACTCCTGGACCCTCTTTGTAAGGTGACCGATTGAATTGGCCAGCAAAAAAGACTGTTCTCTGCTGTAAAATCACTTCCCGGTGGTTCGGAAACCACCTAAAACTGTAGGTCCAACTCATCAATCACCATCATCCAATTTATCACCCACACACAGGTTTCACATCTATGACATGTTTATCATTAAAAAATATGTACTACTTAATCCTTTAAAAAATATATACTACTTAAATGTTAAAAAAAACAATTGAAAATATACTATTGAAAGGTAATATACTTTGTTAGAGGTAATAAATATTACAGATAAAATACTTGAAAGTAACACAGAGGTAATTTACGCGGTGAAAAGGTTTGGAAGGTATGAAGACTATCAAGGATCAGGTCCGTATTTGTGAACCTCCCTTGAGGCTTCCTTCACTCGAGGAGAACTTAAAAAGCATCCCTCAAGAGGCTTTTCAAGTTTCCTTCATCCAAGGAAACCCCAAGGTAAGTTTATAATTATTGGCTCAAAGTCTAAACACCATGAAGGGAGAAATATCAAGGGATGATACATTATGAGATCTATTGTACACAAAAAAGAAAAAACAAAACTCTCTTTCAAGAACTGCCGATGCATTTTTTTGTGAGTAGGGAAGCAGATGATGTTTATAGAAGTCTAAGAAGTTAAATGGTTGTGCATATGCCTATCAGCACAACTGATAATAAAAACTATTATTATTTATTGTTGTGAATATCCATTCTCGTGAACTGCAGTATAACACTATTCATATGTAGAAAACTTTCTGTTCAGAACTGACCTTTTTGAGTCACGTCAGACGCGTTTTCAACTATGCGGTTCTTCCTCAGCACTTGGTTGCAGACTGTCTCAGTGTCATGTCAGTCTGCAACCAAGCGCTGAGGAAAACTGACATGAGACTGACAACAGACTGACATGAAACTGAGACAGTCTGCAACCAAGTGCTGAGGAAGAACCACATAGTTCAAAACGCGTCTGACGTGACTCAAAAAGGTCAGTTCTGCATAGCAAGTTTCTACATATGAATGTCATTATTTTATGTAAATTTGTCGAGTCCTTGGATACTCCATTGTGACGGTTTATTGACTATGTACTAGTACTTTATTGAGGAAATACACATATTCCAGTTGTTTAAATGCATAAATTTGTTGAAAATATTGTGGCAGTGTCCTTGCTTTACCTAAGATAAAGCAGCTGGTGCAGACAATCGAGGAAGAGGAAGTTTAAAAAGATGCGAAACAAATTGGAGGCTAATACTTTTTATTCAGACGACGAAGCAGAGAGAGAGAGAGAGAGAGAGAGAGAGAGAGAGAGTGAGAGAGACACAAGAAAGAGAAAAAGAGTGGGTGGAAGGGCCGAATAAATTGAAAGAGACAAAAGAAGAAACGATGAAGAAACGCGGCGAAGGTCCACGGGCAGGATTGATGCCCCGACAGAGAGAGAGAGAGAGAGAGAGAGAGAGAGACGAATAGAGCATAGACAGAGAAGAGGAGATTATGAAGGAAGTGGAGGAGGGTTAAGAAACGCCGCGAAGGTCCACGGGCAGGATTGATGCTCAGACAAAGAGAGACAAATAGAGCGTAGACAGAGAACAGACGATTACAAAGGAAGTGGAGAAGGGTTAAGACACGCGGCGAAGGTCCCCGGGCCGAAATGGTGCCCACATCGGGATCGGTGGTCTGGTCACACAATGTGAATGACTGGGATTGAGTGAGTCAGTCAGTGTGACTCATGCCAAACGGTGAATAGAAAGAGCGACCCCGAGAGAGGCCGGCTACCTCCAATTCTCACGGCTTTAACTAAACAGCTGCTGGAGAGTGGAGTCCTTGCTGGGCGCTTCCTGTCTATAGGAGAATAATGCATATCTCGATAAATGCAGGACGCTCTTTGGTGATTGGAATGTTTGCAATGTGTTCCAGCGTTCAGTTTTGAGTTTATTTAGTTATTTATAATATTATTACATGTTATAGTAATATGAATGGGTGTGGTAAGACGAGGGAAGCACGAGGAAATGTGCAATTTTTCAGGTTAGATGTCAATACTGCTTACTGTATTCCACGTCTTATCAAATTAGTGCCATAATGAAGCTATTTTAACACAACTGTCACTTTTCAGTACAGGAGTCCAGACTAATCAGAGCTCAGGATTTCTTCAAAATCGTTATTTGTGTAACTACTGCGCAAAGTAGCTCTTTGCTGCACGAGAGAAATGCATTGCGCACGAGCTGAAGGCGAGTTTCCTTGAGATTGATAATGATATAAAAACCGAAACTAGTATCTCACTATTTTTAATAAATGTGGTTGTTACAGCTTCGTCTTGTTATTCATTATGGATATCTTCCACAATATTACCTTCACCACTACAAAGAAAATTGCATATCTCATTATATCACAGGAGAAATATTATTTTTCTCAGAATTATCCTAGCATGATTTCGATTTATTATAGTTAAGAATATTTTAAAGTTATATTAAAGTTAATATTTTAAAGATATTTTAAAGTTAAGAAGGGTAAAAATCATTTGTATAGAACTTAAAATGTGAATCTCAATATATGATGATAAATTTATTATATTAAATACATAATAAAATAACAGGTTGGGAGAGGTTGGGGTAGCTATAATAATTCTTTCTTTCTTTCTTTATTTTTTATTATCTCACTTTTACATGACAAAATCAATGATATAAGTACAGTATACAGATACAAGCATAATTTATACATATATTGTGAGAATAGTATTAGAATAGTAAATTCAATCATCTGCATTCTGGTGGCTACCCTATGAAGCTAATTTTAGCTTTTATTAGGGGTTTATATCAAATTATTTTTTTGTTTATTTTGTTTTTCTAGACTTATTTCAATTATTATACAACAGTATTGTTTTATGAGGTTCAGTTGTACTTATGGCTACAATTTTTGTAATTTTTTGCTGTTTGTATATTTTGTGTATATATTCCCTACCTATCAACATAATTATTGAGAAATATGATAGTTGGCGTCTTATTGATTCGATATATAATAGCATTTGATTTCTCTTTTTGCATCGGCATATGTGTTGAGATTTCTTAGGTGGTTAGGGATGTTGTTGAGGATATGTGGTACAAAGTATTCTGGTACAGATTTTCCCATCTCTGTGTAATATTCATTAATAATAATAATAGTAATAATAATAATAATAAAAAAGTAAAAGTAAAAAAAAGTAATAATGAAAATAATAATGTGTATGGCTTTAATTAGAGCGGAGACCCTTACGGGTAGTTGCACCTCACTGTTACAGCAACGTTACGGGGAATATGGAGGACCTACTATTTTAGGTGGGTTCCGAACCACCGGGTAAGTGATAACTTATCAAGTGATTGAAGCACGGGGTACCTATTACATCACGCAATACAACTTGCAATAATGTGCAAGTCTTGTTCCCTGGAATAACCTGTAATGTGTTGTACGAAGTGTGATTCAGACTAATATTATTTCAGTTTTGTTAATTATTATTGTTTCACTTCAGAATAATGAGAGTCGGGAAAACTGTACTTTCCATCCAGTGAAAGTGTCAAACTTTCAACTGCAGCTTTCTCTCATTGGCACGGCGAAATTATTGGCAATATCCTGCTATCAAGGAGACACCATAAAGTGAGTGGAAAGCTTCATTTCTACACTTCTAATGCATATTGTAAGGAATGCGTGAAATCTTACCACATAAAATATGCGTAAATCAATAAACTGATAAACAGTATACATTTTAACTAATGAAAATTGTTTTCAAGATTTTTTTACCATACTAATTTTGATTGAAAAAACAGTCATAATTAATAATAGTATAATAATAATAATAACAAGAAAAATAGTCAAATATTATTATAGTAGATAAAAAACTGATACAAAGGAGTATCCAAGGACCCGAAGAATTTAAATAATAGCAGTTTATGCAACGATTTTATTTTGACCCTTATTAAGGCACGAGTTAGATGTAAGTTATAACACGAGCGAATGCGAGTGTTATAAATATCTCACGAGTGCTTTAATGGCCAAATAAAATCGTTGCATACACTATTTCATCTACGACCACTAGTATACATTTAATTAAAACAATTTCATTTTACCTGTGACTGTCAGAGATACCTAACCTCTCATCTCAAATACGAGAAGTTATAGTAGATTGTTAGGTTAAAGCAGCTGGTTTGGCAGTTTGATCAAATCAGCTGATAGTTTCACAATATTGATTCCATCAAAAATGCTTCTGATTGGTCCAGAACCCGTGTTATAATGTAGAACCTGTACTATAATGAGCTCTTTATGCAACGGGTTTCAAAAAGCATTTCGAAAAGACAGCTGTTTTGGCATCAATTGTGAAAATGTAATGTATACATTATGACATGGTTGTAGATAAAATAATAATTATCATCATCAGCTGTGCTTTTAGGCATATACACCATTCAACGTCTTTGATTTCTATTAACATATGCTTCCCTATTCACAAAAAAAATCACATCGGCAGTTCTTGAAAAATATTTTTTTCGTCGGTTTGTTCAACTAATCTCATAATATATCATGCCTGAATAATTATGTTCTCTGTTTTTTCTTTCAATTTGACGTTTTAAAATAATTTAAGAAAAGATTTCAACACAATCAAATATGAAAACGTCAATGTTTGCACTCTAAAAATAAAGTGGATAATTGGGCTAAGCATCAGCCTTCGTAATTTCCATTTTTTTGATTTTTAAATGTAAATAACAGCTGCCAATGTTTTGATTTCCCCAGCCTAAACTAACCTACAGTCTATAGTGAAAATCTGTTTTACTACATGATTATTTTTATATTTATTTATCTATTTATTAAAAAAACACAATCAAATAAAGATACAACAGACCCCCAAAATCCAAAATCAATAGCGATCTCACTTGGACTATGAGGAAGCTATATAATACAAAGTTTCAAAATCTAGAATCTTCCTTTCAAGAGCTAGAGCACGGACGCACGGACGGACAAGGGCAAGATTTCAATAAGGCCCTGTCGAATCCTTAATAAAGGAGTTATTGAAATCAATTGTATTTTGTATTGATAATATTGTGATGGTGTGATATATTCTACATTATAATGTATTTTACAAGTCAATTCTACTGCGAAATTATCTCAGCCTAGGCAAAAATAAAAACCATCAATTTACAACAAGATGAATCATCTAATGAATCATACACAACAAAAAGCAAACAAGAAATAATGTAGCAATAGCAATTGACAGTAAAACTTGAAATACATCCGTTTCCAACAAATGTAATAATTGTTTGCAGTCAATTGAATAATGTGAAAAAGAGTTATCAAATAAGAGAGAAAGACAGATGGAGGAAATAACATAAAAAAGAGAATTTAAGTATTATACTTAGTATACTATATCAAATAAGAGAAAAGGACAGACAGAGAAAAGAGCAACACAAATAAGAGATTATACTCGTATATCTATGTAGTGGCACAAGTGGAAGGTGAAGTTATAGCTAGCTACATCTTAAATGGGATAATTGATAGGTTGGGTCACGATGATTCATACAAAATGACCTATCACTTTCATCCAACTGAAACAGAGATACTGACGAAGAAGAAGGAGTAAAAGGAGAAGGAGAAAGAGGCGGAGGAGGAGGAGCAGGGGAGAAAGAGAAGAAAGAGGAGGAGAAAAACGCGGAAATTGAGAAGAAAGAGGAGTACGAGAAAGAGGAGGAGGAAGAAGAGGAGAAGAAAGAGGGGGGGGGGGGAGAAAGAGGGAGAGGAGAAAGAGAAGGAGGAGGAGAAAGAGGAGGTAAATAAAGAGGAGTAGAAGAGAATGAGTAGAACGAGAAAGAGGAGAAAGAAAAGGAGAAAAAAGAGGAGTAGAAAGAGGAGGAGGAGGAGAAAGAGAAGGAGAAGAAAGAGGAAGGGGAAAGAGGAGGAGAAGAGAGAGGATGAGGAGATGGGTGAGGAGGAGGAGGAGAAGTAGCAGGAGGAGAAGGGTGAGAAGGAGCAGGAGGAGAAAGAGGAGTAGGAGAAGAAAGAGGAGTAGGAGAAAGAGGAGGAAGTGGTGGAGAAGAAAGAGAGGGGGAAGGACAAAGAGGGGGTGAAAGAGGGGGAGGGGAAAGAGGGGAAGGAGAAAGAGGGAGGAGGAGGATAAAGAGGAGGAGAAAGAAAAGGAGAAAAAGAGGAGAAAGAGAAAGAGGAGGAGAAAGAAAAGGAGAAAAAAGAGGAGGAGGAAGAGGAGAACGAGAAAGAGGAGAAGAAAGAAAAGGAGAAAAAAGAGGAAGAGAAAGAGGAGAACGAGAAAGAGAAGAAAGAGGAAGAGAAAGAGGAGGGGGAAAGAGGAAGAGAAAGAGGAGGGGGAAATAGGAGGAGAAGGGTGAGGAGGAGGAGAAGGAGCAGGAGAAGAAAGAGGAAGATGGAAAAAAGGAGGAGGAGGATGATGGTGAAGGGGGGAGAAGCTGGCGGCAGCAGCAGAAGAAGAAGTAAAGTAGTAGAAGAAGAGAGAGAAGAGAAAAGAAGTGAGAGAGAATTGTAAATTAAGAAGTAAGATCACAACAAAACCAACAAACGAATGGTGGGCGTCCTTGTGAGGAACTCATGTTTGCGCGCTAGCATAAAATGTAGGTATGAAAAATATATTCTATATAGGTATAAAATGTCTGATGAGTTGGGACTGCTGGCAAAACGTATTCCTAAATAAGGATGCTGGAATAAAATTGAGATAAAACGTTATATCGTTTCCTAAATGACTAAATTTGAAGGTTAGCTTCCTTAGGATAATACATATATAATACATAGGATATTACATATTTCCAATTTTAAATTTTGTTATATCCAAGTAGATTTTATGCTATGAATGTCGCTATTTCTTCAACATTATACCGAGGCTAGTTTTATAGGAATTAGCTTTAGTTCTGCTAGCAAACTAGTTTTATTAGTAGGTTAGCTTTGGTTCTGCTAGCAGACTAGTTTTATTAGTAGGTTAGCTTTAGTTCTGCCAGCAAACTAGTTTTATTAGTAGGTTAGCTTTGGTTCTGCTAGCAGACTAGTTTTATTAGTAGGTTAGCTTTAGTTCTGCCAGCAAACTAGTTTTATTAGTAGGTTAGCTTTGGTTCTGCTAGCAGACTAGTTTTATTAGTAGGTTAGCTTTAGTTCTGCTAGCAGACTAGTTTTATTAGTAGGTTAGCTTCAGTTCTGCTAGCAGACTAGTTTTATTAGTAGGTTAGCTTTAGTTCTGCTAGCAGACTAGTTTTATTAGTAGGCCTACCTGTAACTATTAGTGACTTCTGAAAAGTAGTATGAGTTTTCAATTGTAAATTAAAAAAAGGAATTTATTTATAATTAATATGGAACATTATAATTTTCTTTCAACATTATACTGGGGCCTGTTGCACTACAATTAACAAACTATTTCATTAAAAATTAATATTCTAAACATTTTCCCCATAGTTTTAAAACGTATAATTTTACAAAATTTGCCCAACTATTAAGAAGACTCATCAACAACAAATTATTAGATTAATTTACAGTAATTTTCTTATCAAAGCTTTCAATCTATTTGTCATCAATTTATTATTGTTTCAAATTAATATTTAAAAAATTCCAGTTTTAAAATATTTCATAATATTACACATTTCCCAACTATTAAGAAGACTCATCAACTGACAAATTATCAGATCATTTCATTGGTAGAGTTCCTGGAAGCTTTACCGGTAACTGGTACATGGCTTCTGATTGGTCTATTTAAATTTTTTAACGTCTATGAATTTATATAAACCATTCAAACGCCACGGGTAACATTTACCGGTAAAGCTCCCATGAACTCGACCAATGTTATTCACCAGCCATCAATTTTCTCATCAAACCTTTCAATCTATTTGTCACCGACTGATTCAAATTAATATTCTGAACATTTTTCCCATAGTTTTCAAATATTTCATAATATAAGTATATTTCAGCATTTAGATTCATCAACCGATAAACAATGAGATCATTATTCACCGTCCATAAATTTCCTCATCAAATGTGTCATGAATTATTTCGACAGACATCAAACCATGAATGACGTCACGCCGTTGACCATAAACATTTCAAGATGCCATAAATTTGTTCCGATTAGACTGACAGAGAGAGAGAGAGAGATTGATTGAATGCCTTTATTAGGGCGGAGTTAGGACACCTCGTCCTCTCTTCCACTCAACTAGAGAGAGAGAGAGAGAGAGAGAGAGAGAGAGAGAGAGAGAGTGAGAGAGGGATTGAGAGTGTGAGAGAGAGAGAGACTCTCGTGGTCATGATAGCGCATCAGATACGATAAAATTAGAGCGGTGACTCATTCGATGTTATTTTGTCGGGTCCTGTCATTTTCCTCGGAGTTTTCCCAGTTAGAGCTTGCAAGGCGCCCATGATCGATATTCTGAAATGGCGTTCTGACATGAAAAACGACACGCCTCGGCCGGCTTCCGTGGCGAACGCTTCCTCCTGCCACTAAATCAGGCCTAAAAAGATCATAATTCAGCCTAGAAACAATCTATAACTATTAAGATCAGGAAAAAATCTTCCAAAACAGTCAATTTTTTATAATTTGTGCCTGGAAACGTCTAGTAATAGTGTTGGAAATCGAGCTAGACAACAGAAAAGCTTTTTAGGGATCAATTTTCTTATAATACGGCCTAGAAACAATCAATAACTTTCTGAAGTCGGGAAAAACAACAAAATCCAAAATGAATAATAAGATTCGAAGTTGTCACAGCCACACTTATTGAGAACCGTGAGATACTGGTTTCAGTTGTTACACCATTATCAATCTTAACAAACAAAAACTAAAGCACAGAGTATCTTATTAATATATACTAAACACGGGATGATACAATAGGCTGAGGGATGAAGTGCCTATGATAGGCTGACCTTCGTTGAAGGTTTGTGATTGGCTGAAGGCCATAAGTACGCCCACTGGTGGGAGGAGCAACAAGCAAATATAAGTGTCAAAATCAAAAACAAAAAACCGTGAGCACATGAAAAGCGAGAACAATACAAAAGTAGGCTACAATTTAAAAAAAAAATAGAAAATAAAAGCTAAATGAAATGCAGTCAAGGTCAACTGGAACAAAACCATGGAAGTACCGTAATTAAAATGTAGGCCATAATTATGATGAAACCAAGTTACTTGTATTGAATTGGTTGAAATAAATTTGATCGTTTAAACTAGTATTGGAATCGTTTTTTACCAGCCTAGTTATCTCCAAAGCTTCTTAAATGCTCAATTGTCTGCATTTGCCAATTTAATACAGAAATTCAACGTTTTCTTCGGCCAATATCACGGAGTCGGCGTAGCCGAGTTGGCTTATCGCTGGTCTGATAAGCCAAAGGTCCTGGGTTCGATCCCAGTTGAGTACAATATATTTTTCTCGAGCCACTCCCGTGTTTCGGAGGACACGTTAAGCCGTCGGTCCCGGTTGCATATAAAAAAAGCAGTCGTTAAAAAAGCGGCGAGGTGGAACTACCCGTAAGGGTCTCCCCACCAAGAAAAGCCATACGAATTTACTGTTTTCTTTACCCAAAGAAAGTTAAAAATATCCAAGAATGAACGAAAATGTAACTTGCGACCACAGGATTTGAAGACAGCCAGAGTCCAATCAGGAACAACTCCCAACCCGATTACACCACTGCGGATACCGAATTTCTAAAAACGTTAATTATTGTTTCCTGCCCACATTTCTAGCAATCAACCACACTTTATTCCTTCTTAACTGGGGAAGTGATAGCCGCGAGTCATAGCAGGTATCTGTTCAGTCAGATAAAGATAAGCTACGAAATCGTGGGGCCTCTTTGTAAGGGTGACCGATTGAATTGTCCAGTAAAAATTACTGTTGTGTGCTGTGAAATCACTCCCCGATGGTTCGGAATCCACCTGAAGCTGTAGGTCCAACTCATCAATCAACATCATCCAATTCATTACCCACGCACAGGTCTCAGACCTATGTGAGCTTCATCCCCACCAAAAAATAATTTGAAATCAAAATTCGTATATTACAATATATGAATTTCATTTTGAATAATTATCAATTTAAAATGAATTATTTTCTAATTCTATTTTTCATTTGACAAGGAAACATCCCTTTTACGTCAGGTAAAAGAATTCAACTACCACAGTATGTCAACAAAAAAAAATTTCTGAGGATGAAGCCCACATAGGTCTGAGACATGTGGGTGGGTAATGAATTGGATGATGGTGATTGATGAGTTGGACGTACATTTTTAGGTGGGTTCCGAACCACCGGGAAGTGATTTTACAGCAGAGATCAGTCTTTTTTTGCTGGCCAATCCAATCGGTCACCGTTTGGAAAAGATTCCCATTCGACTCCCCTCACACTTTGTACGATATTATTGTTTTCCCACATGTTTTTCTACACCCACTTATTACACAGTAATCTTCCTCTCAAGCCCTTCAAGTTCAAACTCATCTTCTCAAGCGTGCGATGATCAAGTCTTGTACTGACAGAAAACCAATTTGCGACCTTTCAATTAATTTGTAAGTGTTGGTGAGTTGAGAGGGAGAAAGAGAACGGGAGAAAATAAGAAAGGAAGGGAGTGAGTGAGAGGAAAAGATAGGAGAGAGAATTAGAACAGATCGAATGAAAATTAGTAGGCCTAGTGGAAAGAAGACTGTCTGTGTCAACGTATACATGGTTAGTTGCGAGAGAAAACACTCCAGATAGCGCCTTCGGCTGTTCAAACAATGATCTTCGACACTGGCGCCTGCATGACGCGTGAATCAGCTGTTCTCAAGGTCAAATGTGAACAGTGACTCACTGTATTGACATTTTGTGTGTTGTGAGTGATAATAAGACAACACAGGCTTCCTCCTGTGTGTTAGCTATCACTCTGGAGTGCAGCAGATAGTGATAATGGAAGAGAGAGAGAATAAGAGACTGACTGATAAAGAGTGAGTGGCAATAAGGGTATGAGAGGGAATAAGGAAGAGGGAAGACTCTTCAAACATCAGCCGATAAGTCGAAGTGCTACAAGTCGATCTTGGCTGTTTACTTTGGCGATAAATATTGTGTAAAGTACCACCAATATCGTAATGTTGCTGATTGAGTACCAGTACTCAGTGTAAATACTGTTGTGTAAATTTTGTGAATCATTCTCAAATCAAATTAATGAATACAACATTGGTTGAGTTCATGGGAGTCTTACCGTTAACCAGTAAGTGTTACAGGTGGCGTCTGATTGGTCTATTAAAATTCATAGACGTTATAAAATTTGAATAGTCACCATTGATACTCACCGGTAAATGAAAAGGCTCCCATAAACTCAACCATTAGAATACTTTACGAACCAGGTACCCTATTAATTCAAAATAATTGATAATTCTTTTGAAATTTATTTTCTGAAGTTACTATACGTGCCAGTTTGGAAATGATAGTGAGAGTATTATTTAAAACAGAGGAAATTTAACATTTACCGGTTACCAATCAGCAGTTACAATTTACCGGTAAGGTAAATGAACTCAAGTTTTAAGAGGAGAGAGAGCAGTTGGAAGAGGCAAAAACAATGCTGAGAGAAAGCTTATACATGACAGCATATCCAAAATAGTTACACCAAAATTGTCGCAATGTAAATACCAATACATCAATACCAATAGATCAAGCTATGCATAACAAGCAGTTCTAAGGTTTTTTATTCTACTTGTCATTCAATAACCATGAAAATTATACCATATTGTCCAAATACTAATACCGAATTTTTTAACTTTATCACGGCCTTTAGGCAAAAAACGAGCAAATTTGACTAACTTAGAAATGTGATTTTTGCTAATTATCAAGATTTTTATCGGAGGATAATAAAGCCTATATAGGTCTGAGACTTGTGCGTGCGTAAATGAACAATGTTTTTTATTAAGTTTAGAACACTTTCACAGCAATCTTCATTTTCAATTTAAAACTATTTCACAAAGCTACCTTAAATAAATGGCACACAAAATAGTGTATAACGAAGCACACAAGTTTTTGTGTTTTTCCAAAGTGCTCTTTGGCATTCAATGAACATGAAAATCATACCAGATTGTAAAAATAACACAATTCTCTTACATTAAAATTTGATTTTTTTGGCTGTATTTTTTTCTAATTGCTGTATAAGTTGAAAATGAAACTATGCTTCACAAGAGATCTCAAAATTGATTCTACATCGAAATTTCGAATTTTCCATCTTTACAATCGATGTATAAGTTGAAAATCATACCGTACTTCCCAGGAGACTCTTCAAACTTGGTTTTCCTATATTAAAATTTCAAATTTTTCATGTTTATAATAGCTGAATGAGTTGAAAATAATCAAACTATACTTCACAAGAAATTTCAAACTTAGTTCTTCTATATTGAAATTTCAATTTTTCATATTTATAAATGCTGTATAAGTCGAAAATTATACTATACTTCATAGGATCTCCAACATAGTTCTCCTAGATCGAAATTTCAAATTTTCCATCTTTATTATGGCTGTATAAGATACTTCTTAACATAATTCACAAGAGACCTCAAACTTGATTCTACTACATTAAAAAAGTTACATCTTTATGAGTTGAAAATTTCTCCAATTTAGTTCTTCATGAAAATTTGAAATATTTCATCTTTATAATTGTATAAGTCGAAAATCATACATATTTAACAAGAAATCTTTTAAACCTGGTTGTGCTACATTCAAAGTTCGTTCTTTATATAGCTAGATTTTCATCTTTATATAGCTATATGAGTTGAAAATCATACCGTACTTAACAAGAGAAGTCAAACTTGGTTATCCTACATTAAAAGTTAAAGATACTTAACAATAATTGGTCTCCAAATTGGTTCTCCTACATTGAAATTTGGATTTTCATCTTTATGATGTCTGTTATAGATTATAGTATAGCAAAATTACTATATAGTGTAAGAAAATAAACTTATTAGAATGTCTTTTTTTTAAATTTATTATTCCGGAGGACAAACTATAAACAGTGGCATCCCGACTCATATTTATATAGTGGGAGCCACAAGATTCAGAGAAATTATTATTATTCTGGCATCTCCTCTTCCACTCCTTGAGACTTTCACATCTCTTCACCCTCATCAGTATTCACAGGCTAATAGAAGACCCAAAAAATCACCAACCCTTGTGACACATCGCTATTACCCCTAAACAGTTCGACTCAATATTTAATTCATCTTGTAAATCGTCGTTACTCATTTCAGTTAGTTAGTCATCTGGCTGATTCATCATCGGCCCTCTTGACAACTCGCCCCGATGACGTCGTAGGGGTGTGAGGAACCGTTGAGGGGCGGGAATTTTGAAAATAGGGGCCGGAAATTTCGAAAATGGGGGATGACATAATCGGGCGGCTGTTTTTTAAACAATTTGCAGACGACGCGGCGTAAGCAAGGAGACTGACTAATCAGCCGTGGGGACAAATAGAGCGAGACAAAGAGGAGGACGAACGATAGATAAGGAAAAGAGATAGAAAAGGATAGAATGATGAACATTGACAAAGAGAAGGACCGATAGGGAAGAAGGATGGATAGAGAAAAGAGATAGAATGATAGATAAAGGATAAAGGGAAGACAAAGATGAACAACGAGAAGTGGGTTGTTAAATGCTGCTGTGCTATGCTACCCCACACATACAGAGATGGCTCAGCTTTCGGCTAAGTGAGTCATAAGCCGTTACAATTGTTGTGTGTCTATACTTGAATAAAAGCAGGGGTTGTACTCGTGGTGATAAACACAGGACTATACAGGGTGTGTGGATTATGATTCACCGCTGATGTCGTGATACACACAAGACTACCACCAGTTTGTTAATAATTACAATACAAGAGGGAGGGACCCACCATTCACCCCTATACGATTCATTCATTCACCATAGATGTACACACACACACCCTGCTGGCTTTTTCATTCATTTATTCACTCGCCGTTCATTCATGGGTCGCTCCACGTGCTGTGAGGTGGTGTATGGGAGTATTTTTTTTTTTTCAAAAATCTTCCCTCCCTTGTAAACCTTCACCCCCGACCACAACTAAAAAACGAGTCATCTTGTGTACTATATGGTGACGTGTCATCGACCCTCAGGCAGGACATGTGGCTCACACACACACACACACACACACTTGCACATTGTTTTCTCTCTATATCTGGAGCAACACTGGTAAAACTTCTGTTAGAAAATAGGGGTGTTGTAGTGAGTCAAAGAGTTTTATTTTGGATGGACAGAAATGGGGGTGTGATTCATTTGGAGGATGTTTTTGAAAAAAGAATGGAAGTGTGAGAGAGATTCAGATGACTTTATTCGTGTAAATTTACAATGTATTTGAATGATAAAAGTATTATTAATATTAGCAACTCTCAGATCCCCTAGTTGAAGTTAAGTACAGTTGTTTTTGAAAAGTAAACATAAGGCTGACTAGTTTGAGTAGAAAAGATTATAAATACAACAAATATATATTTTAAGGTATAGTACAGCAGAAATTATGGATGCGATTGTTTAAAAAATAAAAAACAACAAAAATAGAGCTTGGATCTGAGAGATGGTTTACACAAAGAGGCGAAGTCTTGGCCATTGAGGCCATTCTTACACTTAACCGAGAAAGAGATAGATAGAGATAAATATATATTTATTCGTTGTCACTAGTTTTGTCGCCTATGGTGACACATACATATAACAAATACAAATAAAAAGCAGATACATTCATATAAAACCAGAATACTAATCAAAAATTTATATACATAAGGTGACCAGTCCCGTTTTTGAGAGGCATGTCTAGTTGTCCACACCATCCTTGTCGGGACACACATTTGTCCCGTTTTGGCAATATTAGTTACTAATATTCTACTTTATGAATAGGTTTTTTTATTTATTGATATTTATTATTGCTCTAATCATCTAAAAGCTAAACTTAAGTTTTAATTACAATTGAACCTTAGCTCCAAAATCCCTCGTTATTATGAGCGGACTTTAATTAATCTTCAGTCACCTTCGGGTGGTGAACATCTATGGCATTAAAAAAACTTCGCGGTCTCGTTTTAATATAAGATGTGTGAGGATGACTAGAAAAATATATTTATATAGAGAAGAAATTATAAGATATTTACCTATTTTCTGAACAATTTTCAACTCAAAGGGAGGAGAAGGATACGAGGAAGAAGGAGGAGGAGGAGGAGGAGAAGTGGAAGGTGGAGGAGAGGAAAAGGAGAAGAAGTTGGAGGAAGAAGAGATGAAGAAAGTAAGTGAAGAAGGAGAAGAGGATGATGGCGAAAAAGGAGAAGGAACTGGACATTAAGAAAAAGGACAAGAACAAGGAGGAGGAGAAGGAGATGAAGAAAGAGAAGGAACAGGATATGAAGAAAGAGGAGGAGAAGAAGGAGGAGGAGGAGGAGGAGAAGGAGTAGTAGGACAAGGAGAAGGGGGTGGAGGAGTAGGAGGAGAAGAAGGAGGAGAAGGGGGAGAAGGAGAAGGGAAAGAAGAAGGAGGAGGAGGAGGATGAGATGGGGGAGGAGAAAAGGGAGAAGGAGGAGTGATAGTAGAAGGAGGAGGAGGGAGAAGAAGGGGGAGAAGAACGAGGAGGAGGAGGAGGAGAAAGAGGAGAAGAAGGAGGAGGAGAAGGAGAATGAGAAGGGGGAGGAGAAGAAGATGAAAAAAAGAAGGAACAGGGATGATGAAGAAGGAGGAGGAGAAGGATGAGAAGAAGGTGAAGGAGAAGGAGAAAGAGGAGGAGGAGATCAAGGAGAAGGAGGATGCTGTGATGGGGTGGAGAAGGGGGAGTGGATGGGAAGGGGAGTGGGAGGGGTGGAGAAGGGGGAGTGGGAGATGGTGGAGGGGGAGGGGAAGAAAAAAGAAGAAGGGCTATTACATAATAGGAAGGAGAAGAGTGAAAGAGTGCACTGGAAGAGTGAAAGAGTGTGTGGTAAAGAGAAAGATAAAGGGGGAGAGAGAAATTCCATAGATCAGCTAGGGTGGCCCTTTTCTCACTTACTTCCTCCCTTTGCTGAGGAGGGGTGTTCTGGCTGATCCACTATTTATTAGAACACTCCAAGTTTATGGCTTTTTAAATCATATTAGTAGTTGGGCCACACAACTTACTTAACTTACATTGTGCTTATCTGAGACCCCTTAATTTCCGCCATCATTTAATTTAGCCTATCAGCTACGCCCCTTTAACACTATTGGTTTCGGGACATTTTTTCTACCCTTGTTTATGATTCATTTAGGTGCGTTACACACTTGACGTTTCCCTTTTGAGTCATGCCGGTTATTTTATAGAAACGCAGATTTTAACTTGACGCAGGGTGACTTTATGTGAAACACTCAATTGAATTCGACTGCACAAATGGAGTACAAAGTGAGATCTATACTCATTCTCTACGAGAACGCTCTATTGCAAGAAGTGTCTTCGTTTGGATGGCCATTTTCTTTCAAATACTCTCTTCCCTTTTATGTATTTACTAGTATGGTGCCCGATTCAAATGAATGGAGGAGATATCTAGAACGTGTCAATCCAATAAAAAATTAAATTTATTTTCTTATCCCTCTTCTACTTCTTTTTCTTCTTCAGTCTTTCTTCTCTTCCTACACTATTTCCTTTCTACTGTCAAACTCTGTCATTTCATCTATTTTTCTTCATCTCCTGCTGCTTCTTCTTTTTTCCATCTCCTTCTTCTTCTCTTGTCATCACATAACTATTCTTCCTCTTCTTCTGTCTTTTTCTTGTTCCTCTTCGCCATCTAAATTTTCTTCTTGTCTCACTACTTCATCATTTTTTCATTTATAGATCTCTATAGTCACTGCTCCACATTAATTTGTGAGTACTGAAGTTTTAAATTAGTTTACAACTTATTCACTTCTATAATGCACATTAGGAATGCAATGCAAATTTTAGAAGAAGGATGTATAATAATAAAAATAAATAAATAAATAATAACAATAATAACAAATTATAACAATAATAATAACAAATTATAACAATAATAATAATAATAAAAATAAATAATAATAATAATAAAATTACGCATTGCATAAAAGAAAGACTACAATATATTATGGTCATTGGTCAGTAGCGTGACTACTGTGAGGAGGGGGGGGGGGAGAAATAGATCACGCCCCCAGACAAAATACATTTTGGAACTTCAGTATTGAGACAATAATTTTGACAAGAGTTGAAAAATGGTGTCTGGAATCACTAAAAGTATGATTTTATTGGGACTATTTTCCATAAACCTTCCGGGAGATTAGCCCCTAACCCCCTTACAAATAAAATTTCCAATTACAGTACTGTACAGTACTGCTAATCAGGGGGGGGGGGGATCAAAAATAGCACAGTGTAAAGAGTTCAAGTAGGCCTGCTTTCAAGTTTTTCTACTTGTACAATAAATTTCTATCACAAGAGTCGGGATCTCCCATTGACAATGAGAGATAACTCCCAGTTTGATTGAGATTGAAAATGGTGTAATAACCGAAACTAGTTTCTCAAAGTTTTAATAAATTTTGTTGTGACAATTTCGTCTTATTATTCATCATTGACAATGATGCAGAAACTACTTAAAATCACTTTGGCACACAATGTTGGCTAAAATCATGTCAATCAATGGATAAATTCATGTCTAGAATCACTTAAAAAGTGGTTTTAGTTTGTTTTTTTTTAATTTCCCGGGGAGTAACTCCGAACCACCCTTTTAAAAAGGAAGAGTTTGATACGTTATCTAAGATATTCAAGAGTTATAACTAAATAATCTAAGATTTAGATAACTGATTGAATAAGTTATTGATTTTAATTACTGAATTGTTAGAGAAACACTCCTCTCCTCCAATGAATTATTTGTTAGAGAAACCCCCCTCTCCTCCTATGATTACAGGATATATATTGCTTAGAAACTTAGTAACCACACTGATTTAGGATACTGTTAAAAACTTAGTTAAGCGGATTAGGGTACTGTAATTTACAAGAATAATAAATTTAAAAAAAATACTGGAGACAGTATACCAATTAAAACTGCCGTTATAAGAATGGTGAAAATTAAAATTCAATGACTCACTACAATATACAAATACTACAGTAAAATATTGATAATCCCAAACGCACAAACAGAATTTATTACCAATAATCAATAAATAAAGAACATCAATAAAAGTGAGTAACAGTATAGATGATTCACAGCAATGCTAGATTACGTAACGAGCAAACGAATTATAAATTAATCATGAAATCAATTATTAAAGAAATGGAATGGTGTCACAATTTGTCATGACAGTCCTTGAGTGATGACCATTCCAATAACTAATCAATGTTATTATGTGATGTGTGACAATGCCATGCGCCAGTCGTCAATGTCAACGAATGACATGAAAATTCTATGATTCAATAAGAGTGATCTATTGGAATAGATAGGTCAACTCGATGATCTAATAGGAAAATAATTTTTCTCCAATACAGTAATAACTAAGGACAGTGCCTTATTGAAATCGTGCCGCTGTCCGTCCGTCTGTGCACTTGTGCTTGAAAGAATGATTCACGTCTCTTGAAACTTGGTATATAGCTTCCTCATAGCCCAAGTGAGATCGCTATTGATTTTGGAGTTCAGGGGTCGAATATAAATATAATTATGATGTAAAACTGATTCCCACTATAGGCTTCAGGTTAGTCTTGGCTAGTGAAAATCAAAACATTGGCAGCTGGTGGTGTCGCTGTTCACATTTGAAAATCAAATCAATGGATATTACAAAGGCTGATGCTTAGCCAAATTATTTACCTTATTTTTTTTATTTTTTACAAACGTTGACGTTTCCATTTTTGATTAGGTTGAAATCTTTTGTTAAATTATTTAAATAACGAAAATAAAGATAACGAAGAAAGATAGCTAAGAGGATGCAGAAAAAGGTTAAATATTAAAATAACAGAAAAAGGAAATAATGAGAAGGACGTGCAAAAAAAGTATAATAGAATTTGAGATGAAAATTAGGAGAATTTTTTTTCGGAGGATGAAGCCAACATAGGTCTGAAACCTGTGCTTGGGTAATGAATTGGATGATGGGGATTGATGAGTTGGACCTACAGTTTTAGGTGGGTTCCGAACCACCGAGAAGTGATCCTAATTTTATTGTTTTTATAGTGAATCCTCTTTCACTGAATTTATTTCCTTAGGTATTATTCTAATGAATTATACATTTATTTATTTTTTAGACCTAACCTAAGATTTTGATTCTACTTTGAAATTTTGTGAAAAGCAGTTTTTGGCAATAGCCTTTTGTATTCACATTGATTGTATGTTAGTTTTATTTATTGATAAAGTGAAAATACAACTTATAGCAAAGAAACAAAAGGCTTTTAGCCGCCCAAAACTGTCTCTATTACAAAATCTTCACAAGAGTCCAAATTTGTAAGCATAGGTTATGTTTACGTTTTGATTAAAATATAACTTGAATCTTCTGGAAAACACACTTACCAAGTTCAATTTAAACAATGAAGCATTTAGATTGATTCTATTTATCTCTCAAAGATATTTCTGAATTTTTAAAATTGAATCACTGAAATTTAGACTAAAGTTGAAAGACAATGCATTACCCACGCACGGGTCTCAGACCTATGTGGGCTTCAACTTCCGAAGAAAATGTTATTGCAATAAAATTCGTCATGGGGAACCTTTTGCCAATCACTGAAATTTAGACTAAAGTTAATTAATTGTTGTATTTTTAGAAATGGCTATTGTGTAAGCCTGAAGGGTGTATTTCATAGTTAAATAAATAAATAATACCTATTTAATAAATAAAGAGTTAATAAATTATTATGTATAAATAATAGTAATCTATTTATACTAATCACTCATTTTCCATGAATTGTTTACAAATAGGCCAATAAAATAACAAATTACAAGTTGTCATGACTTGTAATTTGCATGACGTTTAATCATGACATCACTATTAACTGCATGACACAGCTGACTTTCAGAATTAATCAAGGTCGCGCAAATCTCACCACAAGCATAAACCAAAAGGAAAACTATTCATGGAAGATCCACTTATTCCACACACATGAATGTTCCAAGAAAATTCCATGACACGAGTTTCAAGTTTAGGATGGCGCCCTTTGACAATGGCAACCATAAAACCATACAACCTGTATGAGCACCATAATTAAAATGTTTTCAGGTTATTTCCAATGACTAATACTTCACAGGAATAGTAAAGTCTTCCAAGAACCGCAAAAATAAAAGGGAATGCTTCAGGTTTCAAGCCTTGTGGCAATAATATCTACTGATTCATTCAATACCAGGATAAAGCAGCTTATTAAAGGGAGACAACTTGACTTTCAGGATTTATCTTCAATTGTTTTCTTACAATTCTTCCGTGTTGTTGTTTTTAATAAGACTGCTACGTCACGAGAACATTAAACACATGCAAGATATTGAGAACAATTTTATTCCCCGCTTGTTGTAAAATGACGTAAACTTTTAGGCTAACATTGTTTCCACGCATTTTTTTCAGCAGTTCCTTTACAAAGATATGCAAGTAGAGAAGTCTAAGTTCAGAAGAGAAGTCTGAGTTCAGAAGAGAAGTCTGAGTTCAGTAGAGAAGACTGAGATCAGTAGAGAAGACTGACATCAGTAGAGAAGTCTGAGTTCAGTAGAGAAATCTGAGTTAAGTAGAGAAGTCTGAGTTAAGTAGAGAAGTCTGAGTTAAGTAGAGAAGTCTGAGTACAGTAGAGAAGTCTGAGTTTAGTAGAGAAGTCTAAGTGCATTAGAGAAGCCTGAGTTCAGTAGAGAAGTCTGAGTTCAGTAGAGAAGTCTAAGTTCAGTAGAGAAGTCTGAGTACAGTAGAGTAGAGAAGTCTAAGTTCAGTAGAGAAGTCTAGACATCTTATAATGGGAGATTCAAGATTAGGAATGAGCCCTTCAATTGAAAAATTAGATGAAATTAATATAAAAAAGAGTGGAAATTATAGCGTAACAAAAATGAATCATCAAATAACAAGTGAATAGTGTTGGACAGTGAACGACAGTAAACAAGATTAATTAAAAAAAAAAGAGAAATTAAAAATTGAAAGGAGTTAGCAGAGAAAGTACTAGAAACAAGAAGATATACATATATACAATGAAATTAAAACAAAAGATAAATGAGAGTGAAGAATCAGTAAAAAGCATACACTAAAACTTTTTCAATATTTTAATAATTAATAGATTAATAGAAAATGAATCTAGTAAAAAATTAATTTTATATAGCTGGACACTGTGAGAATGTGTTCTAATGGAAAAATGAGAAGCATCGTATAATTAGCATACATATTAGCACAAATAAACATACAATTAGCATACACTTGTAAAATTAGCATAAATAATTTCGATAGTTTTTCTCTTGCTGATGAAGTCTACATGAGTCAGAGACTTGTGCGTGAGTGATGAGGTGAATGATAGAATTAAATTTTGTTTTGTTGGATAATGCCCATGTTATTTTTGAGACTTGTGCGTGGGTAATGAGGTGAATGATGACAAGGTGAAAACGTCCAAGCCTGAAAGAATTCGAACTCGAGACCTCACGACCTCTTATCTAAACAGACACCTACAGTTTTAGGTGGGTTCCCAACCACCGAGTGAAAAAGTTCAGTTCGTGATTCAATCATTCGCAGCAAAAAACATAGTTCAGTAAGTGACAGAGTCTTATCTAATCAAGAGACCTACAGTTTTAGGTGGGTTCCGAACCACCGGGTGAAAAAGTTCAGTTCGTGATTCAATCATTTGCAGCAAAAAACATAGTTCAACGAGTGACAGAGTCTTATCTAATCAAAGACCTACAGTTTTAGGTGGGTTCCAAACCACCGGGTGAAGAAAGTTCAGTTCGTGATTCAATCATTTTCATCAAAAAACATAGTAGAATTGGTGCCATGGTACACAAATTATCAAAATTTAAAAAAATATAATTCCAAACTTTCATAGACTACTACCATACGAAGTACTGTGAAAAAAGCTTCAACTTTAGCTGCTATTTTATTTGTAAAACAGCTGTAACTAGAGCATAAAAGACTGTAACAACCATTTTCCATTATCACCTGCATACTGAAAGTAACTCTGACTCACCTAAGTTGCGACCTAGTAAATAGACATGACTCACTGAGACTCAATTGCAATCAAGACGAATAATAACACTACGAATGGGAAAATTATTGTAATTACTATGGGCAAGATACAGCACACCAACCGAAAGTACAGGTATACTACACTGCAGATAGACATTGCAATAAAAAAGTCCGGATAATGGTAATAATAGTAATCATCATCATCATCATCATAAGTCAGTCAGCATCCTTCATACGGCCTTGCGAGGTCACAAAATATCAGGAGGAAAAATAAGAAAAGAAAAAGAAGAAAAATGGAATCGTAAAAAAAATTTAGGTAGAAAAGAAAATAGTGATTAGAGATTATTATTGATGTATCGTATGACTCTTTATTTGCGGGGAAGTTATAAAGTAGACATTAGAGGTTAGAAAGCGATGTCAATACTTACTTTATTCCATGGATTATAAAAGTAGTACTATAATGAAGGTATTTCAACACTACTGTCACTTTTCAGTAGAGGTTAGACCAAACAGAATTGGGCGAAAAAAAATTATAAGCAGTTATAAAGTAGACATTGGTTAGAAAGCGAGGTCAGTAGTTAATACAGCTAATTTTATTCCATTTATTATCAAAGTAGTGTTACAATGAAGTTATTCTAACACAACTGTCACTTTTCAGTACTTTTAGACCAATCAGAGTTCAAGATTTCTTCAAAACAGTGTCGAAATGAATATTATGCATTAGTCATATCAGCTGATTTAAACATTTTGAAATCAATTTGAATTTAAATAAATAAAGTGAAGAATGATAAAATTAAAATAATTCTGGACCTACTGTTTCAGGTAGGTTCCGAACCATCGGGTTGTGAATGAGGTGAATAATGGATACGATCATAAAGTTTTGGACCTAAAGTTTTAGGTGAGTTCCGAACTACCGGATAAGTGTAATACAGTTTGGTAATTAGGATAGGATTAGGAAGTGGATACAGTGAATACTGCAAGAGGCTCACAACAACTGAAAAAGAATGTTATGAATTAATAGGAGCATATTTAAAATATGCGAAAAAATTTCGATCTTCAAGCCAAGAACTCAAAATTTTGTTTTCGTTGGATTCAAAAATAAAATACATTGATATATGTGTTTATTATTTCATAGCTCAAAAAAATTTAAATAATAAATAAATAACAGTTTCTATTATGATTTCCTTCAAGAGTCTCACGAAATCTAAATTAGATTGTTTGGAAGCCAGTAGAAGAAAACTACAGTACTTTGAAATGACAAATTGTTAAGACATGATGCAAAAATTGAAATGCAAAAAAAAATTATATTTAAAAAGGCCCTGTATGAGGAGTCCTGTATTAACCATGTTTAATATTAAACATTAAATTCACACAGGTGAATAATAAAAATTATTGATACATAAAGAGAATAAACTACTCAATATTTTAGAATTTTGAGTGTTCTACTTACAAAAGAAACTTGTGACATCAATTCAGATTGATAGTTCTGCTTACCTGAAACAGAAATAACAAAAATCTGTTAAATTCACATTGAAAATAAGATATTATAAATTATAAAGACAGGAAACATAATACAGAATGTAGTAGGCTACTATATTATAGTAATAAATTATAAAGATAAAATAATTCAACATTTTTTTTCAAATTCACCTCGACTAATATAGCTTGTAATTGTGGTAACTAGGTAACAAGAATTGTAATATTGTTGATCTGACTTGACTTGTCTTATACTCCATAACTGGAATCTTCAAGACGTAAACTTCACAAAAAGAATGTAAAGTGTAAGTATAAATAGAAAGTGGAATCATCAATAAAATTTGACAATAACTAAAAGTACATTATACAATTAGCTTCTGTTTTGTTATCTTTTCTGTAATACTGAGTAGATACTCACAAGACCCTATTTTATTTTAAATAGCCTCTTATATGAGGATTGAAGGCTTTCCTAGTACATGGGTAACCATAGTTGGAAGAGCTTACAATCCTCCCCTATTTTGCACTACAATTCCCGAATTAGCCGCTTATATTTATTATTGTTATTGTTGTTATTTTTCACTTACATATCTCTGTAAATTTGCTTGTATGTGTGTGTAAAATGAATAAATAAATAAAGAATAAAAAAAATACTGTGATTGAAAATTGAGACTGATATCTATTTTGAGATATTGACAAATTGGTAGTATATTTACGACAAGACATATATCAATGTTTGTATTCTAAGCTCTTGGGTCAATAAAACATATTTATTTATGAATCAGATCCAGAACGACCCACTTTCGAATCAGCGTGACCAATGAAGTCAGTCTACGGTTCGCACAACTAGCGATTGTTCGCGCGAACTCGTGCGATTGGTGTATGACGTCATGCGGCTGACCGTTACGAAGCGAACAGCGTCGAAAGCGTGACGTGACGTGACAAAAGTGCATTTCACGTTGACGGTGTGGAAATATGATGGAGGGGAAGGGAAAAAAACAACGGTAACGTCCATGTTGCAAGGCAAACGTATAAAAGAATGTCATCAAACAATGGAAGGTAGACAAGTGCAGGTCTACTGTTTTTTTTTAGTTCAATCATGTTATCAATGAACCTGTTGCATCACCTGAACAAGATATTGTAAATGAAATGACTAGCTACAAAAAAAAAACTTCAAATAGAGCAGAGCTACAGTTAGAGTTAAAAAAAAATAAAATTCTGATTCATAATTGAATTTTTGAACAGTGAAATTTCCAGTTTTCCAATTGTTCCGGAGATGAACGCTCTGAAAGAATTATTAGCGTAGTGGAGCATCCAATACTCGATGGTGATCACCATCACAAAATCAAGCACATGCTATGTAATGGGGGTATTCTCACTGCTCCAATCTGTCATACACTATTGCACAGCATATGCTTGGTTTTGTGATGGTGATTATCATCGAGTATTGGATGCTCCACTACGCTAATAATTCTTTCAGAGCGTTCATCTCCGGAACAATTTTTCTAAAACATTAATTTTAGTTAATAATACTAAATAATATTAATTCATAAATATTAAATTATTAATAGTAAATGATCAAATTCAACATTTTGAAACAGTTTTTATTGATTTTCCCATCAATTAAGGCTGTCCACAGGGTTTTTGGTCGTAGGGAAGGGATAGCCGAGAGCCGTAGCAGGCATCTGTTCAATCAGATAGACATAAGCTGAGTTCTCATGGGCACTCTTTGCAAGGGTGACCGATTAGATTGGCCAGCAAAAAAGACTGTCCACTGCTGTTATATCACTTCCCGGGGGTTCAGAACTTACCTAAAACCATAGACGAACCATCAAGATCCATCTATGCTAAAACTGTAGGTCCAACTCATCATTCACCATCATCCAACTCATTACCCACGTACAGGTCTCAGACCTATGTGGGCTTTATCCTCAACAAAATTTTCAAGTTCCTTGCATTGGATATTACGAGGGTCGTCTCAAAAGTAAGTTACACTATGAAAAAAATAAAATAAGAAACGCTCAGAATTTGAATAACAGTTTTCTTTTTCAAACTTACATATATTAGTTATTTTTCTACATAGTCACCTTGAATTAATTATTGAAATACTTCGTATTAAGGTATTCGATTTTTTTATTTATTGCCATAAGCATTTTTCCATTATTTTGATTGTGAAATATGGGGGTTCAAAGTTGACATTTTTCGGTTTTGGGGGCCTATAGTTGATCTTTCCTAAGAGTTATTAACTCGATGATTTTTCAGAACTAAAACACATCTTGGGGAATAGAATGACACATTGTTCATTTTAATTAACAAATATGTTTTCCAAAATAAATTTTTTTAATTCTGAAAAAATTCCGTTTCCAAAAATTGATTTTACTTTTACAAAATCTGACTTCAGTTGTTCAATTAAGATAATATTTACTTCTCTTCTAAAGCCGCGTCTCCACCAACCGAACATGTCTGCCGAACATTGCTGGCTAATACAAAAAACGGGCAAACATTAAACATATGGGTCACCGAAGATGTTCGTGAGTTCAATTGAAATGTTCGGTCTGTGAGCGAACAGTGACGACCGATCATAATGTTCGAGAAGGCGTCCACACCAAATCAACTCCAAAAAATGTTCGGCGACATCAGCTGATTCCAGCGAACACTGTTCGCCGAGCATGTTCGGTTGGTGGAGACGCGGCTTAAGATTGTCACATGAACCACTAATCGTAATCTATTAATTTTTACTAAAAGTTTTACTTTCTAAAGTATTGTGCAAAATAAAATAAACTCATGCATTGTGAAACCTCACGAAACCAATTCAACTTCACTTGGAATGTAATGGATACTAATCTGGAGGAATATTATTACATAATGAAAAACATGCAAAGGAAATGGAGAAGATATGAGAGAGAAAAAGAGAAAGAGAGTGTGAGTGTATGTGAGAGAGAGAAAGACAGAGCGAGTGAACGAGTGAGAGTGACAGGCTGAAAGAGAAAACTGAAGTTCATTGAACTCCAACAGCAACCATTCGAACTCCACAGGTAGAGACGCTAGTCTTGCAAAAGTGAAAGGCACCTTCAACATCAGCTAAACTAAACAATCTTTCGAAAGCATCAATCATACAACATAAATATCAAGCCAAAGATTTGAAACCAATTTAATTTTTCCTTCTCATGATGCTCACGTCAGTCTGATACTTGTGCGTGGGTAGTGGCGTAGGCTAGGTGGGGAGGGGGGGGGGGCAATAATCGAGCACGAGAACAAAAGTTTAGACGATTTTCGACAAAGTCAGACTGTGTCTTGAATCGCTGAAAATGTAGTTTAAGAAGTATTATTTTCAAAAAAAATTCCGGGGGAGTATTTCTAGACCCCTTTTTTTAAATGGAAAATCTATATATAGTCTTGAATTACTGTTGGAAACAGTTAATAAATGGTACCCCAATCAGGTGAGATGAGGGATCATAAATAACAGAGTGATACAAATTTCAAATAGGCTGAATTTAATAAAAGTCTATATAATTTTTTTTCCTTTTTTTCTTTGAGGATGAAGCCCACATAGGTCTGAGACCTGTGCGTGGGTAATGAGTGGTGGGATGATGGTGATTGATGAGTTGGACCTACAGTTTTAGGTGGGTTCCGAACCACCGGGAAGTGATTTTACAGCAGAGAACAGTGTCTTTTATGCTGGCCAATCTAATCTGTCACCGTTACAACGCAGGTCTCTGTATCTGTCAGTGTTGATGAATCTTTCAGTATATATTTCCTACGATTCCGAGAATTTACTATCTGGTCCTGTATTGCTGTCATGAATCCTTCTGTTTCTATGAAAATATTGCCATGTATATGCCAAGAATTAGATGCTTTCTCATCTATGTAGCGTTGAGAGGGATGATTTAGGGCCATGTTATACGAGCGCTAATAACGTGGCGCATTTAGCAACGTGATAGCGTCGGCTGATTGGGGCAATGGTACATCAATGGTGCAAGTTATACGAACGACATAGTCGTCGGCGAGTTCGCGTTTATGTGCTTTCCATGCAAGGTGTTCTGTTTCCATGGAATGTTCTTATTGTTTGTCTTATTATTATTATTATATTGAAAACCAACCGGCTCTACAACCGCCAATTCAACAACAACAACAACAATAATAATAATAATAATAATAATATTAATACAGTGATGAGAAACTGCTCAAATATCTGCCTTTGGCAGAAGAGATAAAAGACTTGTGGAGGCAAGAGAGAGAGAGAGAGAGAGAGAGAGAGAGAGAGAGAGAGAGAGAGAGAGAGAGAGAGAGAGAGAGAGAGAGAGAGAGAGAGAGAGAGAGAGTGGCAATAATGCCTTTGATGATATCAGCTACAGGTGTAATACCAAAAGAGCTGCCTGAGAGGATGAAAAAGTAGCGTCTGCCTGTGTGGGTGCAAAATTTAATGCAGAAAGCTGTCATATTGTGCACAACATCAATAGTAAGGGAGCTTCCTAAATATTCCGAAATAGAAAGGGTGTCATTTTGCTAAATTAGCCAATGCCACCCTCTTACCCAGTAAAATGGAGATATATGTCATTCAAAAAAAAAAAAAAAAATAATAATAATAATAATGAAGGTGAACGGCCGAAGTAGATTAGTGGTAACTTAGGAGTGGCGTGACAAGATCTCTCTCAGTGATGGAGTATAGATGAGTCACTAACGCCTACAACGTCTTCGTACGAAACAGCACGAACTGAATAAGTTCCTTCGCAAAGACAGAGTGACCACAAGAATAGTATGTTTTTGGTTAGAAAAATATCTTATATACAGTATAAAGAAAAACATTAGAATAAGATTATCGCTTGTCTACTCTATGGGAATACACTGTAGATCACGCCATCAAATTGGGCGGATCCGAAAAATTGCGGTGTTGCACGTTCGTGCTGTGTTTACATTGCCGTGGCAGGTCAAGAAATGAAGCCACTCGAAAGCTGGAGGCAGTGAACTTCCTACTTGGCAACAAGGCACGATTAGTGTTGTCAATTTTTTTTTTTTTTTTGAAGGATGAAGCCCACATAGGTCTGAGACCTGTGCGTGGGGAATGAGTTGGATGATGGTGATTGATGAGTTGGACCTACAGTTTTAGGTGGGTTCCGAACCACCGGGAAGTGATTTTACAGCAGAGAACAAAGTATTTTTTGCTGGCCAATCCAATCGGTCACCCTTAAAAAGAGCGACCAGGAGTTTCGTAGCTTATCTCTGATTGAACAGATACCTGCTACGGATAGGTCTGAAACCTGTGCGTGGATAATGAATTGGATGATGGTGATTGATGAGTTGGACCTACAGTTTTAGGTGGGTTCCGAACCACGGGGAAGTGATTTTACAGCAGAGAACAGAGTATTTTTTGCTGGCCAATCCAATCCGTCACCCTTACAAAGAGCGACCTGGAGTTTCGTAGCTTATCTCTGATTGAACAGATACCTGCTACGGCACTCGGTTATCACTTCCGGTACAGAACTGTACACGGATCGTTTTATACGGCACCGGATTTAAGAACAGATTATTACAAAAATATAGTTTATCTTTTGTAGTTAATTAAAAAAACGAAAATTAATAATAATAAGCGTGCCTTTTATTGGTGGGGAGACCCTTACGGGTAGTTCCATCCACCTCGCCGTTTGAGCCATGTTATGGGAAACATGTTATTGTGAATTCAAATTCAATTATTCAACATTTACAAACAAAACTTACAAAATTTCTTAAATTTAATACAAAATAAATATAAAAATTAAAATTAACAGAGATGTTGAATAAAGCTATTTCAGGTACCCCGAGAAAACTCCGTGTGGGGCACCATCACGTATTTAAACACAATAAAAGAATAAAGAATATTTCAACTGAGCTGGAGCCTAGCAAATCACTGCGAAAATTACAAAATCAAAATAATGTATTTTATAAATAAACTTTATCGCCCACTCTTGCCATAAACGCAATTCAATAATTAGTAGCAAATACCTTAACTTTACTTCTAAAAGCTAATAAGGTATTGTCTATGATCCATATTTCAAGACAAGAATAACTTATTTGCATTTCAATTTAAAAAAAAAACTTGATGAAAACCTCATTCATGATCCACCACTAAAAATCAACTTCCTCAAAGAATATTACAAATCAATATTTCACACTTGACTGCGTTTCACAACCGCAACTAATATTTATAGCTTATTGGATCTTTGCTCTCCAACTAACCCAGCTAATGACGTCCAAATATGGCCGATATCATCCATAAATGGACAAGAATTGAGCTGGTAACTAATTTGAACTCAAATTTGCAAAAAACGTTCAAGTTGTAGAGATAAATGTCCAAGATTGGAATCGCAGCTCGTATATTTTAAAAGGTGAAAAAAAATGGGTTTATGAAGTACAGTGCTGTATATCTGGAGAACTAACTGATAGTGCATTTACTAGTTTAATGGCGTATATAATATTTATGGCGAACTGATAGCGTATTTACTAGCGCAAGTAAATAATACGAGCAAGGTCGCTTGCTGGTTTTTTTATCTTGAAGCGGATCTTTAACTTTATGAGTCAGCGTGTACGTTTCAATGTCAGCCACGTGCGAGTGAGAGAGATAGAGTGAGAAAGAGAATTAAAAGAGCGGGTAAGTGAGAGGGCACGAGAGTAGAAGTAAGAGAGGATGTTTTGTGCGTTTTATTCATGCAAATGTTTGCTCTCATCTTAGTAATGTTGAATGAACACCTTGATTATCCTATCCTGGTTTATTTCGCATTAATTTGAATTGAAAAACATTCTAGGTTAAAGCATTGTAATTAATTTACTATTATTTAGTACAAAAGTTTGAGTATAAAAACCTTATTGTTGTTACAATAAAGATATTAGAAAATGTTCAAAACATCATATTTACGAAACAGTGATAAAGGGATTGTGATGCTCAAAAAACTTTATTGATTTGATTCGAAGATATAAAGCAGCGATTGCATTGAACGAGTTTACAGGTTACTGGCCGTCAAGTTTACAGTCTGATTTGTCGTCTAGTGTTAGAGCTGTACAATGATTCAAAAGACAATAAAATCTAGTACAATATATCAGATAATACAAGACTACATGACCAGGCTGAGACAAGTGACCGCATCCTGAACTTCAACCCCCCCTCCCCCCCCCCCCTAAAAAATCGGGGGCACACGAGCGACCCCGTTCCACTTCCTCCTAGTACTACCACGGCACAGTTTCCAGGATAAATCCAGGATGGATAACTGGATAACTTCTTTTTTCTCCAGTAGTTTCTTCTACAGCGAAGGATGAAACAACGTTCCAGCGGTCAAAACCTGACTTCCATCATCTTTCTTCATTCATGCCCGTTCACTCACGCACACACACGTACGCGATAACCGCCATATTGGAAATCTAGTCTCTCAATGAACGTCCTCATCACAGTAAATCGGGTCGAACTCGAATGTTTCCGTTATTATTTTATGTTTCTTGCTTTGATCGACTTTATTTTGATCCGTCTCCATATTCTACTTAAGACGGACGAGGAGGTGGAGGTGAAGAGAAGGGTTAAGGAGGAGGAGGAGGAGGAGGAGGGGGAGGATGAGGAGGAGGAGGTGGTGGTGGTGGCGGTGAAGGGAAGAGGAGGTGAAGGGAGGAGTAGGATGAGGAAGAGGAAGCCGAGGATGAGAAGAAGAAGATAAAGAAGAATGAGAAAGAGAAACAAGAAGAAAATACAGTGAGACAGTAACAGAAAGTATATGGTGTTTGGTGATGATGGAGAAGAGAAAAAATTAATAAAAATTGTAAAATGAAGGAATTTAAAGCGAACCTCAAATTAACAGCCAGCTTGCGTCAAGATGAAAACATATTTATTTAAAAAAAAAGCAGAATGATGAGTCAGAAACAATTTGAAGGCAGACAGAAAAAAGACGATGATAAAAAAGCACAAAAATAGAAGAAAAAAATGTCAAAAAGAAGGAATTTGAAGCTAAATTTGAAAATGGTCAGCTTGCGTCAAGATGAATAAGAAAGAATTGATTAAAAACAGAATGATGAGTCAGAAAGAATTTAAAAGACAGATAAAGTGAAAACGATGACACTGAATAGCAAAAATAAAAAAATAGATAAAAAGAAGAAATTTGAAGCAAAACTTGAAAATAGCCAGTTTGCGTCAAGATTATGAAATAAGAAAGAATCTATTATAAAATAATGATAATTAAAAAAAGAATGATGCGTCAGAAAGAGTTAAAAAGAGAGACAAAAGGCGACGATAAAGAAGATTAAAAATGAAGAAAAATTGTTAAAAATAGGGAATTTGAAGCAAAACTTGAAAATAGCCAGCTTGCGTGAAGAGGAATAACAATATGATTAAGAAAGAATTGATTGAAAAAAGAATGATGCGTTAGAAAAATACTAGACAGATAAAATAAAACCGATGATAAAGAAGAATTGGGGAAAAGAAGATATTAGGGAAGTGATAGCCGCGAGCCGTAGCAGGTATCTGTTCAATCAGAGAGATAAGCTGCGTTCTCGTAGGTCCTGTTCGTAACGGTGACCGATTAGATTGGCCAGCAAAAAAGACACTGTTCTCTGCTGTAAAATCACTTCCCGGTGGTTCGGAACCCACCTAAAACTGTAGGTCCAACTCATCAATCACCATCATCCAACTCATTACCCACGCACAGGTCTCAGACCTATGTGGGCTTCATCCTCCAGAAAAAAAGCAAAAATAAAGAAAAATTGACAAAAGGAAGGAATTTGAAGCAAAAGCTGAAATAGCCAGCTTGCGTTAAGATGAATCATCTGAAAGACATATATTTGAAATACAGATAAAATAAATACGATGATACAAAAGATCAAAAATAAAGAAAAATTGTAAAAAGAAGGAATTTGTTGCAAAGCCTGAAAATAGCTAGCTTGCTGCGTCAAGATGAATCACTCGCAATGTGATTCAACATTTGCCAGCGAAATGACCAGATGTAGACGCAGAACCGCTCTGTTATTTTCAAGTTTTGTTTCCCAAATTCCACAAAGGACTTTTTATTCTAAATACGCAGTGAGTTTCATACATTTTTATTTACTTTTTTCAGTGTTAAAATTTCTGCTAACTGGTTTGTTAGTGGAGCTCAATCCCAACTATAACTTTTAAACCGGTTAATCTCTAATCCTACCAGTGTTAACTTCAATGATGACGCTCTAATCGATTTTCGCATTAGGAATTTGTACGATGATTTGAAATGTCGTGTGTCAATTATGTTAATTTAAAAAAAAATCATTTTTCAATTTAAAAAAAGCAGGCAGTGAACAATTCACGTGCTCCTACAAAAACTTGGTTAAAAACTAAAAAAAAAACTGAAGAAAAATCGTCAAATTTGTCTTAAAATACACTGACTTGGCCAAAACTACTGAAAATATTAAAAAATCGTGAAATTGTTATTAAAATACATTGAACCGCTTGAACCTTATTAGAAGAAGAATCTGGCTCACTTTTTTATAGTTTATATCAGGGTTTCCCAACACAAAATTTTTTCCAGGGACCCCCCTCAATCCAGTCGCTATAATGACAAGGACCTAAGTCCTTAAACCTAAAGTTATACATTTTCTCATTCCCCCCCCCCCCCCCTAGTAATTATAATGAGCTTAGCGCTAAGCAAAATGTAATACTAATACATGGTTGGTGCCTTGCCATATCACAGTAGCAAGTACGGTACCTGAAAAGAGCAAAATTAAGAGTTTTTGTTTGAAATCATTTTAGTTTTAGGAATAAGGTTGACATTTTGAGAAAAAAAGATGGGTCTTAAAATTTGTGTTCAGTTTTGTCATTATTATTGTCATTATTATTTGTCATTATTATTGTTCAAAACATGTGAAAAATAAGTAAACAGTAATATTATAAAAGTCATGATTTATTTGTGGAAATAAAGAGTGCGTCCATCAGTACACAGTTATAATTTTTGAAAATCTGTTTCTGTACCAATATATATTTTTATTCCAATTTCTAATTATATCTTGCGGACCCCCAGGGGTCCGCGGGCTACCTGCTGGGAACCACTGGTTTATATATTTTTTTAATGAATTAATCCTGATGATCACCATCGAAAATTTTTATTTAGATTTTCTATTTCACATAGTAAAAAAAACTTGGTTGAGATAGGAAAAATTCCAACAGCTGAAAATCGAGATATATGACCACAAAAACAAGCTGGATAACATACTAAGAAGTCCCCAAGAATCCTAGTAGTGCTTCGGCCGCCATCTTGAGAACACTGTAAAATTCAGTTGTTCAAATTTCAGACCAAATTAAGCTTCGGACGAAAAAGGTTATTCTTGTCTTTTATCAAGAAGAGAACATTTTTAAGAATTTTATACTAGTTACACCTCTGTACCTTGAATGAGTCGTTAAAATTGTTAGTAATCTCAGTAATTTTTTTGGAAAATTGATAATTTTGTGTTTTGAATAACTAAAAGTGCTCTAATTCACCAATAGCGATATTATTTGAAATGGACTCTTCTGTCCAATGCTGAAATTGGTCTCAAATTTGAAAAAAAACGATAATGACCTAAGGAAATTTTATAATTTTTCAAGATGGCGGCCGAAGCACAACCAGGATTCTTGGGGACATATTTTCTGGTCATATTGTGGTCGTTTTGGATTTTTTCTTTACATTTTTCTAAAAAAAAAAAAAACTACCGATAAGGGAACTATACTATACCTCCACACCAATAAAAGTCATACGCATTAACTTTTAATCTGCTAATTTGACTCGCCATTTCGTAGGTCTATAAGAAATATTTAATATTTATTTTAATATAAGTGATAGCCGCGAGCCGTAGCAGGTATCTGTTCAATCAGATAGAGATAAGCTGCGTTCTCGTAGGTCCTGTTTGTAACGGTTACCGATTAGATTGGCCAGCAAAAAAGACACTGTTCTCTGCTGTAAAATCACTTACCGGTGGTTCGGAACCCACCTAAAACTGTAGGTCCAACTCATCAATCACCATTACCCAACTCATTACCCACGCACAGGTCTCAGACCTATGTGGGCTTCATCCTCCAAAAAAAAAATACCAGTAATTTAATATATAAGATTCTTTTCATAACTTAAAATTATTTTTTCTTCTTTATTTCATAATGAATATGGGTTTATAAGAAATATTTTATATTCATTTTAATATATAACAGTAATATTTATAAGATTATTTTCATAACTTATAATTATCTTTTTCTTCCTATTCCATAATGAATGATCTCAAACAACCTACACTGACCCCATTTTCAAACTGATAACATACACTAAACAGACTACAGTTGCCAACGATTAATCACAAATTATATGTATAGAAACCAACGTTCAACGTTCAAAGACCTGAGCCTGCGTTTCACCCACTAATAAATAATATTCTAGTCTCAGTGTTACGAACGAGACCCAATACGCTAGTGTCGTAAATAATTTTCAAACGTTGGTCATATTTTTAGGATCACACCTTCCGGAGAGAAATACGTTTGAAGTTCGCGCTAAACATCTGGCAAATTTCTGTTCGTGAATCGTCCAATTCTCTATCATTTAAATTTATTCATATATATATATATATATATAATATATGAGCGCGCCCAATGTGGCCGTTTTAAAAACGTCACTGTTTCCACACACAACTACCTGTTGACACAGTGAAAAATGGGGAGCTTCTACTTTGGCACCCGGAAAAAATTGGAAGAAACCCAAAATCCAATCCGATATGCAACACTTGCCGAAAAAATCCAAAACAATTTGACACTTATCTAAACAAGTAATAGTTATTTGTCAGCAAAAAAAAACTGTTATCTGCTGTAAACTCACTTCCCGGTGGTTTGGAACCCACCTAAAACGGTAGGTCCAGCTCATCAATCACCATCATCCAACTTATTACCCATGCACAGGTCTCAGACCTATGTGGGCTTCATCCGTCAAAAAAGTATAGTGTTTTTGTGATCAACTTTCTGATAAGTGCCATTAGTAAAGAGAATATAATGTCCGAAAATAATTGTAATAGGGAAGTGATAGCCGCGAGCCGTAGCAGGTATCTGTTCAATCAGATAGAGATAAGCTGCGTTCTCGTAGGTCCTGTTTGTAACGGTGACCGATTAGATTGGCCAGCAAAAAAAAGACAATAAAGAAGTATAAGGGAAAAGGAGTGCTTTCAGCAATCACAAACGCAGCGGGTACAATAGTCAATAAAGCGATAGACGTACTAATGTTCTCTGCTGTAAAATCACTTCCCGGAGTTTCGGAACCCACCTAAAACTGTAGGTCCAACTCATCAATCACCAACATCCAATTCATTACCCACGCACGCGAATTCTATTATTCAAAGGCAGAATGACATATTTGATATTACAGAGCAAATAAATTATAGGCTGAAGAAGTACAGAAGTTAAAATCTATCAGTTTTCGATGTTGCTAAAAAGTTTCACTTCCTACACTTTTAAAACAGTTTGTTTTGAAACTCATTCAAACTTGAAAATATTAAAATAAATAAGAAAACATCTCGTTCAATTGAATCTTAACAAGTAAATACATATTTCAGCAAGATAAACAAATAAATAAAAAATAATTCATGATTTACAAAAAAAAACAGCAACTGCGCATCACATTTTAGCCTTCGTTTTCAATGAGTGAGAAAGGTTATCGCCAAACAAATGACGTAAAACTAAACTCACATCATCCTTAATTACTATCTTCATGAATTACCCCAATCAAGGACCCCTCCCCACCATCATCAACAAAAAAAAAAAGCAATAGCAAAGTTTACAACGGAAGTTCATACATTGGTGTTAATGAGTGTAATTTCTTGGAAAACTATTGTTTTGATTTTTACGCTTCTTTTGTGAATGAACGTTTATCTAAAGACTATGAATCATATTTGTATTAAACTATGATACGTCTCTTATTTATTGTTTGATATGATTTTATTTATTGTTTTTTTTTATTTGTTGTAAAGATGATTCAAGAATCACTGTTATTTACATCATACTGTATTTTTAATGGTTGTTAATGAATTATGCGCGTTCATAAACATGTCATTTTTCCCATCTATTTTTTTCTATTAATTATTGATTAGAATAATCTTATTTGTATGTTTTATTTATTTTCCCCAATTATTATTGATTAGGATGAACTCAAAAATTTTGATCATATTAATTTTAAGGTTATGATAATTTATCATTTTGTATTATTTCAGAAGTGGCAGGAATCTATGTTATAATTTTTTTTTTCATTCAATTATTTAGTTTCATGTTATTTTTTTTTCATTTATCTATTTATTTTTATGTTATCAGGAGCAGGAGGGAACCAGAATTAGGACTTTTATGCTAGAAATTAATGAATGAATAAAATGGATGCATAAGTAAAATAAAAAGGAATAAATATAAAATAAGTAAAGGAAAAGTTACCGTATAAATTATAGAAAACATTAAATTGTTATTAATTAATGTTAGAAAACATTAAATTGTTATTAATTAATTGTTATATTTTCTATTTTTATTGATACAGTAGTTGTGTTGTTTTCTATTTTTTATTCTCTCCAATCATCTCTAGCTTTGTCTTATTACATAGTACTCGTAGCCTATGTAAGCTTTGTTACAATATATATATATTTGTTGTTTTTTGAATTTAATAATTCATCAATTTACTACGATTTAAAAAAATATATAATGATGTAACGTTTTACTTATTACTTACATGTTATATTAATATTGTTAGCTTGTTTCAATGTTGGCTGAAATGTTCTATACTATAATTATATCATGTGAGCTAAACTCATTTGTATGGTTAACACGGAAACAAATAAAACTATTATTTTTATTTATTGCAGAATTATTATACCACCATATGTTTTGGAGGATGAAGCCCACATACCTCTGTGCGTGGTTAATGAGTTGGATGATGGTGATTGATGAGTTGGACCTACAGTTTTAGGTGGTTTCCGAACCACCGGGAAGTGATTTTACAGCAGAGAACGTGTCTTTTTTGCTGGCCAATCTAATCGGTCAGCGTTACAAACAGGACCAACGAGAACGCAGCTTATCTCTATCTGATTGAACAGATACCTGCTACGGCTCGCGACTATCACTTGCCTTGGAGTACTGTATTATGCATGCCTTGTTTGGGAATAAAGTTGTTTGATTTCTTTATGATAACACGACCATAGTAATATAAAGATCGAATCTTGAAAAAAATTCTATACAATTGAAGAAAAAAAAACAAAAACCGCTAGCTCTTCAATTGTATAGCTGACAAACCATTAAAATATTTACATAATAGCAAAATCAACAACCTTGAATCATAAAAAAATTAAATAATATAGTGTGTCATCAAAATAATCACAAAAGTGAAAGAAAGGCCATGCTCAATTAAAACATTTTCAAATGGAAAGTCTAGTTATTCAAAACAAAAATAGAAATAATTGTTCATCAACACGCCAGGGCCAGTTAAATAATTACAAACTTTTATTATTAGGACTTGTAATTGCTACAAGTTACTGTAAGATATCCTGGAAAGTTTTACTAGTGATTTGTTATATCATAATTATTACACCTGTATTCATACCGGACAGGAATTTGTTGTTAAGTACAAACTTTACACTTTGATATTTAATATTAATAATTACTTTTAGTTAAAGAAAAATCTTACAGGATGTTTCACAAGTAGTTTGTTACATCAAATAATTCCTGTATTTAAGTCAAAACAGAGGCTTGTAGCATAACAATAATTTATAAAATAGATTTGTTAGTAGTTCAAGGAAGAGTAAACAATACTTTCTAACCTCAAATTTTCAATATTCACACCACACAGGGCTTTTAGAAAACTACTAAATTATGTCTCTAGTACTTGTAATTAGGCTACTATAGCTACTCAAAAATCTTCGGAAGTTTTTACAAGTAGTTTGTTAAATAATATTATTCCTGTAATAAACAAGGGGCTTTTAGTAAACTACAAACTTGTATATTTAGTAATTCAAATCACTACTAGTTAAGTTACTGCAAGATTTTTTACTAGTAGTTTGTTAAATCATATTCACAAGAGGTTTCAATAATCAATAAACAAGAGGTTTTTAGTAAACTAAAAACTTGTATATTTAGTACTGGAAATCAATAATGTTATTGAAATTTTTACTAGTAGTTTGTTAAATTAAATTATTCCTGCAACAAACAAGGAACTGTAATAAACTACAAACTTGTATATTTAGTACTTGAAATCACTACTAGTTACTGGAAAATCATTAGTAAATTTTTACTAGTAGTTTTTTATCATTTATACTGATAAATCGTTTTCTTCACTCTTTCATTCTTTTGTAATCACTCGGCAATTTCAATTTGAAGATAAATTATAGTTTAAAGAAAAAGTTATAAACTATTGGGATGATGTGCATTGCTCTTAGAAACAATGCAAGTTTGATAAAAAGAGACAACTACTGTATTATAGAAACTTGAATTTAAAATAACTTGAAAATTTCTGAAAAAAAATGGAAGGAGGATATTTTTTAACAGAGCAATGGTAAAATGTGAGCCTAATCGAAAAAGTTGACTAATTGATTATTGACAACTTTTAGTCAACTAGAGATATTGATTACTAGCATTACTAGCCTAAAATGCTAGTAATACTGTTAAAAAATGCTGTTAAAACTGGAATCCAGTTTTTCTTTTCTGGTAGATAACTTATGGTAGCGGTCACAAAATTACAAAATTGGGTAGGGTGAGTGGATACTAAACACATCATCTTTATGAAAAAAGAAGTTAACAAATAAAAACCTGTATTTTTCACTTATTATGTGAATTTTTAGTGTTTTTATAAGTATGCTACCCTTTTAGCAACTTTGCAGCTCTACCACCTCCTAGTTTTGTATTTAGTTCTTTAGATTAAAGAATTACAGGACACACAATTAGTAAGCTCGCATGACGCTGGGTGATTAGCAGCTGCAATACTGATAAAGAACTAATCTGTCGCAATGATTTGTGACATATAGCGGCTTCTTCTTCAAGCTGCGTTCTCCTGGGCCATCTTTGTAAGGGTGACCGATAACATTGGCCAGCAAAAAGACACAGTTTCTGCTGTAAAAACACTTCCCGCTGGTTCGGAAAACCACCTAAAACTAAAGGTCCAACTCATCAATCACCAACATCCAACTCATTACCCACGCACAGGTATCAGACCTATGTGGGCTTCATCTTCAACAACAAAACTGATGAATAATAAGACTTGGGTGTTGTCAAACCACTTTATTTTGAATACATTATTGAAAAATTACAGTACCATGGTTTCGTGGCTTAACCTGCCACATCCTCAGCTGTACGAAACCATGGTACTGTAATTTTTCAATAATGTATTCAAAATAAAGTGGTTTGACAACACCCAAGTCTTATTATTCATCATGGAAAAGTACCACAACATCCATTCACAAACAACTGAATTCCCCCCCCCCCCCCAAAAAAAAAAAAAAACTATTAATGTGCATTTTTTGTGAATTGGGAAGCACATGATGTTTTGGAAACCGAAGAAGTTGAATGGCAAGGTTAGTATGCACCTTGGTACATATGCCTATCAGCACAATTGTAATATGTAATAATTATTTATTATTATAATCATCGTCGGGTCCTTAGATACTCTGTTATATCGGTTTATTTTGTTATAAAACAGGACCCACCACTTAACTAATCGATAAAAAGAGTTTATTTCATCTTTTTCTACACCAGATAAGTGTTGAAACCGTCTTTTGATGATTGCCCAAGTGAGAAGTGTTTTCAGCCCCAGAGATGGATCTATTTCAGCCGATATGACTCACAGTCTAAATTGGAAACATACTTTTAGCCTCTCACTAGCATCACAGCTCCTTCTTTATACTTGTCTTACCCATATATATTTTTATTCTTTATCTTTGATCTCTCTTCCAAATGTCTCAATTGCTCTCTCACTCTCTCTCTCTCTCAACACCCCACTCTCTCTCACTCTCATTCCCCATCTCTTGCTTTTTGAATTCCCTCCCACTCTGTCATCACTCAATCCTCCTCTCCTCTTTAGTTATTCCCTCATCTTCATTCCATCTCTCTCATTTCCTCATACTCCTCTATTTTTGGTTCTCCTTTTCTACTTCTCCTTCTCTTCCTCCTTCTCCTTCTCTTCCTCCTCCTTCTCCTCCTTTTCTTTTTCTCTTTCTCCTTCTTCTTCTCCTCCTCCTCCTGCTCCTTCCCCCTCCTCCTTTTCTTTTTCTCCTTCTTCTTCTCTTTATTATTATTATCATCATCATCATCACCATCTTCATCTTTTTCTTCTCCTCTCCTTATTCCTCTTAACCCTCTCCTTATTCCTCTTAACCCTCTCCTTATTCCTCTTAACCCTCTCCTTATTCCTCTTCTCCTTCTTCTTTCTCCTTTCATCTTCTTCTTGTTCTTCACGCTCTTTCACTTTCTTTCTCTCATCTGGGCGATGAATTATCGCACCACAAAGAAAAAAGAACGGAATGTAAATAAATATCAAACCAAATTGAAGCTGAAACTGAGGCCAACTTGGCGTTCAGCCTTTTCGACAATTAATTTGAGTCTTTTTCGGCCATTAATTTGTGTCTTTCAACTAAATTTAAGACTAATTTAACTCTTCCAACTTATTAATTTATTGTTTTTGCTATAATTGACCTCAATAAAATAACAAATTAGAAACAACTAGACCTATTTATTGTGTTTCAAATTGTTATTAAATGTTTTTGTTACCGACTTCAATGAAATAATAAATAACAATTTATGAAGGGTCATAAAAGCTTACAAAGCTTACAGTAAATAAAATCGTTTTAGTAGATTTGATTAATGTTACTACATTCACAAATATGATGTACCACATTTACAAAGCAATAAGAAAAGATCACTTTTTAATTACCTTGATGTATTCTATATAAATACATAATCTTAGACAAAATCTCAACCTTGTTCAGTTCCATAAAAATCATGTAAAAATAAGCCAGTATTAAGTAATAAGTATTATCTTTCTTTTTCTTCTGAAGGATGACGCCCACATAGGTCTGAGACCTGTGCGTGGGTGATGAGTTGGATGATGGTGATTGATGAGTTGGACCTACAGTTATAGGTACCTACACACTCTACTTCCGAACCACTGGGAAGTGATTAAAGCAGAGAAAAAAGTATTTTCTGATGACCAATAAAATCGGTCACCCTCACAAAGGGGGCCCAGGAGAGCGTTGCTTATCTAATCTGCCAAGGATCACGGCTATCACTTCCCCAATTGCATGAGAGATTCCAATCACTACTCAATTACCAAAATCTGAAATTTTAATCTGAAAATTAAATTTGCAGGCCTAATTTAATGAGCTTCACAAAAATGATTTGTATTCACAATTATTATACATTTCGCTGCCATTTATTCCTACTATAAAAGTTTGGGTTGCACTTCCGTATGTAGTCTGGTGAGAGAATCGATAGTCGAAAAATTAGGTTTGGGTTTGGTACAGATTGACCAACTATTGACTAACGATTATTCAACTGGACTACACACAGAAGTGCCACTAAATTTTGTATTTTTCAAATCAACTTATGAGAGCATAATAATAATTACTTCAAAATTGTAAATAAAATTAGTTTGTGTAGTTCATAGTTTGTGTTGTATTTCTAGAGTGTTCACACCGATACTTATTTAATATAGTTGGGTGATTATAGTTAACAATATTGCTTAATATAGAAACTAAAAAATTGTATTATTAATTTGTTATATGCTTTTGTTTTTGTTTTATTGAAATAAACTCCTCTGGGCAATTGCAATTTGCCCAGAGAAATTATTATTATTATTACTTGTTATAGCACTTAATTGAAAAATTAGAAATGATGTTATTCTTTTGAATGATAATTCATATGAAGGCTTAACCAGATGAATAAGAGGACCCGAGGGCTACCTTGAAATCGGATTCCAGTTGCATATGATGGAGAAACTAATTTTAAGAATTATAATATGATAATCATATTATGTTCTCTACAGAAGGCCAGAATGCCTTTCCTTTTTTCCTTTCAAAATATCCTTCAAATGCAAGAAAATTTAGAAAATCCTTACACATACACAGCTGAACATTTCTTAAAGGAAGATCCATGAAAAATTTCATATAATTTGGTACACGTTTGGTTTAACATCAATTACATTTGTATAAATATTATCATTCACAATCATATGTTTCCTTTAGAAGAAGGCCTCAGTGCCTTTCCCTTTTCCTTCTAAATATCCTTTTAATGCAAGAAAATTTCGAAAATCCTTAGCTGAAATTCCTTAAAGGAAGGTACAAGCAAAATTTCATAGAATTTGGTACACGTGTGGTTTAACATCAATTACATTTGTATAATCATCATTCAAAATCGTATGTCTCCTTTAGAAGAAGGCCTGAGAACCTTTTCTTTTTTCATTCTAAATGTCTTTTGAATGCAAGAAAATTTCGAAAATTCTTACACATACACAGCAGAACATTCCTTAAAGGAGGTTCTATGCAAAATTTCATACAATTTGATCTACGCGTTTAGCCGTAAATGCGTTACAACAGATAGACAGACAAATACAAAACGTACACTTGAAACAGAGAACTCTTTTCATTTGGTCAATAAATTTAAAAGGTTTACTGAACCTTTGTTAACTGGTGATTTAACATATTATTCTAATCATGTGTTAGTCATAAATTTTGTGTTATCGTTCGTTCTAGTTGGGACTGTTTCTTTTATCAATGAACAGTTCTTAAAACAATAACCGATACTCATTATCATCCCTGCTTCTTAATTTGTTGTTGCACGGAGCACAGTAGTGTGAGTATTAAAAAGAACAAAATCTTCAATAATCTACATCAGGTGACCTCATTTGATGTTTACCCCAAAAGTTTCTCAGAATTTTTAATTCACAGTTGCAATAACAGATTTTTGGTCTCATTATTTTTATGGTTAATTCAATTTTTATTGAAATTGTTCTAATTCTAACAATTGTGTTAAAAGTTGTGTAATTCTACAATTTTGTGGTTTTAGGCTGTATCTAATTTTTTTGTAGATTACGTCTTGGAGACTGTATTCAAGGAGTATTAGACAAGTAAGATTATGCAAACAATCTTATACACTAGTTACCATAATTACTATATCAATTAGTTGAGGTGAGGCTTAATTTTGTTGTGAAAGGAACTCTTGTTCACTTTATCAACAAAATATTTTTTCAATTGGTTATTAAATATCTCTATATTTTCAAGACTCTTTAACAACTGCGATAGATTGTTGCAGGTTCCTACCAATAAAACCACGTTTTGTTCAAATAAGCTACTATTGTGTCTCACCAAGTGATAATCTCCTCGGCTTCTTGTATTATAATCGTGTACAACAATACTTTGGATAATATCACTCTTTTCTACATATAATTTATAAAGTAGCTTCATACACAGATAAGCAGGGCACAGTTCGGAGACAAAGTCTCTTGAGCAACAGCCTACGTGAATCTAATCTATTTACTCTTTCCATACAACTAACAGCTTTCTTTTGGATTTTAAACACCCTATCAAGGTTTTGTTTTGATGAATTACCCCATACGAAGATAGCAAACCTAATATGTGACAGTAAGAGCCCATGGTAAGCTGTAAAAAGTAACTTTTTGTCATTCAATCTAGCGAGCTGTCGCAGGACAAATACCCCAGATGAAATTTTACAACATATTTTCTCAATGTATGAAGCCCAGGTCAATCGTTTATCCAACAAAACTCCTAGAAATGCAATATTTTCTTCCTGGTCTAGATGATTATCGTTTACAAACACCTTTATAGCCCTAACTTCATTTGAATTATGTTTGTTTTTGAATTGAAGGTATTGGCATTATAATTCATCAACTAATTGATGTTAATCACCATGACAGAATCAAACAAATGCTGTTGAATGCTAGTATTTACGCTGCTCCTATGTGACATACACCATTTAACAGCATTTATTTGATTATTTGATGGTGATTAACATCGAGTATTGGATTATACACTGTGTGAACACCTTTTTATCACAGACTAGTCTCTTTCAGTTTAGTATGCAGTGACTAAATGGTTGAGTTCATGGGAGCCTTACCGGTAACCGGTAAATGTTACCGGTGGCATCTGATTGGTCTATTCCAATTTTTAACGTTTACATACTAAGATGAGGTTAAACCGGACAACCGGTGTCGTTTATCACAAACATGGAGGGACATAAGGAGCGCTTCACACTTATCCGATTTTTGAAAATGTATGATATAAATTTTAATAATGCAGGGTGAACGAAACCGGTTACCTGACTGCCAGGTATGTGATACTTTTTAGATACAACAGGTGGTTGTCCAAAACTGCTTTCTTCATAAAATCTTAACACTGAAGAATCTAAATGCTAGATAATGTAAATTTTTCACGAGAAATTTCACTTATAAATTATAAGTATAATCAAATACTTATATTTATATTAAACTTATTATTTATAATTTATAAGTGAAATTCCTCGTGAAACATTTACATTATCTAGCATTTAGATTCTTCAGTGTTGAAGTTTTGTGAAGAAAGCAGTCGTGGACGATGACCTGTTGCATCTTTGCTTTATTGTATTTTTGTCATTAAAATTTAAAATAGCTATGCCGGTTACAGAACAGCGGCTACACGATGCCGGTTATGTGTGAAACAAGCCAAATGACTTGAGGTACATGACTTTAGAGTCTTTTCGTCACTGTAGATGTACGAGTACAGTGGCGATCCTCACGATCATCTTAGTTTTTAAACCCTACAGAAATCAACAACACGAGCAAGAAATGTGTTTCCTTCTCTCAATCATAGGTATAGCAAGTTACCCACGAAGACATACATATAAAAGTATTACTTTAATTAAACTTTTTTTATTACAAAGTTTTCAATTATTGCTCCTTTTTGGACGATGCCATTTTACTACATAGGCTTACAAACATCAGCGCCAATGCCAATATAATGCCATGGAGGTATAAGAAAGTGGAGGGAGTATAAAGTCAGTAAAGTGTAGCCGCCGCCATCTTGAGCGGCTATCCGGCGGCTATACTCCACTATAGATATACACCAATGTTGATGTAGCTGTTATATATCTATGGTGATCTTTGAACTCTAACCTGACTATCTTCAAACATGGCCGATACTCTACAATTCGCTGTAGGTTTAAGTCATGAAGCGTTTAAAATGCGTTTAAGCGTTAATGCGTTTAAGCGTTAATGCGTTTAGCGTTAAAATGATCAATACAGCTGCTAGATCTTGATAAATGTTTTTTGAAAATCATTTTTAGAAGCAAATCGTCTTCCACAGATGATGAGCGTAGTTCAAACATTTGAACTGAAATAAAAGGGGAATCTAGTAAAAATGAGCTACTCAGTTTGAAATCAGCGGTGAAATACCCGCGAACATTTTGTAAACAATCCATTATTGTAGTAAATGCAAATTCTGAATCTTGTCTTGCCTGCTTCTTTCCGTTCACACTATTTCAACAATGGCGGTATACGTTATATGCTCTCTCCACTTTCTTATAGCAAGTGTGTAATGCAATGCAATGTAATTTTTGGGAACTACAATGGGTATAAACTCATTAAAACTAAGAATTTCGAACAATAAACTCACCTAGTAGGAGAGCCGGTTGCCGGTTGTCATCGACAAGTGTGGTGAGGACGAGGAAGAGGGGGTGTGAGGGGCTGAGATGGTCGAGATGGTCGGTGGCCTCGTCGTAGACCACGACCTCCTTGAAGACGCGCCTCCGCAACAGATCCTTTCCCTCCCTTGTAGTCGCCAGATCAGCCAGAGTCGCTTTACCCTGCGAAAGTAAATTGAAACCTCAATTAGTAAGGAATTGATGAACACAATTTATTTTAAATAAATGAAATTAAAATTCAAATATTAATAAATAAAGGCCTTTTGTTTATTAGAAATTTCTTGTAACAAATAAACTGAACAATTTGTAAGCAAATCTCCATGGCAAAGTGCCGTCAGGAGGAGTTGGATCTTGAATATGGACAAATTATGATATTGAATATCCATCTTGTTTCCACTAATATATAATAAACTTCGTACAACAGTTCAATTTCTGATTGTATCAAATGTCTCAACTACTAAGCCTTCGGCAAAATAATTTTCTGCCTGTAGTCAACCGCCTATTATATTATTTATATTTTTTCAAATAATTTGTCCATATAAACTTTAAAAAACACACTTTCAATTCAATTCAATTCAATTCAATTCAATTCAATTCAATTCAATTCTTTATTTCCACAATAAAATACAAAATTACAAAATATATAAATATACAATTGTACAGGAAATATATATTTCCCACATGGACTCTAGATCCGTGCGTGGGGAAAGAATTCTTATCCTAATATAATTATAAAAGAACTGCAGAAATAAGAAATTGTAGTCATTAATACAATATTTGATAGATTAAAACAACAATATGGAAATTCTTAAAGAAGAAAATATAATTAGACAAGGAATTAGTTTTCTTAAACTAGTCCGGAGTATATAGTGGTCTGGGTTTTTCTTAAGGTGGAAATTAACTCACGTTATGGCGTGACGGCCGACAGTACTACAGTGTACTGTGGATCGTCTGACGATGCTCTTGACAACAGAGTGAAACGGCCGTCACGCCATAACGTGAGTTACTTTCCACCTTAAAGTGTGTTTTTTAAAGTTCATATGGACAAATTATTTGAAAAAATATAAATAATATAATAAGCGGTTGACTACAGGCAGAAAATTATTTTGCCGAAGGCTTAGTAGTTGAGACATTTGATAAAATCAGAAATTGAACTGCTGGACCACGTAGAATCTATACTTCTAGGCGTCCCTGCAGTACTGGCCAACAAATTTCTAATTTCTTCCATTCAGATGTGTCATCAGCTCTCTCTTGGATAGGAGACTCTTCTCAAGATACTGACGTATAATCTCTGCCAGAACTTTTAAATTAATAGTGGTTAAGTGAGATAATTCATTTTGTTGTTTTTCGAGAGAAAGTTTTTAGCAAATCTTAAATTTTTAGTCTGTGTTAACCTTAATGTTTTGGACAATGTAATATATTCAAAATTTGTGAAGGGAGCAGTTTTGGACTTGAGCCTGTTGCTCCTTCACATTCGTTGTAAATTTATCATAATAAATAAATTAACAGGACACCTTGCCATGAAATGTACTACATCTTCCTCTTCTGTCATAATTACCTGGTTGTGTGAATAGTTATTCAAGTCCGGGCTTAATTTCTAAATTTAGAAGTACCGGAGCTGTGACTTGGAATACCCCCTCGAACCTCCCCCGGAAAATATTTGAAACTTTCACTTGAATTGGTGCATTTAAGCAAGGTTAGTAATGCACGTATAATATTACATAATACACAAAATAACAAGCTAGTTAAGATCTGGTTTAAAATAAATGATTTTATTATCGATTTAGATAGCCGGAGCTCTGCTCCGGTGTACTCGGGCTGAAATTAAGCCCTGATTTAAGTAGATAATCTCTTAATATATTAAGGAGGCTATGACGTAACCAAGCGTAAATTACTTTACTGCTTCAAAGTACTTGACTAAAGTAAAATACTTACTAGTTTTTACCAAGTACTACACTGCTCGCTCCTCAGTAAATAGCTGTTTTATGATTAGTTTTCAGTAAGTAAACAAGTTCTTTACGATCAGTTGTACGACATTGTAGTGTAATTACTTGTAGAAAATTGTAAATTCGTGTTTTTGGAATAAATTTGAGTTTGAACTTAATTTAGAATTACAATAGTTTTATTTCTTGTAATAGTATATTTCGCACCTAGGGCCGAAAATGTGTGTTTGCCGGATCGAGATCGCGGTTTTCAAGTTCGAGACGAAGTCGAGAACTAGAAGCGTTTGAGAGCCGGCAAAACATTTTTGCCCGCGTTGCGAACGCTATTTTTCGCCACACCACAAAAAAAAACAAACAAAACAACAATGTTAAGTTGGTAATTTATACTACGATATATATAGCTTATTACCGTAATATTATGTGATCATATCTCTATGATTTGTGTGATCAGACACGATCAGCTGTCATTCAAGGTCATTGTCTTTTCCGCCCTAGGGCGGTAAACGTTTACAGACCTCGTCGGAAACCGAACACTTTCGGCTTCCATATGACGCCCGAAAAACAGCTCATTACGTCCTAGTGTGGCGAAAAAAATTGTACATTCATATTTTTTGAATAAATTTGAGTTTGAATTTAATTTGTAACATTTAGTTTTATTTTTGTAAAAAACTGTGAACTCATGTTTTTGGAATAAATTAAATTAAATTTTGAACTACCGTACAATTAGTTTTATTTCTTGTGAAAAATAGTAAATTCTTGTTTTGGGAATAAATTTGAGTTTGAATCTAATTTCGAATTACAATTAGTTTTATTTCTATTAAAGAATAATAAATTCATTTTTTGGAATAAATTTCAGTTTAAATTTAATATTAAACTGAAATTAAAATTTAAAAAAAGTTCACCTGTTGCAGCCGCCTTCTATTGAACCGATCGCAGCAGTTGACATTGATCGATCCCCTGATATGATTGACATTGTAGGCGAGAAATGGCCGACAATCGACAACCAAACAGCGTTCCAATTTGGTGACCAGAGCGTCGGGATGCAGGCCACAGACGCGCTTCATGACGAGCGCCCTCTGCAGGGTGGCGCTCTCCGTGCACGGACTGGCCGGCAGACTGACGGACTCCAGCTTGAAACGTTTGGCTGCCGGGGATGACGACGAGGAGGACGAGGACGAGGAAGTTGCCGGTTCGCTCAGACTGCGATTGAGGGCGAGACGCAGACTTTCACGCGCCACCGGCGGGCAACAGACGCTCGGCGACGACATTGTGTCTGTAACAGAGACGAATTGGAAATGAATTACTGGGAAAAGTATTAGGTACTAGATAGATTCAAAATAAAAAGATATGCCAATGTTAGACAAAACAGAATTTGGGAAAAGGAAAGAGAATGGAGAGTACAGAAAGAGAACGGAAATAAATTACTGGGGAAAAGTATTACTAGATAGATACAAAATAAAAAGATATGTCAATGTTAGACAAAACAGAATTTGGTGACCTATTTATTGTATTTGATAAGTTTTCTTTTTCGTTCTACTGTTGTTTTGCTAAGATAGTGACGATAGATTTTCTTTTTTGTTCTACTGTTTTTTTTTTTGTTTTGGACTATTTTTTTGATTGGTTGGATGCTTGATTTAGTGAATTATTGATGAACATTCCAGTGTAATTTTGGGTAGTAAAGAGGAAAAATTTTCATTTGTAATAAAGGAGAACTCGTCGTTAGCGAACAAGCTATGTTTTGCTGATGGCGCCAAAAAAAAATGTATTAATTGTGTGTGATTGATTGTTATTTACAAGAGTTTGGCAATAAAGAATTTTGAATTTTTGAAAAATTATTGACCAGGGTCACTAGCAGGGTAAGCTACGAAAATTCCCTGATCTTCAATAACATTTTCCCTGACCAATATAAGGTACTAGCCGGCAGGCTCGCTTCGCTCGCTTTAACCGTCTAGCCAGGGGTTGGTTTAAATTTCGTACAAAATCGTGAATCCAGCACTTTTGTTTGTTGATCATCTATAGTCATGGATATGAGCCCAGTTATTCAATTCACAAATCCATATTTCTTACATCTAATTTTTAAATTTTCACTTTTGGCCGTATTTTTTGGAATTTTTTAAAATTCTTTCTTAGCATGCATCTAGAGCCCCAACGGGACATGTGTACCAAATTTCAACTTAATTAGCCATGTGGTTTTCGAGAAACTCTGATGAATGAGTCACGGAATCAGGGGTATTTGGCTTTTATATAGATGAAAACAAAAGACCTTAGCGAATAATCAAAACAATTTTATGTTTTGTTAGCCTACCTAGCTTATTTGTCTGGTTGTCCATCTAAAAACGCATTTCAAGTTCGATATTGGAGCATTTCATGTGAGGGGTTCTATAATTAGTATAATTATTATTAGGTATATAATTACTACGAAGTTTTTCCGATATTTTTTTCAATTCCATGACTTTTCCAGAATTTAAAATTTCTCCACTTTTCCCGGTTATCCCGGTCGCTAGTCACCCTGAATAACAGAAAATGAAGAGATCGTCTTTAAGGCCCTAAAAAAAATGGCATTAATTACAGAAATAAAATTAGGCTAGTACGCACCAACTGTCTCTATACTGATACTCTAAACTCTTAAAGTTTATCTAGACATTAGACATTCACAAGTAAGTTTGAAGTAACTGACAATTTAACAAACTTACAAATATACAGAAATAGAATTTATTAGTTTCGAATTCCTCAAAGTGCTATTAATTTATACCACAATGGCAGATATTGACAACTCTCTCCAGCGAAACCCATCACAGAGCCAACTGAAGTATCTGAATTGTTTTGTGTGTATATTTCTGTATTTTGCTCAACTTCTCTTGACGAAACTCTAAAGTTGAAGAAGGCGAAGAGGAAGAAGAATAAGCGGAGAAGAATGAAGAAGAAAAAGAAAAGGGAGAAAGAGATAAAAAATGAGGAAGAAGAAAAATTAGATGACTTTCTTTGTAGTGGCGAAGGTGATATTGTGGAAGGTATCCATAATGAATAATAGGACGAAATTGTCAAACTGACTCAGTTTGATAGAGATTGATAATGGTGTAACAACCGAAACTAGTTTCTCTAAGTTTTAATAAATGTGGTTGTGACAATTTCGTCTTATTATTCATTAAAAATAAGATGAAGATGATGAAGTAAAAAAGAAGAAAAAGTCTGTATCTGTTCAGTCATAAGTCATCTTTTCATAGAGATAAGCTCCAACTTCTGGACCCTCTTTGTAAGGGTATCCGATTGGATTGGCCAGCATAAAAGTGTTATCAGCTCTAAAATCACTTCCCGGTGGTTCGGAACCTACCTAAAACTGTACGTCCAACTCATCAACCACTATCATCCAACTCATTACCTACGCACAGGTTTCAACACCAACGTGGGCTTCATCCTTCGAAAAAAGTCAACAAAATATTTCCATTCTTCACTTACATCTGCAATTGATCCATGGCAAATATCAGTGAGCACAACATTCAAATAACTTGATCCTGTATAATCACTTCCCGGTGGTTCGTAACTCACCTAAAACTGTAGGTCCAACTCATTACCCACGCACAGGTCTCAAACCTATGCAAGCTTCATCCTCCGAAAAAATTCAACAAAATATTTAGATTCTTCACTTACATCTGTAATTGATCCATGGCAAATATCAGTGAGCTGAACATTCAAATAACTTGATCCTGTATAATCACTTCCCGGTGGTTCGTAACTCACCTAAAACTGTAGGTCCAACTCATTACCCACGCACAGGTCTCAAACCTATGCAAGCTTCATCCTCCGAAAAAATTCAACAAAATATTTAGATTCTTCACTTACATCTGTAATTGATCCATGGCAAATATCAGTGAGCTGAACATTCAAATAACTTGATCCTGTATAATCACTTCCCGGTGGTTCGTAACTCACCTAAAACTGTAGGTCCAACTCATTACCCACGCACAGGTCTCAAACCTATGCAAGCTTCATCCTCCGAAAAAATTCAACAAAATATTTAGATTCTTCACTTACATCTGTAATTGATCCATGGCAAATATCAGTGAGCTGAACATTCAAATAACTTGATCCTGTATAATCACTTCCCGGTGGTTCGTAACTCACCTAAAACTGTAGGTCCAACTCATTACCCACGCACAGGTCTCAAACCTATGCAAGCTTCATCCTCCGAAAAAATTCAACAAAATATTTAGATTCTTCACTTACATCTGTAATTGATCCATGGCAAATATCAGTGAGCTGAACATTCAAATAACTTGATCCTGTATAATCACTTCCCGGTGGTTCGTAACTCACCTAAAACTGTAGGTCCAACTCATTACCCACGCACAGGTCTCAAACCTATGCAAGCTTCATCCTCCGAAAAAATTCAACAAAATATTTAGATTCTTCACTTACATCTGTAATTGATCCATGGCAAATATCAGTGAGCTGAACATTCAAATAACTTGATCTTGGATAATCACTTCCCGGTGGTTCGGAACCCACCTAAAATTCTAAAACTGTAGGCCCTGCTCATCAATCACTATCATCCAGCTCATACACTAGTTCAAACTAATTGAAACGCAAACTAATTTCAACTCAAACTAATTGTAACTCAAAACTAATTGCAACTCAAACTCAAACTAACTGAAATAAAATCCACCTCGCACCACTGAACAACGCTTCGAACTAAAGCAATCAAACTAGTGAACTAACCAAATTAGGAGTAAAATAGAGCAACAAGAACCGTTAGGAAATGGAACACAGCAACAATGAGTCATGTTGCAAAATTGAAAACAGAAAAATAATAACAGAGAATGAAAGAAGAAAGAAATAATAATAAAGAAATGGCACAAAGCATGACACAATAAGCATGGGTCACGAATGCAATCATTGCTGCCTATTTAGCCCACAATACTCACTCCAAAACAACAATAATATAATATCCGTCTGTGTCTTATATTGCTGAATAAGATCTCTTTTAACGCCATTGTTCCAAACAAGTTCATTGAAAATGATCGTAACTGTTATTATTATTATTGTAACCTCGTTTCTTTTGTAACAATTCAATTTTGTCGTGAAATTGAATAATTGTTTAGATTGAAAATTGCAACTTTTGAATTGTGGTTTATCGTTATCAAATTTAATTTAGAAGATCCTTCAAAACGTTGATGAAAATTAAAAAGAAAATATAAATTTACAATGGGTTCACAAATTTTGAATTTAGATTGATCATTATCAATTCATGATTAAACTTAATCTACAAGTTTCAACAAAAACTTTCAATGTACCCAATGTACTATACTCGTACGGGTTTCAAGCAGTAGCATGTTCGTACTATTTTGTTTTTTTGTTTGAAGAGTTTATAGAGGTATAAATAATAATAATATCTACTGGTCGCCAGGTTTGAGACAGAATTTCAGACTTCACTAGATCAGCAAAATAGTTGCAGTCAAAATGTACAATGAACTTTTGTGAAAATCTGATATATAAACGTCATGATGCTGTCCGCTGTCGATTGGTCTCCCCACCAATAAAAGCTATAGCCTACACTTACCTATTAATATTATCATTATCAGTGGGAAATCCAACTCTCGTACTAAAAATGTCAAGACAGGAATTTTTTATTGAAAACAATCCCTTTTAAAACACATTTTCATCTACCAAAGACGTCTTTTTTGTCAGAAAAATTCTCTCAGGGCTTGTTAAATTCCAAAATTTATTTTGTTACTGAGTACCGGGGGGGGGGGGGGGGTGTTATATCCCCCTGGTATCACCACATAGTTACGTCACAGGTGCAGTCACACAATGAAACCGTACATCCCATTTAGTTTCAATCCATTTCTGCCTTTCCGCGGCAATATTTAGCGTGTGCGTTTCAATTACCTGCCGCCTGATCTTTGAAACGCTCAACGACAAAAACGCGTCAAACTCGCAACATGCATAAAACGACACATTTGACCCAATAGTAATTAAATCGCTGCGTTAATTGTCGCGCGACAGGAAACGCGGTGCATAAACCGGCCTAAAGTTGACACGTAAATACGAGTACACTGTACTTCAGAGCAATAAATTCACCTATTTTTGTCGCCTCTGTACATTCTCAGCCAGTGCGTCGTTCACAATTCTGGCATTTGTTTGCATTTGGGACAAAACTACTGGCGCACAATTGGAGCTATGACTCATCGCTATTGTAGGCTTTTTGCGAACACTGCTGTCTGGTCAAATAGCATTGTAACTTGCTTGTAATGCAGGCTGCTATACAAAGAAGTAGATCTATTCAGGTTGACAACAAATGATTTTCACTTCATTTCACGTTGACTACTTGATTTGGGATTTTCTTGGTTCAATAATTTATAATTATCATTTACTTAGAAATCACTTCTTATTATCCTTAATTGAAATATTAGAAAAAATTTCTTTCAAACAAATATGAATTAGTAATCACTAATTATACCTAATTAAATTTTTTTAGGATGAAGCCCACATAGGACTGAAACCTGTGCGTGGATAATGAGTTGGATGATGGGGATTGATGAGCTGGACCTACAGTTTTAGGTGGGTTCCGAAACACCTTGAAGTGATTTTACAGCAGAACAGTGTCACTAATTAGTAATCACTAATTATACCTAATTTTTTTAGGATGAAGCCCACATAGGTCTGAGACCTGTGCGTGGGTAATGAGTTGGATGATGGTGGTTGATGGGTTGGACTTACAGTTTTAGGCGGGTTCCGAACCATCGGGAAATGATTTACAGCAGACAACAGTGTCTTTTTGCTGGCCAATCTAATCGGTCACCGTTACAAAGTGGACCCAGGAGAACGCAGCTTATGTCTATCTGATTGAAAAGATACCCGCTACGGCTCACGGCTATCACTTCCCTCTACTGTAGTTGAGAACGATACTATTCCAAATGCACTGCCAATCTCATAATACTATATTTTCCTCGATTGTTAATTTACATAAATTTGATGACATTCGATAATATGGCAGAACGAGTTCTCAAACTAAAAGTGCTTTTTAAAAATAAGGATAATTCAAACACATTATCCCAATTTGATTAACAACTCAATATCAAATCATTATCATCAAGAAGGAAAATCACCTGAGGGAAAATCGCTGAAATGCCATCCAAATATACAAGGAAGTAATCGATATATATAAACTATCGGATTGGTGAAATATGATAAAAATAACCTACAACGTCAATTACTGGGAAGTTTTGAATGATAAAAGCTACAAAACGAGGCTTATCAACAAAATGTTGAGATTTCACTGATAGAAACTGTACATTTGAGAGCTTTATGTCTATAAAATACTGTGAAACCAGTGCGTACAGTACTTTGTTCGATAAACGTCCCCCAAAAGTAGAATAGCTTTAGCAGTGAACTAAACTAGTAGTTCTGTGAACAGTATTGTCACGCCCAAAAATAAGGGAGCTTATGTCTATCTGATTGAACAGATACCTGCTACGGCTCACGGCTATCACTTCCCTAAAATGATAAAATCCAAATACCACTCAGTCATTCATCACAGTTTTTCGAAAAACTAATCGACCAAAAAAGTTAGAAATTTTGTACACATGTTCAGCCGAGACCCTATAGACGCGTGCTAAGAACGGGTTTTTACAATTCCCTTAAAAGACTCCCAAAATTGACGTTTGTCTACAGTTTGTAGCTTCTTTTTAGAAGCGAAATGCATCCCTCCAGTATAAGTTAGTAAAAAACATAATTGAAAATGAATACAGCGTCAGTTTTGATATTAGATTATCAAGAGCTACTCAGACAAAAATATATGTTATGGGTATATATATGTTGTTTTCGATTTAGAGGCAACTGAGAGAGATTTTTGAAAAATTACCAAGAAATAAGCTTGATTTAACGTACTCTTAGCGTTTTTAAAGCGATCTCGAAAACTATAGTCGGCCAGAAAAGTTGAAATTTGGTAAACATGGACCTAAAATCAATCAAAATAAAAATAATTTATTGTCAGAACAAATATCAATTTGTATAACAACGTCAATTTAGTTTACACGCATGTGGTTAATAAACATTATAATTATATAGTTTAATTATAATTACATAATTATTTAGAAAATAAAAGCATGCTAAAAACAGGTTTTTAAATTTTCTCCAAAATATGCCAGCATTTGATGTTACCTACTCTAGCATACTTTGCGTTCTCATATGTTACATGCCCTAAAAAAATTTAATTTTAATGGAAATTTCCATCTTCCAAGCAGGCGAGCAAAGTGAGCTTTTGCATAGATTTCTTTAAATTAAAATGTTTTGTTCTGTTTTTGGAAAATGATCTCATTATTTTTATATTAAATTTCATTGTGTGATTTCGTAGATTAAAAAAGAAGGAAGAATAATTTAATTCGTATACCTGCTTTTTTATTGAGAATAAAGTTTCATTTGAATCGTATAGAAAACAACCTGCTAGTTTTTAATAGATTTGACCCTCTGTGGTTATTTGCCAGGTTGAGGCAAGCGAAGCGAGCCTGCCTGATAGTTTATGTATATAATATAGATAGACAATGATACATAGAGGCATCAACAAATAAAGGCATAAAATCTTCGCGAAATCCCCATCTACTCTAATATTACAGACTTATTACTAAACGGATATGATTGGGTATTCAATTGGGATTATCGCACGTATATAATAGCCAGGAGAATTGGCATGAATCCAAAAACGTGCACTGGTAAACTGGTAATTGAAATTCACATAAGTACATTTTTTGCAGTTGTCCAAGAAAGTGCCAAACAAACTATCAAATTACTACCGGTTTCTGGGTTTTTTCAAAAATTAATTCCACGTTTTGCTAACTTCAATGAAAATCAAGTATTGTTTAATGTTATCATTTTTTTCAAATAGAAATACTGTTAGCGATAACATTGCAGCATTATGAACTCAGCATTATGTGTCTTATTATTTTGTCCCCCAGACTGCAAGTTTGGCCTGAATCCAAAAACATAAAACATCGTTAAAAAGGCACTGACACACGCAATTATACTCTAATTAAAGTACACTATAAGTAATAAACTTATATCAATCAAAGTGCATTAGTTTTAAAACAAATAACTAAATCAAAGTGCATTATAGTCTAAATAATAACTTGTATACTAATCAAAGTGCATTAATATAACGTAGTCAAAAAACAAATTTCCTTTAGGAGGAGGGGATGATGGTAGTCAAGAAGAAGATGGTAAAGAAGGAGAAGAACAAGGTAAAGAAGAGAAAGAAGAAAAAAAGATGAAAAGATGTGTAATATTGTTCCCCAAGGTTTCTTTTACTTATAAAAAATTATTAAAATATTTAAATAGGCTAACTTGTAAGATTAATTGCTACCAAAAACCTAATAATTTCAGCTTTGAACCCCCATAATTCACAAAATAAAATGGTCGAAAAAAGGTTTCTCATGGCAATAGATAACATTTATATACCGTACCAATACAAAAACTGTCAACAAAATTATGACCTAAAACTCTTAAGTTTTTTTTTAAGTATGAAACCCACATAGGTCTGAGATCTGTGCGTGAGCTGGATTATTATGATTGATGAGCTGGGCCTACAGTTTTATGTGGGTTCCGAACCACCGGGAAGTGATTTTACGGGAGCAGAGAACACGAGTCTTTTTTGCTGGTCAATCCAATTGGTCACCCTCAAAGAGAGGGTCCAGGAGAAGGTTGCTTATCTACTCTGATTGAACAGATACCTGCTACGGCTCTCGGCTATTTGTCATTTTTTTACTGTAAGTAATCAATAACCACATACTGTACTAGTACTATCATCATAATTTACAATGGTGAAATTTAGAAACGTAAGAATTTTATATGACGTCAAGAAAATGAAAGAAAAAAGATACTATCGTCAAAGTATGAATGAATAATTGTGTAGTTGTTATTTATGAATGCTGTAGTCGACTCTAATCAATGTAACACATGACAATTATCATGAATGATCAACAAAATAATACGTATAGTTCATGAATGACGCAGCTACGGTTTACTTTTAACAAGGAACAGTTGATTACAGTGTTGTGAGTGTAATTTCATGTTTTTTATTGTCTTAATAGCGCAGAACAGGTTCTATGCAGCGAACACATAACACCATCAGTCTTATGTGTTCGCTGGTTCTATGGCATAGACAAGCTATAGAGAGGAGGAAGAAGGAGGTATAGATAAGAACATAAGATAGATAAAGAGAGAAGATAACGAGCGATGGACTAATTAATGTAGAATTAATTCATAACCTCAATAAAATTGACATGCAAATGCATGAATTACAATGGACTGGGTTTCCCACCTGAAAGTCACCAAACAATGGACGAATCATTGCCGTAAATAGCATTTTGGCATAAATTTATATTCACTATTCTTCTGTTTCATTTCAATTAAGGCTTTAATCATAAGTTTGCATCACCCAATATTCTAAAATGTAACCAAAAGATAGGCGTATGGCTTTTAGTGGTGGGGAGACACTATTATTTTCAAAATAGAATTTCTTACAATTTCGCTGGAAAAATTGATTTATTGGTCAAGTTAATTTCACTTCAAATTTGAAAAAAAAAACAGGTTTTATATTCATTTTTCCGTATTTTGTTAAATATCTCAATAATTCCTGGTCGTTACTGACTTGAAACACGCTTTATTCTATTTTTCAGCAATTTCTTGAACATATAAAACCTATCCAGTTTACCACCTAAATTAGCCTATTTATTATTTATCGTATGGCAATGGTCAGGTTACAAGAACCATTCGTTTAATCACCTGAATGAAGGCCCAAGAGGGGTTTGAATGAGTAAATTTGATAGAGACAGCTGTCAACTTCAGCCATTTCTATTTCTGTAACGAAGCGTTTCCGAACCTACGTTTACATAAACGATTTTCTTTATTTTGATGAGGAATAAGTTGATGTGATATTATACTTTTTCAAGTATAATTTATTATCCCTGTATAATTTATTATGTAGCCATTTGTCTTGTACCAAAAAAATTACATTAAAAATTAATTAATTTATTTATTATTTAAATAGACAAATTAACAATACAGTAAATGCAAAGATGAAACAGATCAGAGTCAAAAACTGCTCTCTTTACAATTGAATACCAAATCAAATTCATACACCACTTGACCAGAGTTTTAATTTTTTTAAATTGCAAGATATGTAGCTGATCAACACACTTTTTTGAATTGACAAAAATGAGATAAAATATTTTTTCAATAACTAAATTATAGAAATAACGAAACAAATTTGACTGTAAGATTCTTACCGAAAATAAAAATTGGACCCAAACATTCTCGTGATACTGAAGAACTGCATAATTTTTCCAACAAGCGCACCAGCCATCAAAATGAGCACACTGAGTTACAACAATGTTCAACTTTTGCCTTTTCAATAATAAATTTCTCAACTTCCTTCAACTCCAATGGTTTCTAAATGTCTCAACTTCTAACTAAATGTTGAACTCAAATGGTATCTAAGTTTCTCAACTTCTAATGTAGAATATTATGGAGCACTCTAATTGAAATTACACAAATAATCACAAATTCAAGGCACTTGGTTATTTGCCACATTTGTTTAAAACGATTTCCTCAAATAGCTGAAAATACACTAGAAAGGGAGAAAGCCAATTTGTTGAGATAATTTCAGGGATTTGTTTGCACATTTATTCTACCAACGAAAATAAACAGATAATAAACGCGAGTAGCCTGATGCTTCAAAAGTCACGAATAGTTTGGACAAGTGTGATATAATAGTGTTTAATAGATAATATACCATTACATGTGCATGATTATACTGAACATGAAGCCGAACACATTATCACTTGGTGAGTCACAATAATAGTTTATTCCAGCAAAAACCTTATGTGGGAAATTCTATAACAATCTATTAACAATCTACCGCAGTTGATAGTCTTAGGCTATATTGAAATATTTAAAAAAAAAACAATGGAGAAAATATTTAGTTGATAAAGCTTTTTATAGTGTACAAGAGTTCCTTTCAGATCAGAGTTATATTGATGGGAAATTAAGGGACCGCAGTTTGAGCCCTAAAAATATTAAAAAACAAACTGAGGAAATATTTAGTTGATAAAGCTAAAAAGAGTGTACTAATTTAAATTGTATTATTGAGGTAACTAACCGAAACAAATTAAAATTGTATTTCAATTAATTACTGAATTTCAGCCCCTTGAAATTAAGAGCAAAAATACAATAAAAAGGGTTCTGGACTAACAAATACTATAAAAAGTATAAAAATGATTAGGTTCTGTTTTTTGATACACTAGGAACTTCAACTAGTTCAAAAAATGTAGAAGGTGCCATTGGAATGTCCAATTAGACACAGTAAAACTCGAATTTCACAACTCTCAATCAATAAGAACCTGTCTAACAATCGTTAACCTGAGACTTCAAGATGTACAGCCGGTTGCACAAAAGCCAATTTAATTTAATCCCCGTAGAATGACGTCATTTTACGGAGATTAAACTTAATGGAGGGAATTTAGTTGCACAAAGCACCATCACAAGCGATAACACCGATTAGATTAACCGGCGTAAGAGATGCATAACCGCCCGTTCGCTGAGAATTGAATTTCACTAACTCCCGTTAAGTTACATTTTATAGGTTATGATTATTGTACCAGCACATGGATCTGAAAATTAGGTCGTAGGTGTTAAAAACCTTTCAAATGAATAAAATCTATTAAGAATATTATGATAATATTGAGATAGTTGAATAATGATTCAAATAATAATTCACAATGAAATGATTCTAATTCATTTTTTTTCTCAACTTCAGAATCAGCTGTTGATCAAATTACACTGTAGCCAGATTGTGCCCGTTCGGTTAACGAAAAATAACTAATGGATCTTTGTGCAACAGAAATAAGTTGTTACACTTACGATAGTTAGTTAACTGACATTAAACTCCTTATTTAATTGGCTTTCGTGCAACCGGCCGTTAATCTTTAAAAAAAACTAGTTTTTTTTTTTTAATTGCTGATGATGCCCACATGAGTCCGAGACTTGTGCGTGGGTTATGAGGTGAATGATTACACATAAATGCCTGACGGTGGAGCGGGATTCGAACCCACGACCACTTAAACGACAGCAAGTTGAAGTTGCGACGCCCCAACCAACTGCGCCAAGCGGCCCGCCATCTCGAATGTTAATTTATTTTAGTGGTTGTGACATTTGTAAAACTTATTAATACAGAGATCATCAAACCTAAACGAAGATTTTTTTGGAGGATGAAGCCCACATAGGTCTGAGACCTGTGCGTGGGTAATGAGTTGGATGATGGTGATTTATGAGTTGGACCTACAGTTTTAGGTGGGTTCCGAACCAACACATTATCAACACTTATTCAATAACTCACAGAGACTGCAAATAAAGAGACTAAAAATAACAGACTACAAACAAAACACCAACTCAAACGAAAACATTAATCAGTTTTTGAAAACCGGAAAAACAAAACACTCAAGTCTCAAACTCAATCTAAACCAACAATAAATCTTGAAAATGTTGGAATAATAACAGCACTGAACACAAAACACTAGTAGTAAGACAATCACTGATGGAAAATGAGGGAGACACTAAATTCACTGAGCTGAGTCGAGCGTTATGTTCTACCACATCGTGTCATACGCTAAATAAGGAAGCTTTCGAATCATAGCACTTGTAACAACTATATATAAACCGTACTATATAGATCACCAAGATTTCGATCTATACTATCTTGTAATATAACTATTTATATAAAAACAGCACTATATAGTGTCAGTTCTAACTATAATATATATATATTATAATAATAAACGTATAAACCGTACTATATAGAGACCGTAAGCTAGAGGCTTGCTATGCAGGCAGTGACAAACAATGAACGCGTTACTTCTTTCTAGAACGAACAGCCTAGAAGGCCTACAACATTGGAAATTCATGCTAATGTTGACTATTTCACGACACTGCGTCATGTTTAACATGAAATCGTCCAACAAATATGTCAGAGAATCACGCTACAAAGGCGACATCACGATCTGGTTTTCTAGGAAGCGTGATAATTATAATAATCGTGCGATGATCATTAAGATTATTTTTAAATAGATTGATGAATTAAAAAAATTAAAAATATATAATAGTTCCTAGGAGACTGGGAGAAAATGTTTGGTACAATATAGGAACGTTGTAATAATGATCGAGTTGCTGGGAGCTTTACCGGTAAATGATAAATGTTACTGGTGACTTCTCAAATTCAGACTTTGAAAAAATTATAATAGACCAATTAGAAGCCACCGGTAGCATTTACCGGTTACCGGTAAACCTCCCATGAACTCAAAACTATTAATAACTATACACAATGCTGAAACGAGTATCGTTTATGAAATTAGAAGGATGCCCAAAGTTGTGATGTATGGAGAGGTGATAGGCGTGAGCCGTAGCAGGTATCTGTTCAGTCAGATAAAGATGAGCTACGAACTCCTGGGCCCACTTTGGAAGGGTGACCGATTGGATTGGCCAATCTTCCATTCTTCCAAACGCAGACTTTGCGACACATTGTAGATATTGATAAAACAAAAGTTAAAAAATAGTTATACAGTGTTGCAATAAATTCTCATCAGTAGATTAGAACTCGACAGCTCTAACTACAATTAACAATTATTCAAGGTCATTACATTCTGTTTATAGTAAACAGTAAGAGGGAGGTAAATGAATGGATTTGGAGCTAAAATAATATTACAAATTCAAAAACTATGAGGTTCTTTTCAGATTAGTACAAGTTTTACCTCAATAGTATTCCCCAATTCTGCTATAGGTTCAAAAATTATTAGGATCTTTCAAGATTAGCATAACATTCATCTCAGTTGAATTCCCAAACAATGTTATATAGGTTCAAAAATTATCAGGTTCTTTTACGATTGGCACACATTTTATCTCAATTGTATTCCCAAATTCGATAATAGAGACCAAGCATTTACAACCGTATTTACAAGTATGACGTACTGCCTATATTTTTGGTAATTGGGTAGCAAAAATATAAACCGAGAAGTCTTGACTCCAATTGGAAATTATTGAAAGAACTAATTAAATACGTTATTGGTCATCAAGTAATTGACAACACAATAGTAATTATCCAATCATTCTAGTAGCTATCAGACATTTCGTATTGCATTAGAGATGCTGATTGATTTCAAGTTTAAATAGATCATTACTATAGATCGATCACTTCATCTATAGTATTTTCAGGATTTGAATAACCAATTTTAGTTGAATTGTTTACATATGGATTACTAATAGGTTTACTATTACTAGAAAAACCTGGCAGCATAGATAATCCTATTCATACACATTTTTTCATTTTTTTTCCTCACTGCCCTTGATTGTGATTGATGAGTTTGTTGGACCTACAGTCTTGGATGGGTTCCGAACCAACGCAAAGAGATTTTACAGCAAAGAACAGTCTTTTTTGCTGGAAAATCCAATTGATCACCCTTACAGAGAGGGCCCAGGAGAGCGTTGCTTATCTAATCTGATTGAACAGATATCTGCTACGGTTCACGGCCATCACTTGCCTTATTCAATATACACTATATATGTTCTAATTCTATACATTTTTAAATGTCACAATAAAAATTGAAACCGTACAAATAATCGAAACAATAAAAACTTGGTTGAAATTCCAACTACCTTGTTGCATCCCATAAATTAAACAGGAATAGAGAATTATTTTTGTGAAATCCACTGATTTTTTCAATATTAATTATTTAAACAAAGGAGAACTATGGTTTCTTAACCTTCACCACTTACTGTGGGCCTCCAAATAAGATAGATTGATAAAGGTCAAGGTCAAAAGTATCAAGGCCACAGCTTTTTAAATAGATTAGATTTAGGCCTATTTCAAAATAATCAACAATATAATTTACTATGAAAATTTAAAACCGACGTTAAGCTGTGAAGTTTTATCCAACTAAAAATATTGTTTTTACTATTAACTAGAAGTTTGGTAGGAGGTTAATTCCGATAAAAATGCTTAGTGGGAATCCATTACGATTTTACAAGATTGTAGATCTTTTCTTCCTTTCTTTAGGAGGATGAAGCCCACAAAATTCGGAGGATTTTCGGAGGATGAAGCCCACATAGGTGTGAGACCTGTGCGTGGATAATGAATTGGATTATGGAGATGGATGAGTTGTACCTACAGTTTTTAGGTGGGTTCCAAACCACTGGGAAGTGAATTAGATGAATACAATACATATCAGAGCTGTAATACAATTGCATAAATACAATACACATCAGAGCTTTAATTCAATATTAAATAAATACAATACTTAAACAATATCTGAGGTACGCATAAGTGTTGAACGATAGAAACAACTTGGAAGGCTGAATGAAAAAGAAAAGAATTCAGGAAATAGAAATTAATAGACCCGCCAAATAAAATGGTTGACACATCTAGGCTATTTATAGGTCATTACAACGTTTTATTTCTGTCTTTCACAAGACATACTATGAGTAGATGACAAGTTTCATCTCTCTCTATGTGTGATAAAAGCAGTACCAGAACACACACAACAACAAAAGCATAGATGCTCAAACGAATTGTAATTGTATTTTAATTACTGATTTTTTTTCAATAATACAAAAATTGAAAAACATCAATAACAACATAGACGCTCGAGCAAACTGGAATTGCATTTCAATTAATTACTAAATTTCAGCCATTTGATTTTTTTTTAATAATACAAAAATTTAAAAAAAAGCAATAACAGCTTACCGTGTTCCTTCCATTTTGTATACTCTGTAGCCTATCCTAACACCCGATTTAATATCGTGAACCAAAAAAACGTTTTAAAAGTTCGTCTTTGAAATGAATCAATAATAAAATTCTTGAACACTTGAAAAATCTCTTGATAAAAAACAAACAATAAAAGAGTAGTGACTACATCGACATATATACCGTTGAAAAACTACAAAACTTATGTCCAAGTCAGCTCAAACAAACATTTTAGAAATTAAATATCATCAAAATCAAATTTATCCCACCGGAATACAAACAAACAGTTATAAATAAGAGAAATTCCCCCAGCACACTTTGGGTGCCTTGAAGATTGCTAATAAAGTCGCCTAATCATTTTTTCCAATGTATTTTGAAAATTTATGATGTATCAAACTTGTATTTTGGGAATTATTTATGTAAATAGATGAGAATAAAAAACAAGGAGAGTAGATTATTTGCACTGTCGTTAACCACATGCTCTGAACACTTCAAAAATACACATGAAATAATTGGAAACTACTAAAGAACAAAATAAGAAACCGAATGAAGCGTCCACATACTATAAACGACCATCAACAACTGAGCGTCAGATTTTTAAAAAGCATTACAAGAGAGGGAAGTATTCACACAGCCTAGTCCATTAAATTGTTTACTTCCAATTGTTTTTTTTTTTTTTGTTTACACCGACGTAAGCAACAGAAGTCAATATCCAGTTTAACGGGCCGGTTCAACTATCTGATAAAGTGGTACAGGTTTTTGCCGATTAGGTTCAAGTTTGTGAATTTAAATTACCAGAAAAACGACTTTGATTTTTCCGCACTAAAGGATGCGACTTCATTCCTGAAAGCTGGTTTGGAGATCACATCATTAATTCAAAGTAATTATTTTAAGAGGAGAGAGCATTGAAGAATTAAAAAAAATCAATTCGTGCAATAAGTATCACTCTAGCTATCGCTGTTTGGACAGGCATTTAAAGACTTCAAAAACTACTAAAGTAACATCTCTTCAACTTTTTTTGTAGTGGCGAAGGTGATATTGTAGAAGGTATCCATAATGGATAATAAGACGAAATTGTCACAACCACATTTATTAAAAAAATATTGAGAAACAAGTTTTGGTTGTTATACCATTATCAATCTCAATCAAACTAAAACTCAAGTACAGAGAAGCTTAATATATACTGAACATGGAATGATACTATTGGCTAAGCGAGAAAGAGGCAGACCTTCATCGAAGGTTGTGATTGGCTGACAAGTCACGCTCCCTGGTGGGAGGAGTAACAAGCAATTTTTATTAATTTGATTCAATTCCAGCTTTATTACGTATTTTTCTTCTTTGTTGCTTTCTCGATGTTCAGTTTTTAGTTGTTGATTTGACTCGTATTTATGCTTGTTACTCCTCCCACCAGGGAGCGTGACTTTTCAGCCAATCACAACCTTGAGCCGTGAGCCGTAGCACGTATCTGTTCAATCAGATTAGATAAGCAACGCTCTCCTGGGTCCTCTCTGTAAGGGTCACCGATTGAATTGGCCAGCAAAAAAGACTGTTCTCTTCTGTAAAATCACTTCCTAGTGGTTCGGAAACCATCTAAAATTGAAGTTCCACCATGTTTCCAATAACATGGCTCAAGATAAGCGGTGAGGGCGTAATGATAGTAATGAGTAAGAGGAGGAGGAGGAGGAGGAGGAGGAGGAGGAGGAGGAGGAGGAGGAGGAGGAGGAGGAGGAGGAGGAGGAGGAGGAGGAGGAAGAGGAGGAGGAGGAGGAGGAAGAAGAAGAAGAAGAATAAAAGAAAGGAGAAGATTAGAAGAAAAACGAATGCAGAAGAAAAATGAGAAGAATAAGGAAAAAAGAAGAAGACAGGACGAGAAGAAAACAGTAGCAAAGAAAGAAGGAGAAGAAGAACACAGAAAAAAAAGAAGAATAAGACAAAGGAGAAGAAGAATTCACATGTCACAGCCACGTGCCAAACCCGAATCTACCATGAGTATTGACGCGTGTTTGCGTACCTGCGCGTGCGGAAATACGGTTGAAGGGCGGTGCCCCCTGTCCATGCCCTTCCATCAAGGACGAAGGACCTGTTGGTCCCTTAAATTTCTATATCTATTTATAACACCTCCACATACAATAGGCCCTTCTATTGTATATATCTAGACGCCCTTCCAATTTCCATGGTTTTTATAAGAAATGAGAAGAAAGCTATGCCTAATGCCAAACATTTTCCTTTTTCCCTGTCTTTCGATTGTTTTCACTCTCCTTCTAGGAACTGTTTTGTTTTTAAGCTTTCCTTTCTTTCATTATCCTACTCAAATCTCAACTTGCTCTTCTTCTTTCATCATCCCTGACTTTAAAACACGGCTGTATAGTTACTGGACTTTAAAAGAATCTTGACTTGTTCTCAACAATAGATGTCCTTTCACCTCCATTTTCAAATGTTTAAGTTTTTTCGTATTTTTTAACTTTAGAATAATAAAGTCTACGAAAGTTGGTTGGTAACGGTGTCTTTCAATCTTTGTTTAGAATTAAAACCTTTTAGACAAAACATTTTTGTTCGCATTTTTTGTTTAGATTTTCAATTTATTGCAAATGATGTTTAGACAATTAATTGTAAAAAAAATCGTAAAAGAGAAATAATCTTGCTAGTAGCACACATTATTTAAGAATAAAATATTTTTGATAAATTGCTAAAATTTTTGTAGTCTTTTAGACTTGAATTTTGTTCACATTTTGTTAGATTTTCAATTTATTGTAAATGGTTTTAAATTAATATTTGTAATAAATTCCTTCAATGAGAGAACATATTTTGTATTTTCCAAATTATCTTATGTAAAATACAATGGATGATGTGAATAAAGTTTATTTTTGTATGGGGCCCGAATTGGTCTGAGACCTGTGCGTGGGTAATTAGTTGGATGATGGTGATTGATGAGTTGGACCTACAGTTTTAGGTGGGTTCCGAACCACTGGGAAATGATTTCACAGCAGTGTCTTTTTTGCTGGCCAATCTAATCAGTCACTTTTACAAAGATGGCCCAGGAGAACGCAGCTTATCTCTATCTGATTGAACAGATACCTGCTACGGCTCACGGCTATCATTTCCCTATAGTTGAGTAGCTACATCGTGTAGTTGAGTAAGTGGACTCTGTTGAGTGACTAGAGTCGAATAATGAGTCAACGAGAGTCCAATAGAACGGCGTGAGAAACAGGTGTTATTTGAGAAGCATCAAAGAAGAATCCAAAGACCCGAGTCAAATATATGAATTACTCAACTTTATTCACACCACCCAATATTTTTGATAAATTGCAAAAAATGTGGAATAAGTAGATTGAGGTACCAGGGATAACTGAGTAGGTTTAAGGTAGTATTGTCAGCTAGGTATTACAGATTGTGGAACAAGGTATACTGAGGTATACTAAGTAGGTTCAAGGTAGTTTTGTCAGCTAGGTATTACAGATTGAGGTACAAGGTATACTGATTGAGGTACTGAGTAGGTTTAAGGTAGTTTTGTCATTATTCACAAAAAAATGAAATTGATAACAAGATTACAGTTGCATGATAACAAGCCTTACAATCTTCAATGGCTATTTTCCCGTTAGCGGTCTGATTTAAACAAATTAGTCTGCGAGCATTGAATAGAGGTTATGTAGCGACACAAAACAAGGTTCCAGTGCGGATAAATGGAGAGGTAACTTTTATTGGCAAACTTGTAGCTCCATTTTTCTCATCGCTGGTCGACGGGTAAACTTAAAAATTGATGACTTTTGAGTTGAACTATGGTTTGGCCTTCAAGAGTCAATGCTATTACAGATTAGTGGTGTTAGATAACTTATGACGAACGTAAGTCAAATATCTATTTAAAAAAAGTATTTTTGTACTTCAGTATCCTAAAAATGAGTTTGTTAGCATCCACTCATTAGAATGCAACGCCTAATTACACAGAATGAGTAATTGGCGTACTTTCAAAATACTAGAATTTTTTCTTTTTTTAAAATGTATTTAATTTGATATTAATATTAACTTTATGTTCTATAAGAACAAAAATATTGTAATATTTCAATAGAAATATTGTGTTGAAATATTGTATGGTAGAGTGACAGATAAGAGAGGAAAGATTTATAAATAAAGACTTCATCAGCAAAATAGTCCCGTGTTTGAAAATGAAAAAGAGAAAATTAACTGAAAATAAAAAAATATTTAAAAAAAAAGGAAAACTATACGGGAAAAGTAAAATAAACTGCAGATAATATTCCGTTTTGACGTTATTAAAGTTAGATTTCGACAAAAATATCGGAAAGGTAAGTTAAAATAGATAGAGAACTAATTGAAAATAGGATTGAGAAACTGTGGAAAATCAAGTTCTGTGAAAATCAAGAATCTATGGAAATCCAAGAATGTAAATGTAAGTTGTTAGGGAAGTGATAGCTGTAGCAGGTATCTGTTCAATCAGATTAGATGAGCAACGCTCTCCTGGGCCCTCTTTGTAAGGGTGACCAATTGATCACCAAAAGAGACTATTCTCTGCTCGAAAATCAATTCCCGATGGTTCGGAACCCACCTAAAATTGTAGGTCCAACTCATCAATTATCATCATCATCCAACACCTTACCCCTGCACAGGTTACAGACCTATGTGGGCTTCATCCTTAAAAAAAAATGTAATTCTTAAAGATACACAGGAGACAAGAAAATAATACTATAACAACGCAAAGAAAGTAAAAAATACAATTATTAATAATGAATCATTATGAAAAATTTGAGTAAATAATGGACATGAAATCATAAGGAGGGAAGAAGGAAAACAAATTTGAACGAGATGAAGCAGGAGCAACCTATGCAACCCGCAATTATTCATTATTATCAACAGCAGTAGCCTAATAAATTATGACAGAAATCTTTTATTTTGTCTACAGCTAATTTCAGGATGCACAAGGGTATTTATTTGATAATGGAATGCTATTGAATTGTCTTATGCATGAAATATCTGAATTTGTGAGAACAAGAGGCAATTGTATCATCTACATTCCGCTTCTTGTGCAACATTTGGTATGAGGTAATAATAATTTGGTGTTAGATTGGAAAAATCATGTTGGTTGAAAAAAGCCATAGGTTGGAAAAATCAGTATTAATGTACATTTTTGAAGATATTAGTCATTGCAAATCGTAGAAATAGGTTGAATTTTTTATATTAATGCCCTTGACTGAGGGTAAAAAATATAAATAATGAAGCATACTGTTCAAATTATCCCTAAATGTTGAACAATTGGTGGGTTTCCCGGTTTCCCAGCCAGAGCTGCTTGGTCACTTAACTCATACAAGCATACTTTGCATATTAATCTGACTTTAATAATATAAATTTCAATCAAATTTTGAAGAGAAAATATCAAAATATAATATTATCGTATTGTTGTCTGGTAATTTTTTTTATTGACTTTCATGTACAATTTTTTTCAAAAAGAAATTTATAATATTTTTTCTCTAGTGAAAATTAATAGTGAAACCTTTATTTTGGCACTTCTATATAGAAATGTAGAAGAGGAAGCAGTTTTGGGCTGTAAAGCCTGTTGCTTCCTCCTCATTCTACTGCAATGTAGTGATGTACATAGATGATAAATAAATCAATATAAAAACCCTCTCAAATACCATTGAAAATTTGACTTCCATGTTCTCCTTTTCCAACTTTTAAATTTTTCTACACCAAATTCCTGTTTCATATCAGTTGTTTTGGTATTGTTTGGAAATTTTGGAGGCCAAATTGCTCTCATCGCACCCGTGGTTTGTACCTGGTTTTGGAGGGTATATAAGGGTATATTTTGCAGCCCTTGTCCCTGATTTAGGTCAGCAAGCAAGCCAGTCTCACTAATAACTCATACAAAAGCGGAAATCTCATTTCTCAAATCTCGTTTAGGATTGATCTTAAAAAATCTTCAAGTAAAAATAAGAATAGAAAACTGATCATCAATCAGTGCTTGTGACACTGTCGGTGTGCATTCAACGTCAGCAAGACAGAGACTGACAAGGACTTGACAACGTATGTTTAGTTAGCTAGTATTTACGTCACAGCATGCGACTTTTAACTTAGATTTGCGCAGTAGTTGCAGAAAGACGAAAAGTGAGAGAAAGAGAACAAAAAGAGAAGGAACGATAAAAATAGTGAGGAGAGTATAAATGAATGAGGAGGACAGAAAACCATCTTCTTCTTATGCATCTGAGACACTATGAAAGAAGATGAAAAACGTTGAGGAATGAGGAAGTGGAACTTGTATGCTACTTCTGAGAGAGCAAAAGAAGAGAGTGTGTGATGGACAGAAAAAGAGAGAGTCAGAGATATAGTGTGTGTGAGAGATACAGCGTGAGAGGGTCAGAATGAGTGAGGGATTGTGAGTGAAGGAGTGTTGAGTGTGTGTGTGTGTGTGTGTATGACAAAAATTTGTCATACATTATCTAATAACTATAAAACAAACTAGCGCTGTAAAGAGAAGAATTAAATTCCTGTATTTCTTGTTCCATGACGAACTGCGTTGTTAATATTAACTTGTTATGTGAATTTAACGACTTTCAGTCAAATATTCATTAAGAATAAGTAAAATTTACTTACTCTGTAGGCCGAGCGCTTTCGAATCTTTGAGATCCGTTTTCAGAGGCGTGTTCCTAGATCATCGATGTCAGTTTTTTTGTTAGAAGAATTGTGGTTTTTGTAAAATGTGATCAAAAAGTTTGTGTGATTTAAAATTTAGTTGTTCGTTGAAGATGTTTTGTTTATTGAAGAGAAGAATTAGCTGAAAAATTTAATTGGCCTTGGAAAAAATTATAGTTCCTCCTCCTTAAAAAAAATTGAAAAGTCTGCTCTATATTAATGCTCTATAAGAAGGTGAAAATACAATATTCAATAGTAAGAGATTCCATAGTCTCGAAGCAGTAGCAGTGATGAACAGATACAGAGATAGATAGATATATAGAGAGTGAGAGAAAATGAGAGGTAATGAGTGAGAGTGTGAGAGGGAATGAGTGAGAGAGAGAATGAGTTAGAGAAAGAGAGAGAATGAGTGTGTTTGAGGAAGAGAGTGAGTGTAGATAGTGTGTAA